>VXBO01005934.1:116278-158511 GCA_013400135.1 Rhinoptilus africanus | reverse complement strand
AGCTTCTGCAAATTCTTTTCAATTCCTCATTGTCCTTCTAGGCAGAAATGTAATGTGTAATGAAAGAGTATAGAAAACTTTTCCAGAAAAAAAGGTAATTGAGATCAGCCTTAAAATTCATTATTTTCCTCTTTCCCACTGCTCCACATTACTTTCAAGATTGGTAACTTAAAAACCTTTTTCATGTCACTGCTGTGAACTCTAATGCCTCTTGCACTAATATCAATATGAAATGGTGCATCCCATTCAAATCCTCCACTGAATTGAAATAATCAGATTGTGCCATGCCGTTATATTGTATCAAAGCACAGCTGATAATAAAATATCAGAATATAGTATGTCAAATATAGAGCTTTGCTGGCAGAATAAGCCTGTGGCTTATTGATGAAATCTTTGCCTTTTCATTCAGGCTCTGTGAGGGTGATTGCAGGATAAAAAAGGGCAGAAATTTTCTGTTCCTGAGAAATACATATATTTGTAAAATATTTCTTCTGAAATATTTCTTCTGAAATTGGAAGCATTTTCTTCCCAAGTTTGCATTCTTCCCTCTCACACAAAATCCATCAGGAAGGTAAGCACTTTTTCTTATGACCAGCTTTAAGATTAATCAAAGAGAAAGCATACTTCTGTAAACTAAGCTGAGTTGCATTTGTTCATTTCATGCCAGACCTGCAGCACCACTTTGCCTTATGTTTCATTTTATCACAATGGTCTGTCAAAAAATATTCACTTACAGTCTTTCTTTTCCACATCAAATGAAAACAGAAGTCTTCATGGGATGGATGAAAGGGACAATGTTTCTTAAACTGCTTCTGATTAAATATTTTAATGGGAATCTTTACAATAGACAGCAGGAGGAAAAGGGATGCTTTTGTCTGCCTTTTTTCTAGAGTATTCCCCTGATACTGCAAATTGTTAATACTGAAATACTTCATTTCTCCATCCTATATGTCAAACACGAACAGTGATGTTAAGAGTCCTTTTTGATAGTACTACTGGTTTTTAGCACAGCATTTTTTGCTTTAAATTTGAGAAGAGGAACACCAAATTTCACTGAAAGGACAGCGTAGGTTTGATGAAACTGCTGTATTAACTGTGGTTGTTAAGCCATCTTGCTTTATACCCATTCTGACTGTGGGTTTGGAAACACATATCTCTGTTACCTGTTACACTGAAGGCACTGTCTCATTTTGTGTTGTCTGATATCTGTTCATGTGCTGACCTAAAGCTGTATTCAAGGCTGTAGTGAGAGACTAAATGTTGCATATTTGTTTGTGATCTGTCTTAATGTATGTTTCTGTAGTGACAGAAATGGTTCTGTTGTGATGAGCCTTCTAGATACTTGGTAGTCGGCTAGTTCATCTGTGCTGCATCGCTGGTAACATGGTATCTGTATTCAAATGTACTCTGAAGCAGCTTCACGATGTGACTCTTGCATTATTGTTATTAGCAGAAGTAAAACAAATGATTTTTTACAAATATGGAGTTGTTGAATGAATGTCAAAGGCATATTAAATCACAGGTTAAGATCCAAGACACATACAATTACCTACTGAGAACCTGTGGTTCTGTAGATCTGATTGGGAATTTAGCAAGGTTTCTAGAATTTCTTTTTTCTGGCAAAATCAAACATACATCAAAGAACACCTTTCTGAAGACATTGCACTGCTGATACTCTTTGTATTCAGCAAGTGGAAAAAATACAGTAAAGTAGCACTCAGTGGCACTTCTTCACCTTTGTGACTTTTGTGTAGTCCTCTGCCTTGTTCAACAGAACTGGTTTCTAGAGATCGAGAACATTACTAGGAGCAGAAAGGGATGAGATACGTTTGTGTTTTTTCTGCCCCAAAATTTAGTCTCATGGAAATTTGGCTTGAATATTTGTTCTTAGTCCTCTTGGCTTGCTTCTTTTCTCTGTGAAGTTGAACTTGCAGTTGATAAATCCCTCAGAGATCTAAATCAAGACCTGAAGTTTCAACCAACTTAGTATCTAATTTAGCTGTTAAAATCTTGAAAAACAAAGCAAAGCATAAAGGATATGTCTTTTACACTATAGCTCTAGAATACCTAAAATACAGCTAATTAAAAAAAAAAAAGAAAAGGAAAAGAAAAAAAAAAGATTGCCTTAAGCATTATCATTCTGAAGCTAATTTCTGACTAGAATTTTCATCATTAACACTCTGTTTAAAGAATTTTCTGTTACATCAGTTTGACTTGGCTTTGAACTCAGTTCCAGAGGTGAATATTCAGTGCTGCAAAGTGAGTACTCCACCCAATGCACTGATTATTCAGGTTCAAGAGATTTCTTTTCCAAATTTTCCACCCAACATGTAGGGACAGAGCACTTGGGATGACACAACTACTTTCTGTATTTCTGGGAACTGGTGCTATGAGCAGATACTAATCCCATATGTAATGTTTCATTTGCAGAAAACGGAAAACCTAACAACTCCCCACACACTACACAAATAACAAAGAATTATTTATGACCATTCTTAAATCATTCGATTTTGTCCAGAGCACTTGATTGCTTGATAGCTTGACAGTCAAAAGCCAACTGGACAAGGCCTTGAAAAACCTACTGTAGCTGATGCTGCTTTTACAGGCGGATTGAACTAATCAATTTCCAGAGGTCACTTACAATCTCAACCATTCTGTGCATCTGTGATTTTTTGATATATAGTTGAATTTTTCCCCCCGTATAATATGTGAAATTAGACATGTTATTTTTGCAGTGTGACTGGTGTTATATATAAAGGAAATGTGATGAAGATAGAGAAGTAAAAAGAATGTAAGTTGTTAATAAAGTATGATTACATATTATTGTCCAACATCTTTACCTTTGCTAGTTTTAAAAGTTCAAGATATTTAAGGTGAGAAGTCAATGTTATACTCTAAAAGTGGCCTTCTGAATACACAGACTGTTTAACACAGTTATATTTGTATGAGGCCCACAATACCTGTTTGACATACGGCCTATTTTAACATATTCAGCCTTGGATCTAAAATACTGCCCTAAACTTACATCATAATCAGTGATTTACCGTTGTATAAAAAAGGCACAGTTATTAGGAGACCTTATAGAAATTACCTTGGAAAATGCAATAATGGATATGTCTCTCAGTAATGTTTTGGAAAGCAAAAGTGCGTTATTAGTGGGAGTTATTTATTAATTTTCATAATTAGTGTCATTTTGTTCAGCAGTTACTGCTAAAAAGAGGAGGAATGTAACTAAAAAGGTTGATGCGTGTAATTTATGAAAGAGAACCCAAGTGTTCAAGTTGCCTGAATATAATGTTTAAATTTGAGGTCTTAATGTTAGTCCATTAACTTTTTTTCTTGAGGAGCTCTGTAACTGCAAGTTTGACAATTACCTTGTAAGCTGGATAGAAACTGCATGACCTGTATAAACACAACTGAAAGAGAGAAATGACAGATTCTAGCTAGTCACTAATCACAATCATTTTAACATCCCTTAACAAGGTAAATTAGTCTTTCAGGCCACTGGTTCAATTTTGACTCTTGGGCAATCCTTTTCCAGGATTCTCAGGGGTGTTTTAAATGATCTCTTTAGGTAATGTTCACTTTAACAGTGTGTGTCATTTAAGTGGGCATTAAAAGCAAGACTTACATGGTGTCAAGTTAATTTAGGCAAAAAGAGGAATGGTTCTGACAGTGTTTTGTTGTTTCAAAGTATTTTAGAATTTGAAAAAGTTACTTTTTTAGACAATTTCTCATATTGATTTTCAGTATTTCAAGACAAATTATACTTTAAAAAAAATCAGAACAGTTAACGATTTTTTTAAAACAATGCTTGCCTGACTTAAGTTTCAACTATATTTTACTTACTGTTCCTGATTCCATTTCTAGAGGTGTCATTGAAATATGAAATAGGCACTTCATGGTTGTTTTTTTTTCTTTAAAAGTTAAAAGTTGTCCATTCCAAAATTTTGTATCTTCAGTATGAGACTGAGGGCAAAATGGGAGGTTATAACAGCACTCATGAGGAAAGAAAAATACACAGTTCAGATGTGTTTTGAGTTTATTTTTGATGCTTGGACTTGCAGGATTAGTGCTTATTGTAGCCACCTTACTTCTGGATCTTGTGTGGGTTTCTAGGTTGGACTTTGAGTCAGAGGTTTGCACCACTAAAGGGTTAGGATTTGCACTGATTCTTAGATAAAGAGGATGTTTCTGGATTAAGATTAAGTTGCTACAACCATGGACCAGCTGGTGTGGTATAGGACTAGTGCAGGATTAGAAATTATTAGATATGTCTCTTCTAATTAGAATGAGAAAGGTCAAGGGAGTTGAAATATGGAAGCTAGGAAGAGGTACCTTTCTCCTCTCTTTCAATGGTTTCTGAATTTTTCTGTTATATTTCTGTCAGAATGACAGAAATATGAAACAGGCAGATATATTTAAAAGAAGTTTCTACAGAATTTCTGGCCTGATTCAACAGAATAAGCTCAGACCTTTGCCCAAGAAGGTCTGCCAGGGAGTGCCTAGGGCTTTGCTCAGGGAAATGTTAGCTATTGCCAGCAACAGTAGAGTGGTAGGAGGCAGAAGTTAAAGACAGTGGGGAAAAGGCAAGCCATTCCTGCAATACCTCTAACAATAACATCTTTCTACAGATCAGCCTCCCCCAGCAGTAACTAGAATTCTTGAGTATATCCTCTTGGTATCCTTATACAAAATGACTATAATGAGGTGAATGAGGATACTTGGAGGGCAGGGGTTATAGTGAAATATATAGCCAGATGGGGTGGGTTCCTATATGTTTGATACCAATTGCTGAAACCTGACAAGAATTGTGAAATAAAAATTAACAGAGTTAGTTTCTTTCCATTGCTTAACTGCAAAGAAAATGGAATGGCTGGCAGCTTGAGTTTTGTTACCCTTCTGTGTTGCTTAAAATAGCAACACATTTTGCTGATTTCTAGAGAATTCAGTTTTCAAATGCACTTATCCTATCCCTTTCCTTTTTCTGTTATATTAGGGAACGTAGGCAATAAAGGAAAGAATTAATTGTACAGTGTATCCAATGCCTGGAGAACATAAATTCAGAGTAGAGATACATACACTTTGAGGCATATAAAATACCTACATTTCAAAATGAAACAATCAGTAGAAAATGGTCGGTTGGACAAAGATGCAGCAGGGGAGAGAGAGAAAATATTTCTTTTCCTCAGATTTTTCTGCATCTTTTAAATATGCAGAACTATCATAGCTGAGTATCTCAGTATTTGTTAAGAATAACTGAGTGGTTTAAGCTCTACATTTTGATAATAGTGTTTCATTATTTATTTTTATTTGTTGTGTGTGAAGTCATTGCCACCTTTCCTTCCAGAACTGGTCTTTAAATAACCTCTGATCCTGAACTGCAGTAAAATCTTCAGCTGCAGGTGCTCCTGTGGTCTGGGTATTCACTTATGTGGCTCATGGAACTTGATAGATCATAGAATCACAGAATCTTGATGGTTTTAAAGGACCCTTGAGATCAGCAAGTCTAACCATACACACACAAAAAAATCCCTACAGTCTCTGCCACTAGAGCATGCCCTGAAGTGCCAAATCTACATCTTTCTTAAATACCTCTACGGATGGTGACTCAGCCACCTCCCTGGGCAGGCTGTTTCCATGCCTGACCACTCTTTCAGTAAAGTAATTCTTTTCAATATCTAATTTAAACCTCCCCTGCCGCAACTTCAGACCATTTCCTCTGGTCCTGTCATTATTCATTTGGGAGAAGAGGCCAACACCTACCTCTCCACAACCTCCTTTCAGGTAGTTGTAGAGGGCAATGAGGTCTCTCCTCAGCCTTCTCTTTTCCAAACTAAACATGCCCAGTTCCCTCAGACTTTCCTCATATGACTTGGTCTCCAGACTCCTCACCAGCTGGGTAGCCCTCCTCTGGACAAGCTCCAGCACTTCAGTGTCCCTCTTGTACAGAGGGGCCCAGAACTAAACACAGCACTCGAGGTGGGGCCTCACCAGTGCCGAGCACAGAGGGACAATCACTTCCATACACCTGCTGGCCCCGCGATTTCTAATACAAGCCAGAATGTTGTTGGCCTTCTTGGCCACCTGGGCACACTGCTGGCTCATGTTAGGCTGGCCGTCCACCAGCGCCCTCAGGCCCTGGTGATTCATCATAGTAGGATGAATTACCCTTTATCATTCCTTTGCTTGTTTGGGACCATGCTTAAGTTTGAAGCAGCCTTAGTTAGGGGAGGTATGTGTGATTCTTGGCGTTGTGGCACAGTTCTTCCAACCTGTGTGACAACTCAGAAGCAGGACCAGGTGGTTTTATAAATAATCTCAACATTTCCGCTTTTTACTTCCATATGACTTGTCCAAATGAAAGTGAATGTCCCTGGAGAAATGTCCAATATATTACATTCGATTCTCCCAGCATCCTATTTTTGATAATATCAGAAGTGTTTTGTTCTTAATGTACATGAATAAGCTTCCTGCAGACAGACATTATTAATGTTATTATTATATTAATTAGCCTCCATTAATGGAGTATTTTTATTTCCTGTCTCATTTCTTTTGTGATAGACCATAAGATCTGTAGGTACTATACCTCGGGTTGTGTTCATTTGATAGTACAAAATGGCTTATTGGGCAATAAATTCTGAAGAAGTAACTTCAAAAAGTGCTTTGTCATATAAAGCAGTGTTAATTCATAAGCATGAATTAAGTTGTATGTATTAGTTTTCTGATTTGAGTATTTTAAGTTGCTTAAACAATTACCTGTTTGCAAAATTGGCCTCTCTTAATAAGAACCACACATGAATGCCTACAGATATCTGAAGCTGAATGCAGAAAACCAGAGGAAGAAAGCTGCAGGATGTTTCCTATAAGTATGTCAGAAAGGTTAGGGTCATGTTAATAAAAGTAGACTATTAGCTACTAGACTGAGTTTTGAATCGCTGATCCATCAAGCTTCTTACACTTGAATTCAAAAAATACTTTGAGATAATCCCTAAATGACTCTTGCCACTGTAACCACTTGAAATTGCTTGTGACTTTTGGAAGATAAGCTGTTCTTCAGTACAATGACCTTTGTTTATTGGTGAAGAAGGCTGGGCAACAGGGCTTTCCTTTGCCTTTTAAAAAATATTTTTAGATCAGATCAAAAGTTAATTGGTGCAGACTGGCTGCATGAGAAGGGACATGGAGATGAGTTTGGAGTTGATTGTACAAGCAATCCACATGTTAGCATAAGTTAGCAGAAGTAGTAGTAGTTAGCAGTAGTAGGCCGCAGAATAATTGCAAGTCAGGCTGACCTTGACGAAAAGAGACAAACAACTTTGAGAAAGTGAGAGCGTGGAATGAGGAAGAACCCTGAGCTTAGAAACTGCAAGTAGGAGGAGTATGTAAATTGTAACTTCTAGAGCTTAGCCAATGATAAGTTGACTAGTAGACATAATTAACTGTAAGTGTATAAAAACCTGAGCTATCTGAATAAAGTTTGAAGCTTGCTTTATCACTCATATAGAGTCGACTGCTTGCTTCCCCTCACTCGTTGCAGTTAATTACTTTTAAAGTTAAGTCATGTGTGGGTGATATTTACCGTGGAGAAGAATTGTGTTTATGTTTCCATTTTTGAGCCTTTAAGTCCCTACCTGGTATATGTTACTTACATACAAAACTGAGAAATGCCTATAGCTGGGCTGAAGAATAAGGAACTTGCGTCTCATTCTTCAGAACAGCTATAGGCTGAAGTAATTACATGAAAAATATTCTTTGAACACCACCAGGTTTTTACCAGTGTTTACAGTCATTATGCTCTGCATACTGTATCGCATGGAAATGTTTTTTTTTCATCTGATTTTCATTAATAATAAATACTCTCTTAAGGCATAATTATATGTTTGCCCCTTCAGCATGGGAAAACCTCACTATAGAGAAGAATGGTGACTTCATTGTCTGCTTGACATCTACCAAAGAACAAAAATCAGAGGTTACATATGCTGCAAAGTCAGAGTGACAATCTGTTTATGCATTTATTGCACTGTCATGTCATGTTATAGGTTAATATTTCATTTGCAATGCATTTTTTACAAAAATTAACTTTAATATCCTAGTTATAATGCAGACTGAATATATATAAATGAGGTTTTTTGCTCCACACTTTTAAGTGTGGAATGCATCAGTTTTGAGGATTTAAAAAAAAAATTGCTTGAAAACTATAAGGGTATAATCAAAGTACAAAGGTGCATGATCTCTCCTCCCCAGTAATCAGTAAAATCTCATCAGTAAATGTGCATATTTATGTCTGATTATATCATGGGAAATTCAAGGTCATGTCAAGCTTAGTGCTAGAAATAGAAATGCAAGAGGAAGCATTTCCCTCATGTTTGGGTTTTTGTTTTTGTTTTTTTCCTAAACATCCAGGTTTTTTTTTTTTTTCATTTATTTTCAAGCACACTGTAGTGCAAGTCAGGCTTATTTTAAGGTTGTTACTGAAGATAAAAATATCATTATAGTATGCATGTCAAATACAAAGGTTATTCTCCCTAGGGTAGTTTTATCATCCCTAGAAGTTCTAGTTCTACAAGAACCAAAGCAAAATGAAAAATGAGGTTATTTCTTTGACATCAGCTTTAGAACTCATCAAAACATAGGAGTCTCTATTGTCCCTCAAATGGCTTTCAGAGAGCTCTTCTTTTAGAATTACAGAGTGATTGAGGTTGCAAGGGACTTCCTGAGATTGTCTAGTTAAATCCCCCTACTCAAAGCAGCATCAACTAGAGCAGGTTGTCCAGGACCATCTCCATTTTGACTGTCTCCAAGGATGGAGACTCCATAGCCCCTCTAGGAAACCTATTCCAGTGTTTGACCACCCTTACAGTGGGTTGAGTAGGAGTACCTAAACCTAAATAAAATATTTGAAGTTGGTCTACCATCTATGTATCTTTTGACAAAAGAAAGTAAATTCTGTACCTATCAGCATATATTTGTAGCAAAGTGTTGTTAGTTTTGTGGTTGTACACTATTGTGAAGATCAAATGGTATGTGCGGCAACTATATGCAAACATTAAGCTGCATAAGTTAAATGTTGCTTAAGTTAAATGGTCTTACAAGGAGCTGAAATTTCTCTTGTGTCCCGTTTTCATCAATGGTAAAAAATTTCAGTATTCAAGTATTGTTTTGAATGACATTTCTAGAATTTTTTAATTTTTCATCTCTCTCCAGCTTGGCCTTAGTTTATTAGTTACAGAAAGTTGAATTGAATTTCCAAAAAGCACTCTGATGTTTATTTGAGCTTTATGTCATTATCTGAACTTTCCAAGTATCTTGGGATTTGATAGTTATACCGTAAACATAATAAGAATAGGCTTGTACAGAATTCCTTAAGATTTAATATTTTTGGCTTTTTATGGTATAACATTGATCTCCAGCACTGAATTATTAATTTGAAAGTATAGTGACTAATTTTATAAATTGTGTGTACTAACATGATTTTCAGGGTTTGAAAGAGGAATAGAAAGAGCAAGTTTTTTAGATCAGTTCCAAAGCCTTTGGATAAGCCTGTTTTCTATAATTGGGAAAGCATCACCTATTCATTAATACCTTAAAAGTAGAAAAATTAAGGTGATCATCATTTTTAGAAAACCTCTGAAATGTCTGCTCTGTATCCCTTCTATGAAACAGGTTTTTTTGAAAGCTTCAACATCTCCATAATATACGAATGCTGTGTGGCCTCACACAGCAGGAAGGGTCTGAAACACCCCAGGGGAGAGACTTGGCCTGGGACTTCTTTGTGTGGTTCTACTGTTAAAGAAAAGAGTGAGCAATGTCAATGTTGTTGAAGGGAAAGATGCTGGGCAGAGTACTAAATCGCTGATGTTCATTTTAACTTGCATGGTACAACCTTGTGGAAAAATTGATAGCAGTAAAGAAAACCCACTGACCTCCCTATGGGAACTGGACATGTGGTAGTCAGAAATCTGTCAGAGCAAGGGTGGTGTGATTCGATAAAGACAACAGCAATCTGTCTCTCTCCCCTCTCAACTCCCCCTTCTTCAGTAGTACAACTCCATGTGTGTAGAGTTTTATGTCAGTTCTAGGGAGCAACTCACCCCTTGTGGTCAGTTGTGTGGTAATAAACCTCAGGGATGGGGTTAGGAACACATTCTTGCCCCAAAGTCAGTACGGATCTGAAGGCACTAAAAGATCTTTTTATGGTTTGTTCTTAAGTCTGGCTATAAATATAATGGAGAAGAATTGAAATTAAACAAAATACTGCTTTGATTTTACAATTTAAATGATGCACAACTTCAGTTTTTGTGTAACTCGTGAAAATTACACAGGGACATTAAAAAAAATAGACGGCAACTTCATAATTTAATTTAAGTGCATCTTTAACAGCATGTGCTTTTTGGTCAGCACATTCTGGTTTCGATAAACACTGTGTTGGCAAATAGTGAGTGACAAGGAGTGGCCAGTTAGCAGTTAGCATGTAATCACTGAATGAGTCATGAAACCAATATTATAATAATTATGCCACTATGAGATCAGGTTTACAAAGCCCCACATTTGCAAATATACAAGCCAGTGACTGAGAAGGTTTGTTGGGTTTTGGTTTTTGTTTCAATGTAAGTGAATTGCAAAAAAAGGACCTGTAAAGTAAATCAGTCACACTGAAATGGGAGATGATAAAATGGAAGTGCCTTCTAGCTACAAATGGTAGATATGCTGACTATTGGTTTTGTGGATGATTTGTGATACAATGAAAAATACCTGTTGTATTTTGTGATTATAAACATGCTGATAAGGGTGCAAAGCCAAGTTTGGATTTTCCAGATGTTTGTTCCATCCTGACAGTGCAAAAAATCTGGAAGTCTCATACATAAGCAAACTGGAATTTTCTTACTATGAGGAAAACCCCTTAATGATAATAGCTAACAAGGCTCATTACATGATTGTATATGATGCCAGTCTGCAATACATAATTGTATATGATGAACATAAAAAAAAGGTGTTTAAAGGACTGGTGGGCAGGAAGAACCTTCAGGACTGGGATGACCTTTCCATTACGGTGGTTCAAGAACATTCTATCAGGATTTGATCCTTAGAACTGTATTTTTATAATCACAGATCATCACATCGTGTATAATGCCCTAAGAAGGGTCCCAATATAATACCTGCTTCTGTTTCCAGCTTGATTGATAATACAAAATCCTAGATATTTGAAAAGAGAAGTTTGCTTATCCAACCTGAAACTTTATGCTTGGGTCTGTGTATATTTAGGAGAGCTTCTGATATGTATTTTGATTTCTCTTTGCACAAGTCTTTTCAGAATTTGCCTGTTGCTGTTCAGAATATGACTCTGATTTAACTTGTGGGAATTACAAAGATGAAAAAAGGAGAAAAAAGTAAAAGCCTCCTTATTCTTATTGTTATTATTATCCAAATTTTTAAAAAATATGATGGTGTGGGGGTTGGATTTAAAAGCTGTGTCCTTCTAATGTTTCAGTTTGATTTTCTATATGTAGGTAAACCTCTTAATTTACAAATTATGCCAAAACTTAATGCACTAGTCATTGCCAATGCACATTTTCAATATTTAGTGACCAAAATGTGTAAAAAGCTGTTGCAAGTTTTTAGAAATTTGAAAATTCATTTATATATCATTTAAAGTTGGGATGGTTTCTCTGAGACTGGTTGTCATCTCTGAAGGTTATGTCAGCTGCAGAACAACTACTGCTAAGCAGTTATGCTGTTAGATATGAAATCAAAATTAAGTATTCTGTTTTAAACTTCTTTTTTTTTCACGTTTGGTTGAATGCAAGTAGTGCCTGTTTATAAAGAAGTAATCAGTTATAGAGAACTACTTATTCCTCTCACTAAATCATAGTTGTCAAAACAGAATAATTTACATAGTAATTAATTGTGATACTACACATAGTGGGCTGTTATTTTGATTGGAATATAAGCCTCTGGAGCAGATGTACTCTCACTGAGAAAAAAGTTTCCTTTTGGATTCATAAGTTAGGCACATGTGGAAAAAATAATGTAGAAAAGACTCACAAAACTGTTGTTATTTAATAAGTTCTTTTAGTAAGTTTGTTTTCAAAGATAGAAAAAGCAAATTAACCAGCTGCATCTTTGTTTCTTTAATCAAGGATTTCATGGCATCTTGGCCAGCAGGTCAAGTGCCTGTTGTTTTTTCTTTATCTTAATTCAGCAAAACCCAAAAACATGGCATCAAGCAACAAATTACTGTTAGAAAAGTGACATATGCTTGGAGCAGTGTATGCATCATAGTATTTGCAGTTTGTGGTAATGTTTCATGACTGATGATTAATTGCTTAGGTGATAGGTTATCAAAAGAAACAGTAACTCAAGTGACAGTAGTTTTTGTTTCTTTGCCAAATATTGCATATAAATGCATATACTGGGGAATGTTATCATAGTAATGCATTGATTGCAAGCATTAAAACTCCACTTAATGAGCACAATTTCTGAAGATTATAATCCCAAGAGATGCCATTATTTCTGCCATTTGGAATAAATATATCTATATATACAGTGACAATAAATTTTAAACTGGGAAAAATTCATCAAGGAAGGAATTCAGAAGTGGTCTGTTTCTACTACTCAAGAATATGATTTACATTTTTTTTAATGCAGTTTGTTTGAGGCAATCCATTTTAAGGAGTGCTTGAATGAATCTGGTTGAAAATAATATAAAGATGAAACTGTGAAAACATTCCTGGAATAAAGCATCTCCCTGCAGCAGGAACTGGTGAAGGAGGTGCTCCAGTAAATAGAAAACAGAGTGAAAATGCTTTTCCAGCATCAGCCATTTGGTTAGTAACCCAGGCTACTTTGTTCTTTTGGTCTGGGTTCATTTTCGTGTGTGCTATAAGATAGCCACTAGAAAAGCAGGCTTAATTGTTTTGCTTCCCTCTTTGGTCAAGGCATTCCCTTAACTTCTTAGGCATGGAGGATGTGCCTCATTTACCATCCACCCATTTTCTGATGACAGTTAACCCCCTCCTCTGATCCAGTGAGAAGGAGAAAGCAAGCATATTTCCTGGTTTATGACAAGTTTGTGTTCTGCTGTCTGTTCCTCTTCTTGCCCAAACAGAGTGGAGAGGCTGGCTTTCCAGGATGTGGGCTGATTTATGCCATGTGTTTGAAGTTTAGAAATTATAGCTGGCTATCTTCAATGCCTGGTTTTCCCTTTCCAGGAATCATGTTTCATTGAAAGAAACTATTATTTCTTGTGAAGTTTCCATCCTAGTTTCAAATAATAAGGAGATCAGAATAAGAACAGTAGAGACTTTCATGCCTGGTTCAAAACCACATGTCATTTCAGTCTGAAGTTTCCTCTTCCAATTTTGTGAAACTTCTATTTTGTTCTTAAGGGATATAAGGACTTCTCCATTACCTATAACATGAAGACGGAAAAAAAAGTGGTACTATCAAAGTATTTTCACAGAATCACAGAATCATAGGGTTGGAAGGGACCTTAGTAGATCATCTAGTCCAACTCCCCTGCCAGAGCAGGTATTTTGAGGTATTCTAGTTGTGAAATAGTCCAGAGAACTTAAAGGCAGTCATTTACTTGGCCAGGAATGTGAAGAAAAGGAAAGGTGACTGTAGAAACAAATAAAAACATATGAGCAAGCCTTTCCCAAAATAATTTCCAGGTCATTCCTCTCTGTGAAAGAAGAGGCTAGTTTGCTGAAAGCCAGAGAAACACTAAGTAATCAGCCACAAAAGCAGATTAATAATCTATGAATATTGTCTTAATACTTACTTTAGGTCAACCTTTAAAAAAGTCTTCTCAAAATTCAGACTGAGACTTGGGAAACCTGAGAAGGTATTGAAATTGGTAAAAAAAATTATTTATGTAGCACTCTTTCCAACTTTTTTATTTATCATATTGTAAACTTTTGAAGGTTTTTTGTTGTTGTTGTTTTAGCATCTTTAAAGTAATTTTGAAGTGTGGAAAACTATTAGGTTGGTTTCTTTTCAAAACAGATGTTTTACCCTTGTCTATAAAATGATGATGATGATTGGTCACAAGGAATAGGGCAAACTGCAGAACTCATCTGAGAATATTTTTATGCAGAGTACAACAGTAGACACTGGGTTATGAGCATAATCTGGAATTTAATGGAATATTCAGTTGAACTGCCATTCCCATTCAATTTGGAATATTCAAATACTTTGTTCAACCACTTTTTGTTTTAGATGCTGAAGTGGTAAATACAAAGCCATTAGTCTTTTTCAAATCAGTGATCATAAACACGTTGTTTGGCCTGCATATAAACAAAAGAGTTACTTTGCTTTAAAGCCTTTTAAAACTATCTAATCCTGGGAAGCTGACGCCTGCAATTTTCTGTATACTGGCTTTAATAATGACTAATGAATTCTAGCTGTGGTGAAGCAGCTTGTCTTGTGCGAGCAAGATATCTTAATATAAACAGCTCACTTTTCTCATTAAAATAATTATTGAATCAAAGCCAAAGCAATCATTTCAAATATGTTGCAGTTCTGCTCTGGAGTGCTGTTCAGAATCAATGCAGCAATCCACTGAACCATATTTATAAATGAATTCTCAAAAAAAAAAGATTTGGAGACTGCCTGTAGAATCCTTATAGGTGTAGGGTCATTTGGGCAGAAGTTGTGCGTTTCTTTGCAATCTATGTCATTCCTTTGGTGGTCATCTTTAGTTTCTTGAGGCAGAGATCCTGGAGGTCCATGCAACTAGAAAGGCTTCCTACTGCCTACTAGATTTGATGATTCTGCCTCTTCAGATGGGATGTAGAGTAAACTGCAACAATTCAGACGGATATCAGTTGGATATTGGTACTTTTCAGATCCAGCCGTGCAATTTCCACAGGACCCTAACAAATATGTATCTTAAAAATGACAGGAAGAGAAGGCTGAGGACACAGCTTGAATTGACTTTTTCACTGCTCTTCTCTCATATTTTTCTAGCTTAAGTTTCTGTGCAATTTTATTAAAACTTCTGTTTAATTTCTATAGCAATAGAAAGATATGCTCCTCCATGCAAGAAACAAAACAGCTGACTCTTTGACAACAGAAATCAAGCTCTCGCAAAGCACACAGCTAGTTCAACAACTAACACACAGCGTGCAATTAGTTGCAATTTTCAGATTTATAAGCAATAGTCAGCGATAACTAATATAAAAACTAGTCTTATACAGAAAAACCAAGGATGCTCACAAGCAAGAGGATTCAGTCTCTGAAATACCCAAACTTGTTCTGTCACTCAGTGCTCTTTTTTTTTTTAAAAGAAAGTGCTGCATAAGCACCGGTTCTCAGTTGCACATAGGCAGGATTATCTGAATTGAGCTATTTATGACATTGTAACTGGAATAAGAAATGATCAAGATAAATATGAATTGTATGGGTAATAGACTTGTATGGGTAATAGAATACAATAAATATCATGAGGACCTTTGCCATCCTTTGAATATCATTTATGCTTACTGCTGAAAGCCCAATGAAGACATAAGTAAATATCCTGGGTTACAGTATGCAAGTAACTTCATGGATGGTCTGGAGCAGAGGAGGGTAAAAACTCTCTAGAATAATGGAGAAAACAGTAGCAAAACCCAACATCTGGTACCAGACAAGGGAAAAATTAAAAGAGAAATTAATTGCAAATTATGAACAGCAAGGGTTGATGAAATAGCTTAAGATATAAGTAATGATTTCTCCTTGTCTCTTCAGTTCAAGACTTGCTGGGTTGTTTTTTTTTTGTTCTGGCAGAATTAATTTTTTTCTTGTTACAACAATAAAACTGCATGGTATTCAACTATGCAAATAAGTTACTGATCAGCTTGCCTTAAGTGCTAGTCCATAAAATACAGCAAATTAACAGCTGATTCTTTCAGAACTCTGCTGCCTGTGCACCCTTGTGGAGGGTGGATGGCAGATCTTGGTTAACCTTAGTGGCAAAAAGCTATGTTCATGAATCAGAATTCCTATGTTACTGAAATCTGAAATCTCTTCACATTATGTTGCATCTTGGAAATATGAAGGAACATTACTTCTTCAAAACTCAGATTCAGCCAGATTTCTCCCAGAGAGCATCTACAGTGATCTTGTTACTGTTACAAAAAGTGAGAAATCAGAACAGTGTGCTTGGAATGTCACTGGAATGTTTAAGGAGAAATGAAGTGTGAAAGTCAGCATAGGTCTGGGTACTTGCAATGCACCCGCACAGCCTTGCCATGGTAGAGATGTGTATCAGGCTTTGTTTTGTGAGGCTTCACAGACCAAAATATGTACCATTGTGTTGACAGTGCTAGGTAACTTGTGAAAAGCAGTGTCTGCTGTCCTAGTTCAAACAGGTCATCATTATCCATTAACAAATATGAAGCTGACAATTAGTGACTGCTAAGCTTCCTTTTAGTTATTCTCTTGGCCTGCATCCTAAAGACACTACATTACCAGTGCAGAAATGGAGTCTTGGGGATTGTTTTAAGTGCTGAAGACTCCCTCCCTTAACTTATTTCCTCCTTTATCAGGCACACAGCTGATTAGATAGGAAAGCATGCTGGCTGGCGCCTTCCCATCCCGCTTGTTTTTGTACCTCACTGCTGTGTAGTGCTGGGTCATGTTCCTATTCATTTTTCATGACCTTTCCTCATTACACCCTTTTTAATTGCAACTTGTTTCTGTGACCTTGGAGTCCTACAGGATAATCCAAAAGATCAGGCACTGTGTTTTTAAGTTACCTTCTGAAAAGGCTGGAAATACTGGGACATTATTCAGCAAAGAAGTTTATGTGTGCGTGTAGCTTTTACTTTATTTATCATATAATATTTGGATCAGTGTTGTAGACTGTTTTTGCAGTGGGATAGCAACTTCATGAATTCTGGTGTTGAATGATTCTTGTTTACAAATGTTTTATATTTGGTATACATGTGGCTGTTTTATAAAAAAACTGGATAATCAACTAATATTGCATAAGCATTTGTCTGTATTTCACAGGTTTTAAGTGCCACTGCTTTGTTGGTTGTTTCTAAACTAACTTTCTGTATTTCTGCCTCTTTAAAAATTATGCAGTTGTAGTGGCTTTAACTCACACTGGTTTGTTGCAGCCACGAAGAAATTAGATCATATGTTGAATCTATACTATAGGCAATAAACTGAATTAAAAGTATACCTATATACCTTTTGATGTGTTTTACCACATTTAGATACCCTTGAATAGGTATTTTATTTTGATTATTGGATTTATTACGTTTTATTTACAAGTTCCCTATACAAACTTTCAGTTGATACTCAAGTAGTTTAAAAAGTATTGTGATCCTTTATTGATGAGGAAATGGGTTATTACTTATTAAAATTACTTCCTTCCCATCTAAAACCATCTTCCTTTCAGGTTCAGAGCCAAAAAAGTAAGAAATTGTACGTTACATTTTGAGAAAATATGAAGTATGTCTACCTCTGTAAGAGTACAAGAACAAATTGTTATAGAACTGTCCTCCCTGTAGTCTAAGTGGGCCGGATGTGAGGAACTTCTGGACAGGAGATGTGTAACCTAATTTGTGTGGCACCGAGCCTGAGTTAACATACCTTGCCTCTCCACATCCAGTTCATGCTGCTGCATGGCTTCCGGATTGGAGCTTTCTCAGACCTGGTGAGCTGGGTGGAGCGGATACACGATTGTCCGTATGCAGTCATGTCAACATGCATTTATTGCTCCCTGAAAGGGATTGAGAGCTGAGCGCATTCTGTGTATAGAAGTTACAAGTCTTATAAGAGCATCATCTGTAGGTTACAATTTTTAACGTTGGGGCCTAGTATGAGGTATAACTTTTAGTGGTTTGATGCTTGTATGCATTGGGTTCTTACAAATCTCCCTAAAGGTAGAAGAGATGGAAGAAAATTAAAAGATGGAAAATCTGGATTCATCCAGATGCCTATGTCTGAATACAGGATGTCTTACTATAGGTATTTAAGCCTGTCGATTCTGATGGTGATGTATTTTATTATAAAATCCTCTACTAGATACAGAAACATCATGTAAATGGGAGGGTTCTTGGAGTTAAATGTCCTCTTTATTTGGTATCCAAGCCTCAGAGGGCTGGAATTAGACTTCTTTGTACTTCACTAATGGTGCTTGCTTTCCGTATCCCCTCTTGCTTGCCTACCTCATCTGCAGAAGGAAAGTGGACAGGATGTTTCAGGACCAATTTGAGCAGCTTCAGTTCTTTGGAGACATTGCCTGCTGCTGTAAATCAGAACACTCTTGGGGCTGAAGTAGAAGGACAGTGGCCACAAGATACTGGGATGCAAACATTTGTTTATTCTCTGTGGCTTTCTAGTGGCAACAATACTTTGAATCATAACAAAATGAATATTAGAGTACCTAAACATAAAATTCCTTTGAATAAACCCTTGTTGCTCAGTGTTCATAAAAAAGGGTATGTTTCCACCCCTCCCCCCATGAATTCAAGTATATATGAAAGCCCAAACTTTCATTTAGAAGCATGTGGAACTCCAGAATAATTTAAAATATTGCTTCTGTTAATTGTAGCTTGACTTTCATGTAGTGTTTGGAAAGGTAATATTTCTTTTTTAGAGGGAAGTTTCTTCTTTTTCTTAGAATGCAGACTTTTGATGCTAATAAGTAGTGCTGCGAGAAGAATTTTTCTGTGGTCAGTTACTTTGGAATGAAACATGGTTTTTAAGTTTCTCAGAGGATTCATTCTAACAGGATGAGGAACTGAGGTCAGGCTTAACATTTATGCTTGTCAGCCTTTACGCTGCGAAATTGTTAAATATTAGTATATTTTGTATTTTGTATTTATATATACAAAACAAAAATATTGTGTTTTTCAACGTTTTCCTTAAAATAATATTGGCTTTTATTATAGTACATGTGCTAGTACCTGCTCGTCCCAAAACATTCAATTCCAGATTCAATTCCACAGACTCAGAGGTTTAATTACCTCAGTGGCAAAATAATCTTTCAACTTATACCTAAAGCACAAATATAAAATTGCAGGAAGAGTTTTGAAGAGAACTTAGGATTTATAAAAATACGCTGCTACCAAAGTTAAGGAGAAGTTTGTCTTCTATTTCAGCTGAAACACAGCAAGTGCCTTGTCAACAGCTTTTGAAAACATTTCTAAAAGATGAAAAGAAAATTATTTAAAAGAAATGGAATTGTATGTTCTGTCAACACTTCATTGCTTCCTTTGCAACTTGAAAAACCTATTAAACCTGTCTAACAACAACAAATGTATTTCATTAACTGTTGTCAGTTCAAGGTCTTCCACTGACTCCCTTAAGCACTGATGCAGGTTCCTGCTAATTAAGCATGCAAAGAACAGATGATTCGTGCTTAGCAAGTATTTTCTTATGATCAATTACAGCAATCTAATAAAATGTGTAATTTTTCTAGCAGGAGATCTTACTTTTTGAAGTACTAGGTTAACTAAAGGAAATAAGTCATGTTTGATAAATTCTATTCTTCATTTCTGCAAAATGAATGTGAAAAATATACCTCTTTTTTTAGCTTCTCTTAAAACATATGATTTGGTGTAAGTCCAGTTCATGTCGAAGCAAGAGACAGTATCTGTTTTAAGGAGGTGAAAGCTTCACTTCTTGTAATATTATAGAGGAGGCTGAAAAAATGAGTAATTACTTACTGCTTATGATGCTACCCAATGGTAATCACTGTACCAAGGGATAATCCAAACAAAGCCTTCCTCACCATTCCTGGAAACAGCTCCCATTGTTCTTGTTCTGACTGCTTCTGATGATGTAAGTTAATAATGGGCAGTAATGTTTTTAATGCTAAACTTTTCCGAGAGTCCCACATTTGTGAAACAGACTGAAAGGTAAGAAGAAAGTCAAGAAAATTTTGAGTATCTTCTTACCCAGTCCCTGAGCATGGCTGAGCACATCTCCTGTGTGAGAATTTTAAGAATTAAAATTGTGTTTGATGTCTGCAGAAGATATAAATATACATTCTAGGAAGAGTGGGCTGGACATGTACAACAGCGGGACCTGAGAGTAATTTCCTTTAAGTGAGTGGGCTGTATAAATACGATTTATTTATTCAGCTCATACACAGACTGATTTCTTTCCTTAACAGTCAATATGAAAACAAGTTATTTTAATATGCTACAAAAGAGGCAAATTTTTTTCTGGTCAAATCTTAATATTTTGTTCAACTTGTATAGTTTTCTTAATGCCAGTTTCAGCCAGCTGTAATAAAAATGAAGAGATTGCTAAAACCCAACCAGGCAGGGGCGTTTCCTTTTGTCTACAATATTGTAAATAAGCGGTTGATGGGATAGTTGGGGCACCTGAGATTCAGTGTCTGCATTAGAACTCATGCTTTCATTCTTTGGGATAATTAATGCTTTTCTATTTTATCTAAAATAGAATAATTTCTGCAGGTGGGAGTGGTTTTTTATAGGTACTGTAGAGTACAAGAATCTCCTGTAGGAGACCATAGAATCAAGAGGACCATCATAGAGTGCACCTTCAGCAAGTTTGCTGACAACACAAAGCTGGGAGGGGTGGCTGACACCCCAGAAGGCTGTGCCGCCATCCAGAGAGACCTGGACAGGCTGGAGAGCTGGGCGGAGAGGAACCTTATGAAATTCAATAAGGGCAAGTGTAGGGTGCTGCACCTGGGGAGGAATAACCCCCTGCACCAGGACAGGTTGGGGGCTGACCTGCTGGAGAGCAGCTCTGTGGAAAGAGACCTGGGAGTCCTGGTGGACAACAGGATGACCATGAGCCAGCAATGTGCCCTTGTGGCCAAGAAGGCCAATGGCATCTTGGGGTGCATCAAGAAGATTGTGGCCAGCAGGTGGAGGGAGGTCATCCTCCCCCTCTACTCTGCCTTGGTGAGGCCCCACCTGGAGTGCTGGGTCCAGTTCTGGGCTCCCCAGCTCAAGAAGGACANCGTTCCTGTGCAACCTGCTCTAAGGTGGCCCTGCACTGGCAGCGGGGTTGGACTAGATGATCTCCAGAGGTCCCTCCCAACCCTTTGATTCTATGATTCTATGATTTGATTGAAATATTTTTTCTGACTCATGCACAGATAGGCTTTGACCCTAATTCCCAAATTTCCTGTCTGTGCCATTTGAGCTCTGAATTATAAGGTGGAAAGTGAACAGCAATACTTTGCTTTNCCTCTCCTCTCCTGTTTCTTCCTTTTCACCACTTTATCTACATGTTTCTTCCCATTTAGCAAATAAAGATCAAATACAATATTATTTTCAGTTAAATGTTTGGCTTGCCAACATTTGTGCTCAGTTATAAAACTGTCATGAGAATCTGCATATAAGCAAAATTTATGGGTATAGTATATATGCCCATACCCAATAGTTATATTGATTTAATAAGGACAGGGTTTATAGGCAGAGTTGCCTATCTCTTTTATTACTTCGCTTATATTTTTTGTTTATTTTTTACAATTATTTTATAGTCAATTTCCACCAATAAAAATGGTCACACTTATACAATGCAAATTGCCTATTTTTCATATTTTAGGCAATACAAGATTTAATCGATTAATTTTATTGAAATGGATGAAACTAATAACATTAACATGTTGTTTGCTTTTCAGTATTAGATGCTTAATTAGTAATTTGGCAGATATGGCAAGTAGGGAGGGTATTTCCTGATGGTTGACAATTCATTGAGTTGAGTGCCAACAGCAAATCTAAAATCCCTTAACTGCCATTAATTAATTACCAGGAAATACTTGGCTCGGGTGGAGTGGGTCATTATGTTCCTATTCCATGTAAAACTGTGAAGGGTGAAAAGAAACCAAAATAATGTACAGAGTGGATTGTACAAAGCTAGCACAGAGACTAAATTCTGTATATTCACTGTAGTTATACAGTGACACAAATAGGCCATCACAGATGTCCTATTCACAAGCAAAGATCAGAGACACAAAACCAGAACTTAACGGTGCCTTTAAGTTTAGAATTGCAATGGGCGTAACCAGGATATATATTCACAATGGTGTAGCATTTTTTAAAATGCACAATTGAACAATGAAAATGTCTCTTAAAGACTGCCTTCTAACCCATGTTCTTTAAAGATTACATTTTATATTCATGTTTGAGAATGGTTTTACTTGTTAATACTTTAAAGCAAGGGTACTTATTCACACAGGATAAAATTAGGTTACATAAACTGTTGCCAGGCATCAGGATTACTAAAGGGTGTCTACAAGTTTTTCTTACGGTTTTTTAGGTTACAGTCTACACTTTCTCATTTATTACTGTAAATTGCTTTACTAATAAAGATGAAAGTATAGATAGTCCTTGATAGCAAGGGATGCCAATTTCACTCAAATTATGCCATTATCTTCCAATATTTCAAAAGAAAAGGGAGGAAAGAAAGATTATACTTTTTCCCAATGCTCCCTCTCCCAAGACCTTCAGGTAAACTAAGAGAAATCTTATTTTTCGTTAAATTAGAATCCTTAGTCTAAGGCACGAGGAAGGTGTGATTTAAAGACTTTACAATCCTAAGATAGTAGAGATGTATTACAGTTGTTTCTGCTTATACAAGTCCAAGTTAGATGAGGACCAAGTCCAGAGAGCTAGTTTTAGTTTCCTTGTAGTTTCCTTATATTCCTTATAATAAGCATAGCCATTCTTATAGTGACAATAAATACATCCATAAAAATGAATACAGGTGCATTTCATATTATCTCAGCCTGCATGGAGATTTTTCTTCAGTATTTGTGGATGGTTTTGTTGAATAGCTTAGCTTTTCAAAGTAGGTTATAATGTATTATTTTTTAATTTGTTTTTATTGGTTTATGTTGTAAGCTTTCCCCTCCCCTCTTCCCTCCTTTAACAGCAATAATAGAGTTATATTTGGAATGTACTTGCCCACACACAGTCAAAATTCAGCATTTCAAATGCATTGGGAGCCCAAAACTATTTCAAGCTAGAATGAAAAATATTATTAAAGAGAAGCAACATAATTATCTCCTCATGCATTTCACGACAGGATAGAGTATGTCAGCAGTTATACTGATCGTTTTATTATTTCTATTTTTTAAACTTCCTATTAGCATGTACAAACTTGTCTTAAATACGAGAAATCCAGGAGTGTAATTTAGACAACAGGTGCATTCTAAATCCTCAGGTCTTTCATTTAAATTTTTATTAAGTAAAATCAGAATTTGGTGAGGGTTTTGGGAGATCATTTATTGTACAGCAAGACTCTTTGTACTGTTCAGAAGTAGATTTGACGGAATGTCCAAATTTGTGTTAATCAAGGAACAGTTCTCCCGCTGTTCTTCACCTGGATGTGCAATAATTTTTTTTTTTTTCATGTCCTGATAGCATCAACACCTGGTGCTTGAGCCCTACAATTTTTCCATCATTGGACCTTCAACATAATGCATGTGGAGAGATAGGAAAGTTATTTTAGGCTGTGGTGCAAGAGGTGGAGGCATAAATGAAATGGAGAAAGAAAGGGGAAACTCTAGGAAGTGCACAGCAAAATAGTTCATTTCCTTATATTTATGAAATGAGTGAGTTCCCACACATTATTTTTGACCATAGTTCTGTTTTATTTTTTGAAGAAACCTTGAGAATCCGTTGATACTAGGCATAGATAACTCACGGAGCCACTGAAATCTTGCCTTTTCTTTAACGAAATAATTCAGATCTGTTTTTCCAGCATGCTGTGTCTCAGAAAAATTTTACCATGTTTAGGAAGAAACGGAATTCTAGCATATATCAAAAAAACTAAAGACTACTACTGCTATTCAGTGGCTAGTTGTTTAAATTTAAACAGTGTTTCCATGGGACAGGAAAAAAGTACTGATAAGAAACAATGTAGTCTAATGGTAAAGATCTTATGATTGTAAGCTTTTCAGTGATCATTGCAATAATTCACGTACTTTCATAAAAGAACAAGATATCTTGTATTTATAAAAGATGGGTTGATATTACTGCATAAACTACATACAATGCCTTTCAAGCTTTTTGTTTAGATGCTGTTTAAATACACAGCTTAAATCTCACTATCACTGAAGTGAGCCATACAACTTCAAAGAGACCAAGAACACACCCGCTTTATCTGATCTAGCAGAGATACAATGGGACAATGAATGCAAGAATATTTTTATGTTTTCGGATGTAAACTTAAGGATGAGAAAGGAATGTTTTGTATTGCTCTGTTTTCCCTGTGGGACACACTTAGTAAATATTGTGGTGTACTTATTTTTTTGATGAAGATGAAATTGCAGATTTTGTTTGCAACCAGTTCCCATTCACAAGGTTCAGCCATATTTCATTTTAACTAGATGTCTAGATTACATTTCTGTTGAAAAAGATAATATTATATGGCCTAAAGCCCAGAGCTACTGATACACTAGCCCTGTTCTAAATCTTAGGCTCACCAAAGAGGTTAATATAATACCATTGGTAGGTAACCTGTTAATTTGTGGCAGCCACATTTAGAAGGTCAGACATATAGACAAAAAAGAATCTTAAAAAGTCTGGTACTAATTGTAAGACATTCTTAATGAGGAAAACTGACCAAGTATTTGAAACTTGGTCTCTTTTTAGTGGCACAGTTATCTTTCCTAGAAAATGCAGGGAGAGGTCATTTGAGTACCACTGGAGATCAAAAATAATTCATTGTTTCTATGAACTAAATGCAAATGATATTATTGCATAAGTTACAGAAAAGTATATCCTTCAGTTTTCTTGTAGGTGGTGCTTTTTTTTTTTTTAAATTTTGCCTTATTCAAAGCTGATTTGCATCCAGTCAGACTAGTTATTCTATCTCCTGATTATTTCGTTGCATTTTGTTTTATTGCATCTATGCAGTGAAAAAAGAGGATCCTATCCTTAATATATAGTGGTCAGATACACTGCCCACATCCTTAAGGACAATTCCATTGGCTTTGTGGCTTTATACTGAAATAAAAAAGATTAAATTTATTCAGACAGTAAGATGTACTTACTGTTTTCAAAAAAGAAAAGAAAAGTTGTATAACATCTTGTTGAGTCTTTATGTGAATAGATAGATAAGATGATGTATGTTTTACAAGCTTCTGACATACAGCTGTTCTGCCAGACTATTGTTTCAGACAGCAAGAAGTGAAGCACTGGCAAGTCTACATAATCATGCACTTAGTTATGACTTAATAAGATCAATTTTGAACCCTGTGAAACTTTGAGGATTTAACTTGAAGCAAATTACACTGGAATTTAAATGAGTCACTGAACGTGAAGCTTTCAAGCCCCTTTCCTTAAACTTTACTAAAAATCTTTACTAAGGTTTTTCAGTTTTAACTTTCTTCTCTTCATCAGTATCACATGTTCCCTTAGATGCTGTGTAAGTATTTATTCTCTAGCATAAATTATGATAAATGTAGTAAAATACTTGTTTTTTCTTTTAACCATTAATTAAGATATATTCTATTCCAAAGACACATACTTAGAATATATTTCTTGAATAAAGACATTTTTATGAGGCTTATTTGCTAGACCAGTGCTTTCATGTCGATGTGATAGATCCTGTGCTGGTGTAAATCAGTGGAAATATCTAAGATGACATCCTCTGGTGATTTAACACTAGGACCTCCATGAAAAATTAAACCTTTGCCTTTGTTGTCTGTGTGGTGGCTTTTCCCTGATTTCATGTAGAGATGTCTGTCATGTATATCCAAGGTAATCTAAGGTGGAGCAAATGTGATCTTTGATCCAGTGTATCTCACTCTAATGCCAAATTTTAGGTGATAGTTGCTTTTGTGGTTTTGCTATTTTCATTGAAATCTACAGTGTTTTCAAGTCACAGGATAATCAGAACACACTGGAGAGACTAGGAGAAAGACTTTTACCTTCAGCACCTTTACTCCTGCCAAAACAAGTAAGAGAGGACACGTCTCAAAATTCACATCTTGTGGTGTTTGCAGGGTTAGCAGTCATGGGATAAAAGCTGTGTTGTTTTCACCAGTAAACCAGACAACTTGAATGTTTGTATCATTGGCATATGTTGTCAAGATAATTTCAAAGCAGTTCCATGAACTAAAAAAAATAGTATAATACTTTACTGAATTAAATTCAGATTATTATTTTTATACTTAATGTATAAAATAATAACTATAAAAATGTTTTCTGCGATATGAAATGATTTGCTGCTGTACTTGACTTGCACATCTTAAATACTTTTTTAATTACTTTGCATTTTTTACTGATTTTCAATTCATCTGTCTTTATCATCTACTACTCATAACTTTCTTTTTTGCCTGAAGGGACTCTCCTTGCTTTAGAGACGATAGAATTAGTACCAGACAATTGCCAACTTTTAAACACAGCCAAGCAGTAGACTTTCAGCTACTGTAATTGTATCAGGATATTTATTGTATGCAGTAGGAAAGCTTCAATCTTAATCTGAAGCTATATCCTGCAGGATTATATATATGCATATGTACAGCAAAGTTAATCCTACTGGAAATAAAAACCTCAAATGCAAGTATTCCTATCTCTACATCAGTCTGTACAGCTCAAAGCAAAAATTTACACTGGTATTTCTGAGAAGGTATAAAATATTTAGATTTTTTCTATTTTAATGTTAGCTACATGTGTAAAGGCTAGACTGAGTAAGGGGCTAGTTTTGTCTAAGAATTAAGTCTTCAAAGTAGACTCTAGACATAAGGATAATTTACCATAAAATACACACATCTTGAAGAAGGGTCAGAATGAAAGGTTTATTTAAGTAGGCTGTCAACTGGCTGGCAATCTTATTCCACCATGTGAAACACAGAATCACAGAATGATAGGCGATGGAAGAGACCTCAGTAGATCATCTAGTCCAACCCCCCCTGCCAGAGCAGGGCCACCTTAGAGCAGGTTGCACAGGAACCCATCCAGGCGGGTTTTGAATGTCTCCAGAGATGGAGACTCCACCATCTCCCTGGGCAGCCTGTTCCAGTGCTCTGCCACCCTCAAGGTAAAGAAGTTTCTCCTCATGTTTAGGTGGAACTTCCTATATTCAAGTTTGTGCCCATTACCTCTTGTCCTGTCACTGGGCACCACTGAAAAGAGCCTGGCCCCATCCTCCTGACACCCACCCTTTAAGTATTTCTAAGCATTGATAAGGTCATCAATGCCATCTTTTTTCAGCCGTCAGCCATCTTTTTTCAGCCTCAGCCATTTTTTTTCTAGACTGAAGAGACCAAATTCCCTCAGCCTTTCTTCACAAGAGTGGTGTGCCAGTCCCCTAATCATCTTGGTAGCCCTATGCTATACCCTCTTCAGCAGTTCCCTGTCCTTGAACTGCGGAGGGCAGAACTGGACACAGCACTCCAGGTGCGGCCTCACCAGGGCAGAGTAGAAGGAGAGGATAACCTCTCCTGACCTCCTTGCTATTCTTTTTACTCAAAATGAGAGCTTTAAAAGCTGAAAAGAAGAGATGTATATTTGAGCTCCTGTAGTTGGAGGACAGAGTTCATTGTTACACAAACTCTATATTTGATTGCCTCCATATTTCCTTCATTGAAAGCAGGAGTTGCAATAATCATATTTTGTAGGACTTGGACCTTGTTATTGTATGTTAGACAATGTTCTGAATCTGATGACTGAATCAAATGTCAAAAGGTACAGGATAAACATTTAATTTCTGATGCCTTGTTGGGCTCAGGTGAGCACTGCATTGGAAGTGAACAGGAAGCTACATTGTGGATGTTCTGGAGCTGGACAGATACAGAAATCTGTCACGTGTCAATGCAGAAATCACTGTAGTTTCATCAGCAAAGGTGAGTGTTTGGTATGTCAGTTAGAAATTTGAATGACTTAGTTTCATGCAGTTCTTCCACGGGGTTCATTAAGCCTTTGAGAGCTCAGCTTCAATTCTTTGTATAACTCTAGAACATTTTAGTTATTTATTAATTTTTACTTTCCATCCGAGTAACTGTACAGTCCCAAAAAGGCAAAGATGTCATATGAGGGATACTTTATTCCAGGGATAGATACAATTCAGGACAATGGAGTACTCCACTTTTAAATAGTTCCTTGAACAGATTCCTCTGTCTCCTCCGTCTCCTCCCACCACAATCCTTTCATATGCTGATAAACATTAATTTTTAAATGGCAAAGAAAGTATAATATTCTTGATCATTATTTGGTTTGTTCCCAGCTTTATAATACTTTCATATCACCTCTTCATCCCAAATCAGATCCTAAACCTTTCCTCTCCCTTGTTATTTCTGATTCTATTTAACTTATCTGTTTATTCAGAATGTGGAGACTTCTATTAAGATCTTACAATTTTCACGAAACTGAGGAACACCACTTTTCAGATATTTTGTCAAATAGCTAAAATGCATGTGACTATATAATATTAGTTGCAAAGCAATGGAAATATTCTTTGCTTTTGATTATAACGTTTTGGGCTTTTGTTTTGACAGGTTCCACATCGATATATAAAGGATCTGTAGCACTCACCGATGATCTCACAAGTGACATATGTCTTATCCTATTGCCCATGTGTTCTGGTTTTACTTCATCAGTTATGTCATTCTTTGACGCTTTTCCTATTGCATTCTCATCACTTTTCTTATCTCTTTACACATTTGTTTCCTTGTGGCATTGCCTCATTCAGTATGTTACACTCTCCAAGTTCCTTGACAGCTTCTAGATTAATTTTTTTTTTATTTTATGTAAAGGTTTTGTTTAGCCTTTGATTTTTTTCCTTATGTGCCAATTCCTTTTCTGAAGTTTCAGTTGTACAGTACTCTTTCAGTGGTATTAACAGTTCCCTGTGCTTACTGGATTGCACCACTATTGGGATTTTTCATAGTCACTTTCTGGGATTTTTTATTCCTCTGTTTCTAGTATTTGTTATTAAATCTGTACTTAAATTCTATTTAAGCTCAGCTGCATTTGATTCAGGACATGCATGAGTTTGAAATATACTGAGTTTCTTGAATTAAAACTTATTTTTTAAGTAATTCCTCAAGCAACATTCTTCTGCACCCTGCTCCATGTTCTCGCTGTTTTTCCACTTCCTCCATACATCATTTGCCCCTGCTTAAAAAGCTTTTTATCTTTTCTTTAATTCATACATAAAAAGAAGCATAGTTTTCCATACTGTTAGTACTTTATCATAAATTATTGCCAAAAAATGCTTTTTGAGATTGTCCAAAGTAGGCAGAGAGCTCGTGCTAAAAAAAAAAGGAAGAAATATTTCCCCCCCAAAACTTCATTGATCTACAGAGAATTACTTTGAACTCTTGTTTCAGAAAACCTCTTTTTTTCTATTGTTACAAGTTACATATTAGCAATATAAAGTTTTCATAGGTTTATTAGAACTTCATTTGAGTCTTTGTGTCATTTCAACATTAAAGGCATTGTGGATATTAACAATTATGAAAAATGTGACTAAACAAACATATTTATGGCAAGAAACTATGTGAAAGTATAGCAATATTTGACAGTGGTTTTCCTATTTTGAAAATACTAGTATTTGAGTAAAATTTCCTGCTATTAATGAACTTAATCAAAATATGTACAGCTTTCATAGGATGCAGGTTTAGATTGGCTTGTGACTAAAACAAAGGGAAATCTGTTTTGTTCAGAATTTTGTATTAGGTTGTTTTGTTGTCAGTGAATTAATTGTTTACCATGTCCTACAGCCTTAAAAATTATATAACATATTTCACATTAAGATACTGTAATGTTCCATTAAAACATAGAATCATAGAGTCATTCAGGTTGAAAAAGACCTTTAAGATCATCAAGTCCAACCTTTAGCCTAGCACTGCCAAGTCCACCACTAAATCATGTCCCTAAGCACCACATCTACCCGTCTTTTAAACACCTCCAGGGATGGTGACTCTACCGCTTCCCTGGGCAGCCTATTCCAATGCTTAATAAGCCTTTTGATGAAGAAATTTTTTCTAATACCCAAATCTAAACCTCCCCTGGCACAACTTGAGGCCATTTCCTCTTGTCCTATGGCTTGTTATTTGGGAGAAGAGACCAACAGCCACCTCTTTACAACCTCCTTTCAGGCAGTGGTAGAGAGCGGTAAGGTCTCCCTTCCCTTTTTTTTCCAGGCTAAACAACCCAAATTCCCTCAGCTGCTCCTCGTAAGACTTATGCTTGAGACCCCTCACCAGCTTTGTTGCCCTTCTTTGGACATGGTCCAGCACCTCAATGTCTTTCTGTCGTGAGGGGCCCAAACCTGAATACAGTATTCAAGGTGTGGCCTCACCAGTGCCGAGTACAGGGACACAATCACTTCCCAAGTACTGCTGCCCACACTATTTATGGTACAAGCTGGAATGCTGTTGGCTGCCTTGGCTACTTGGGCACACTGCTGGTTCATATTCAGCTAATTGTCAACCAATAGCCCCAGGTCCTTTTCTGTCAAGAGGTTTTCCAGCAACTCTTCCCCAAGTATGTAGTATTGCATAGGGTTGTGACCCAAGTGCAGCACCCAGCACCTGGCCTTGCTGAAAGTCATACAATTGGCCTCGGCCCATGTATACAGCCTGTCCAGATCTGTTTGTAGAGCCTCCTACCCTCAAGCAGACAAACACTCCCACCCAACTTGGTGCTGTCTGCAAACTGACTGAGGGTGCACTTGATTGAGGAGGAGTGACTGGAGAGCTGCCTGGCAGAAAAAGACCTGGGGGTGTTGGTCGACTGCCAGCTGAATATGAGCCAACAGTGTGCCCAGGTGTCTGAAAAGACCTACAGCATCCTGGCCTGTATCAGGAATAGTGTGGTGAGTAGGACTAGGGAAGTGATGCAACGACCAGTCTAACTGCAACCTGAGAGTCCCTGTTGTGAATGAGGATTGACCTTATTTTCTTTGGTTCTGTGTCAGCATAAAAGAAAAACTCTTGCCTACGTGCTCTTGCAGTCTAAGAAAATTGAGTCAATATTCTGTCAACACAGAGGGACTGAAATGAGCCTCCCACCTGAAAGCCTCAGTACTTCCAAGGCAGAAATGGCTTTGTGCTGAACCTCTGCAAAGCTAGTCCTTAATGGGAATATCTGGGCCAGAGAAAATATTAGGTAACACTCTAGTGTTTTGGCTTTTTTTGCAAATAGTATGTCAACTGCAAGAAAAAGAGGTGTTTATAGCTCTATTAATCTCCTGAGCAAATATTTAGTTAAAGATGTTAATTGGGATTTCTATTAATTTTAATGTATTGGGTGTGCTAGCCCCAGAAGACATATTTTTAATGTGCTCATTCTAACGTTTCTTAAGGCTACTGACTGGAACAGTAATGTAAATATGTTAACAGCAAGCAGGATTCCCATGTATCAGTAGTAAGTCTGAGGTGTCCATAATCCTTTATAAGTTTTCAGTGTAAGGCAGGAAGGTCTTGTCTAGGGTTGACATGAAGCAAAAGTAGACATGCTCTGAAGAAAACCAAATAATGAAGACAATTCTGAGAATGTGTTCTTGAGTGAATTTGACTGAATATTTGTTTGTAATATGTGTAAACATGAAGGGATAAAAGGGAGTGCTTGAATCAGAACCATTGTTCAGAAAAGCAAAACTCACTGCAGAATAGGAAAAAACAACTAAAGAACTAAAACAGACTAAGAAACAAAGAGAAAGCAGGTGTAGAACTTGAAAAAAGAAAAAAAAAAGTTTATTTAAACATTTTAAAATTTAGTAATGGAGGTTTAAAAGTAAAAGTTTCCTTATTATGATGAAGAACCAGAATATAATTTACACTGATTTACTCCCCTCCTCTTTGATGCTTCTAACTAGCAAGATGCAACTGGCAGTGATTCATTTTGATGATGAGAGGGTAATTTTCCTCTAATTTTGAATTGTCTTCTTTTTCTTTGCTTACCTCTTATATGGGGTCTCTACTTCTTCCTTATCTAGGTGTTTCAATAAGGATTTAGGAACTTTATATGCTGTATATTTTAGCCTTAAAATGGATACTGTGATGAATATTTCCATTGTTATTAGTTAAACAAGCAATGATTTATAAAACCCAAAGTCTAAGTCACAGGGGAGCAAGACATATATAGTAAGGAAGTGTTTCTGCCATGCAGAATATATATTTTAAAGGGACCAAATAAAAAGAGAAATGTTATTATCTCATTGAAGAATGTGGGATGAAGAACAGAGCAATGAAGTGACTTGCCTGATTGTTTATGTCTGAGCTAGAAATAGAATACAGGCTATCTGACTCCCCAGGCAGGGGATTAAAACAGATTGCCCTTCTCTACTCTGTGAGCAGTAAGTGAGGGCTATCCAAAGCTGAATTTGATGAAATATACACTATGTTTTTTCTTAATTAATTGTGCTTTACCATAATGAGGGTCTTTTTTTAAAGAATTAATGTTGTAACTCATTAATGATGTATTATTTATGGCCTCAGTGTGTCACTGCTGAAATGATACTTCTTCCTAAACACAGTGACTGTCATGTCAGAAGACACTGGTATTTATTTTTCAGGAAATAAGTATCAGAAAATGCTGCACAGGATGTTCTTTCCCATGAAACACTTGTTAACATTTACCCCTGAAACACATGGTCTGAATTTGAAGGAATGAAAATAGATGTCACCTCTAATATGGTTTAGAATGCAAATGCAAAAGTCAATGTTTTTGGAGTTAGAATCTCATCCTTTTAAACCAGCTATGGTGATATAGCAATATATGTCCTAATGAAATGTTCTTATAATTTATCTCTATAAAACTAATTCTCCAATGAGTAATTAGAATTAGAATTCAAGCCCTGTTGGGGCTGAATTGGGTAGATATTAGCCTGAGAGATAAAAAACTTGGAAAAACCTGCCTGGCATGCTGACTTTTTCAATTGACCTTAAGGAAGGTATGTCTAAGGCAGAAACAATAAAATTACCTAAAATTAAAAATTAAACTAAACAATGTTTAGAACACACTAGAATTCCCAGAAGAGATGTGTTACCTAATTCTATAGAAAGTGTATAGAAAAGTTGGCTGTAAGATATGTAGAGATGGGGGTTTAAGTGAGACCTTCTTTACCTAGTCCAATAACTATGATAAATGTTGGAGTCTGCACACTACATGTTCCCAGACATGTCCTTAAGCTGTTTTAATGAATGCCATTCTCATTAATTTAAATGCAACTTACATGGAGATAGCAATAAGATAATTGAAGAAGTCCTTCATTTAGAAGCAGTTTATGTGGTTATTCCACATGAAGTAGCAGGGCTATAAATTGTTAAAATCAGGACAGAGATATGAGTTTTCAGAGATATATTTAACAGCAATACCACTAATCTCCAGTGGTTAGTGATTGCTTTAATTCTCAGAGGGTCTTTGGGGTGGGAGGGAAAATCCTCACTGTTCTTTAAAGGAGGAAAATGACCCTGGTTTTGAAGGATTATAAATTTATTTTCCTAAGGGAACTGACTTCCAACAGAGATGCCATCTGCATAGTAACTAAACCTTTTGGAGCAGGAGCTCTCCTGTTTTATGCTTGCACAGCACTAAACATAACAATGTTCTGGACTGCTGCAGAATTGAAAATGTGGGATAATAGTAATTCTCTGAGAAGAATATCAGGCAGACTATAAGATGCATGAAGCTAATATATCCTTTCAAGGACATTATATTAAAAGAGAAAAGTCCTTCTTTCTGCTACTGCTGAGTTCAGGAACTTTCTGTATGTCCTAGTTTGAGGTAAAACAGAACCAATTTTCTGTTCAATAATTTTACCTTGCAACTAAGCCTTTTCTAACTAATTGAACTGTCTGAAACTCTCTGAAACCCAGTGCCTGCTGGTGACATGATTGTCATCCTGGAAGCGTGATACAGTTTTGTACATATTGTATATATTTCATTATTTCCTTTTTATTATTGTATTAATATTTTCATTAAAGTCGTTTAGTTCCTTCTAAACTCATAAGTCTTTCTCTCTCTCCTCTCCTTGGACATAGGGGTGGAGGAGAGCATCTGTCATTCATCGCAGTGGCCAATCCAGCCCAAATCACAACAGTGTATTTGTTGTCAGGACACATGCCCTCCAAAACTTAGCTTTTTGCAAAGGGCATTTTTACCTCTCTTCTCACTCATTTGGATAGATTTCCCTGGATTTGTTCTTAAGTTTACTTTCAATTGTCTCTAATGCCCATTTAAATGTTATGGCTGATCAACCCAGCATTGCAAAGCAACTTCAGTTGAAATAGGGTTTTTTCACCATTATAATGTAAAAACTTTTAGATGTAGAGAAGTTCTCAGGCTTCAATATGAAACCACAAAACCAGTCTGCTCCCTTAATGGAGTTTACATCATGTACCTAAGGTTAGAATTTCTACCAATATGGAAGCTGAACTTACCTGGTTCTGTTTTTGTGATATTTTATGTCAATCTTATAGAGAAAGCATTAAGTTCCTAATTTTAAAATATTTTAGCAGAAGGAGCCCTTATTATAAGTGATATGAACAAGTCATATCTGATAACAGATTTCTACCTCTCTATTTCAAAATCAGCAATGTAGTGGCCTCTTTAAGAATGTTTACAATCAGAAGAAATCTGGAATTTCTTTGCTTTAAAAAAACCCCACAAACCACAAATAGTTTTAGTCTCTTTTTTTTTTTGTAATATGACAGGTTGTTGTAATATGAAGTGTTGTTTATAGTTCATTTGATGTAAAATAGCTCAATTTCAGCAAACCTGACTTCTAGCCAGGTTTTGTATTACTATATTTGTCTATCATGAATAATTCAATGTTTAAAATTGTATTGGAACTACGTTCTTAATTACTTAGTTCTTTGTGTCTTTAAGAAAAAAATTCCAAATCAAATCAAGTAACATTGAACAAGTCAGCCATTAGCTTACTGTCTAAAAATACTGAGACTATGGGTAGGAAACTTATTTTTCAACATACTAGGATATGTAAGGAAGTTCATATCACTGCCATCTATACCTAAATCTGTATTTGAATATTCTGTTTTTTTCTTAGGAATCTGGTTCATCAACTATTCTTAGCCAAGCACTTCTGGCTGAATACTGTGTGTGAACATTGTGCACATGCAGGTGGGTAGAATGTTGAACATTATAAATAGATTTTAAATATGACTGCAAAAGTTTTACTTATATCATAATGATAATAAGGAGGAGTGAGGTTTTTTGTGTGTTATTTAATGTTATTGTAATGAAACAATCTACTTACTTAAAGCTTACTTTTGGCCATCCCTCCTGATGTTGGTTGCATTGAGAGAGAAAGGGTCATCCTGTAACAGCAGAAGTTTCACTCAGTGCTTAGTTGGATACTTGGTTGTGGAACCAATGAAAAATCAGAAGTGGAACAAGGTTCTCAGCCAGCTAACAGGAGGGAGAAGACAAACAAATGGTTAACGTTGAGTCATTGATGTGCTGGCCATTTTGTCCTCACACACTGCAGAGAGGATGGGGGATATTTATTTGAAGAATATATGTAAAGGGTATTTGGCAAACTGCTCTCTGGGATCTTCCTAATGCCATTAGGTAGAGAGCAACTAGTTAGGAACCCTCCCTCATGCACGCAGACTATGTAGAAATTAGATTATATTAGAAACCTCTTTGCAGTAGCTGAATTTTGATGAAGTTGCTATGTAAGTCCAATTTCTCCCTTATCCCATCAGCTCTTTCTCTAAGAGGCTTTGTTGTTCAACAACAATTATTTTCATTATTTAGGATTATTCACTAAAATCTAATGTTTATTTACATGGCTTGAAAATGGCAAAAATTAGTGAAGCCCTTTACAGGTATACCTTTCTTTTTCTAGTTATCCCTTGAATATTAGTCTTTTGAGTAGACAAAATTACTGTGCAAATTTTTATATCTCTTTGAATTTTTTTCCTTTTTCACTCAGCCTATGGCTCCAGCCTAGCTGCTTTATTTGTTTCGTTCATTAAACTGCCTACTATAGCTTTTTTTTGTTTCTAGTTAAGTCCTATAAAATTATCTTGTTACACATAGTACATATGTGGTCTCATTGCAAGATAGAAACACAGATAAATTTGCAGTATAAGACAGGTAGATAAAACCTCTCATATTAAAGTTTTCTGATATACACAACTCACGCAATGGGACATTGAACTACTGCTGTAAAAATTAAAGAACTGAAGGCATCAAAACAGCCAGGTAAGTGCTCTCTTATGTTGACAAAGGTTGAATTGACCAGGACAACAGAGCAGATGAGGCCCTCCATAGTCAGATAGGAGCAGCATGGTGTTCACAGACCCTTGTCCTCATGGGGTAATTCAACCACCCCAATATCTGTTGGAAGGATAACACAGCGGGGCACAAGAAATCCAGGAAGTTCTTGGTATGTGTTGATGGCAACTTTCTCCTTCAAATGGTAGAAGTCCAAAAAGGATCGCATGGTATGCTGGACGTTGTCCTTACCAACAGAGGGGCTGGTATGGAATGTCAAGCTCAATGGTAGCCTTGGCTGCAGTGATCATGAAATGGTAGAATTCAAGACCCTTCGGGCAGCAAGGAGGGCATGCAGCACGCTCACTACCCTGGGCTTCAGGAGAGCAGACTTTGGCCTCTTGAGGGACCTGCTTAGCAGGGCAACATANGAATTTCTTCCTGATATCCAATCTAAATCTACCCTCTTTCAGTTTGAGGCCTGTGTCCTATCATTACACTCCCTGATAAAGAGTCCCTGGTCTAGTGAGAGGTGTCGGAACTAGATGATCTTTAAGGTCCCTTCCAACTCGAACCATTCTATGATTCTGTGAATTGCAACATGTTGGTGCTTTTATCCACAAATTTTATGATTAAGTCCTTAATCTGATGTAAATCAGATAACTGCAATGGAGCTACACTGACCCAAACCAGCTGTAAAGCTTTTGGTAGTTCCCATAAATTACAGCATGGCTTCCAAGCACTTCTGTTTTTACTTTTATAAATCAAAGCCCAACCAGTGAGTTTTGGCTGTTTTGAGAGATGGCATCATAAACTCTTGTCACTCCCAAAGCATCTTGCACTGAGCAGAGAGGTGAAATGTATTGACTGAAGTATATAGAGCAGTTTACAACACATTTATTGGAGGTCTAGGATCTAGATCTAGGATCTGCTCTCTCTTCCATTATGAAACAGAAGTATTCATACATTTAAGTAGGTCCTTTCCAACCTAAAACCATTCTATGATTTATGATTTATTTATTAAGATTTATATATTATACTACATTATAGTAATTATATTTCTAGTCTATTATTGTTGTATTTATTTATTATATTAATTATTATTTTATTTTTGTTATTTATGATTTATTCTGTGATTTATGGAAAATCTTTTCATAATTTTTGCAAAGTGAAACAGGTTCAACAGGCAAAATTTACAACTACTCAAGGGATAATATTCTGAGATCTCTGAGGATTTCTTACAAGTGGGAGATACCTTAAGATGTAACGAAGGTATTATAGATTATGGCAGAAAGAAGAAGAGGTTTGTTGTTAAAGAAACTGGGTCGTCTGTGATCAGAGACAGAGATTTCTTTAGAGAGAAGCATTTATGTATCTGAGTTGCTTTACCAAAGTTCTATTATGAACTTGCTGTAACAGTAGCTGTAAACATCAGGATTGTAGAGAAAAGATTTTAAAACATAAATGAATCGTAAATTAAAGAGTAAGAAAAAAGAAGAGGAATGGAAGTAACTGAGGACATCTATATTTTTTAAAAAACAATGGCACATTTTCATGCATGTATAGGCAATATTTAATAAATATGCAAGCTCAGTAACTATATAAGTAATAGGATGGGCGAGCCTTAATTTATCCTAGTACTAGTTCACATTTTCTGATCTTTAGCATTTTGGACCTAATTTTATAATCTTTTCCACACTAGTAAGTAATGACTTTAGCAAATAGTTTTGTTGCTGAATTCAAAAGGATTATTCATTTTAAGGATGTACTCAATAAGAAGTTCCAAAATTGAGCCCTTTGTCTTGCAGTGTGTGACTAGGGAATTCTCTTCTTTTCCCTTTAAAGAACGTTGCAAGCTTTCATTAATTTGTCGGGAAACTACTGTTCAAAACCCTAATGCATGTAATAAGTAAACAAAGAAATGTTAAGAAAACAGAAAAATGTTTGTAGAACTACCAAGTTATTTTAAGATTTGGAAATGATCTCATAATATGGAAAAATAAAAAGGAATGTAAATGACTTATAAGTTGAAAAAATACAGTAGTTGAACTGGTATGAATTTTCTTCCTCATAGAATTTCCAATCTTTTTGATGAATGATTCAAAGGAAATTGTTGTAGTTATCATTTAAAACCATAATCAACAATTAATTCTCTGATTTTTTGAGATAATGTTGTTAAGAGTTTTCTCATTCTGGTATATCAATATGTCTGACAATGGGTAACACAAACAGAGCAATACAAGAAATAACCCATTGTACGTTTTTATTGTGTATGTCAGAGCACAACTTTTTTCCCCGCTATCAGAGCATGAGATCAGCTTTAACTACAATCTGTTTACCATCCAGCATTATGTTCCAAACAAACCCCATCTTTTCTTCCTTCCAGCATTTGAAGGCATTTTCATCAGCTACCCTGACAGTCAGATTACTCATCTGTGTCCTATTCTCCCTACATCTACAGTAACTAATTAAACAGCAAATTAACACATATATTAATACATTATATGTCTTGGTAATAGTGCATGATGACCTGTAATTCTTTTTTGTATCTCTGTTCTTCTTCTTGGACTTATTTTTTATTCATCAGATCACTTATCAACTAAGATTATAAATTTTCATTTCATTGTTATCGGTAAATAAATTATTTCTTCTGAGGAATTTATTGCTTAATAAAAGCAGGAGAATACCCATGAGAATCAGTGAAAGAATCTCTTTTTCCTGAAAGTAATATGTCAGACAAATTTGAATTTCCAAAAACATAAGTGTCATCTGCTTCCTGGAAAAAAATCTTGAGGTGTTACAAATTTCGTCTTCAGCACACAGGCAAAGTCTGAACAATACAAAAATGCTTTTGAAAAAGAGAAATGATTCCCAAAGTTAAAATGCATACTTTGAGAAGTACATGCTATTAATAAAACAATTCTGCTTTTAAAGCAAATCATGAAATGATAGTTTAAAAATCACATTATTTTTTCACAGCCTTCCTGGTTTCTGTTTTTCTCCTGGCTTCCAGTTCGTTTAGTATTTGACATCAAGCGTATTTCTAAATGAATTCTGAAAAATGACTTGGGAATTGTCAGATGATGGAAGATCAGTCTCAGATGCCCTGAACAAATGGAAAAAAAGCTTGGGTTTGGTGCTATCTGAAGTACAAGTATTGGCTGATACAGCAGAATAACATAACCGTACCAAGATGTTTCAGGTTAAATTTTCAAAGACATAAAGGGTATAACATAAAATGATATTTTCCTTTTTAGTTAGGATAGCAAATTAAAATTTCACTTCGACTTTTCTTCAATTATACATATGTCTTGGAAAAAATTCACCTGAAGTACTCGTCCTTTAAAAATCTGGAATTCAGTTGCTAAAAAGTCCATTTAGCAAAGTCTACTTTTGTCAAAAAATGGGCTGAGAGTTTTATATGTCACATAAAGCTCTAATTTTACATTGGATAACTTGGTGAGTTTCCCAAAAAGTCACTAAGAGCCTGTGAATGTTCAGTAGTTCTATCCAAAACAGGGTTACAAGGGACATAGTTTTGAAACTAATGCTCAGAATTATGTGTACAGTTCTTTGTCATTCTTTGACAGAAATATTCCATGCTTATTTTGGATCTCTTATGACATATTGAGCACTACATATATTTAGAATCATATCCTTTGGGATCAACATGTGAATATAACAGGGTTGATGCAAAGGCACAAACTCTGGCCTTTCACAACACATCAGTTGGTAAGATCAGCTGATCAGTAAATTTTATCCAAAGCTTTTAAAGACACTTTCCTGAACATTTCAAAGCAACCTATTTTTGCATTAACATTGTATACCAAAGAAGCTATTTTGGTGTGATTCATATCCTGGTGTTTATAAACACTGTGATAATTTCTGCACCAATGATGTTTCCACTAAATATGGAAGAAATTAACAATATATGTTCTTAAATATCCTTGAATTAACATACCCTATCATGAAATTCAATAATTGAGTGTTTACCATTCTAGATGAGATATATCTTTTTTGTCTCTCTAGAAGTAACTCACAGTTATATACTGCTATTACTTTGTGCTGCTCTGTTGGCTTCATTGGCATTGGGAGGCACTGGCTGTATTGCCACCCCAGTTCAATTTGTGCAGAATATTGCCAGCAAGATCTTTTACATCACTCACACAGTAGTTGTCTTTTCACTTTCATTCTAATCTCTTTCTATATATTTGTCTAACAAATCTAGAGATTTTTCCCCTAAGGCAGGTTATCAACTAATTGCTACTAACTTGAATTTTCTGATTTTCCTGATTTTTTTTCAGTTTGATTTTGCTTGTGGGGATGGGTGTTTTTTTGCTTTTTTGGAGGGGATGTATTTGCTTGTTTGGTTTGTTTGTTTTCTTGCCTGTTTTCTGGTAAAACTGCAAACTCCAGTGTAAAGGCAGTGTCTCTACAGATTTGTACAGCATGTAGCCCTGATCCTTTATGGTGTTTCGAATACTACAGAATACAAATAAATGGTGATAATAAATAATAGTCTACTAGTATAAGCGTGGATTATCACTATTAAGGTGGAGTTAATAACAGTTTTGTGTGAGAGTTCATTCTGTGTGAAAAAAACTCCTAACAATGAAAAGCACATCATCTCTTACTGCAGCCAAATATTTGTAAACTGAAGTTGCTGAGAGCCTAAGTGGTAACAGTCATCTTGCAAACAGATGGGACAGTCTTCTATTTGTGAACTTTTGCCCTAGGAAGCAAGAGGGTAAAGGAAAGGAGGGAGTAGAAAATAGAAGAAATGCTCAGTAATTATTAGTTATTGCACAGTATTACCTTGCAATTATTGTTTCATTCAGGCACATGTGTATAATAAATCTTTAGGAATAGTCTCAGAGTAATTCAGGTATAGCAGGTAGGTGTCATTTTGAAAATGGCCGTTGAGTGTTTGTATAGTTGTTGGGTTGGTTCCTTTTTCTTAGACACAGCAAACAGAGTGACAGGCTGGTATGCTAGGCTATTAATGACATTATAGATTAAATAACATTCTATAAACAGAAATTTACACCCTGTATTTTCAGCTGAACTCAAAAATAATTTCAAATTTGAAATAAAGAGTCTGCTCTTTTTATCTCTTTAAATCTGCTTTGAAGTCTAAACCTATTAAATTCATAGGGTTTGTGAAGTTGTCTTAGTATCGTCTAAAATTTAGATGAGAAAATAATATATTTAAGAATGATCAGTTTGCTGCACAGTAATGGTAAGTCCTCCTCTACTTTAAAGAGTGAACTTAGTTGCAGAATATTTTAATTTTTAATGTTCTAGAATTCCCTATACATCTTGGATGCCATTAATGCCGGTTGTTGGTATTCACTGTTAGTTTTTTCACATCCTGGTTCATAACTATCCATGCCAGACTGTTTCATACACAGTGAAATCATTACCGCTTTTGAATCTGGTTAGGTAGGAAATATTTTCCATGGAAATTCATACATGAAATCTATCAGTCGTTTTGTTTATTATCTTATGCTTTCTGAAATAAGCTTTATTATTTTGCAGCACCCTAACCTGCTCATCATATGTCTCTCAAACTCCACTGACGCTATTTCTCCAACCATTACAAACTGTCCACACACTATCACCATAACCACCAAGACATATCCAGTACAAGTAAGGTGGAAATAACCTGAGATTAGTGCCAACGGTGGAGATGCTTCTATAGCCAATGCCAATCTCTTTCCAGTACAGAGCTTGTCAGGTTCAGTCAGGAAGCTGGAAACACAACCTTTTGCTGGTTTAAAGTAATCATCAAAAGAAGTGCTATTTTAGGATAAGGCTTAACAAATTTGAATGCAGATACTGCCACCTCTTTCACAGTTCAGTTTCCAGTACTAAGCTCAATATATGTGTTTGTTTCCATGCACATTTTGGTATCATGTCCCCTATACCAAATAGCATGAATAATTTAGATCTAAAAGTAGTTTTCTGCCTAAAACTTTTGACTCTAGTGAACCAGCTCCTTCATGGATTATCACTTTATTAGTTGAGGGAAACACTTGTTTCTAGGGAACAGCTCTTATAAACGCTGTTATTTTACCATTTGCTTGTGTCATAATCACTTGAGGACATGAGTGA
>VXBO01005934.1:49726-113936 GCA_013400135.1 Rhinoptilus africanus | reverse complement strand
CCATGCATGGCTTCAACATAAAACTACTTAACCTCTATGAATAGTGCAACAGGTAAGCTCATCATATATTGATGGATTTGGAAAGAATTAATTTTTTTTTAATGTCAGTTTAAAACGTAGGGATTGTATTGGGTATTTTGTGACTAAGAATACATAGTCTCTCCAATACGGTTTTCATGTGTGGTCAGCAAGATTTGAGTACTCTTATATCCATTCTGCAGGTAACATGAAGAAAAATGTAGCGTAAGCAAAGCCCAGCACTCCTGCGTCCATAGACGGGTATGTATCATTCTGGGGAGAAATACAGAGAAAAAATAATAGGCACTTTGTTGTAGGAGAAAGCAAAAGCAGTCAAAGGACCTTGTATGAAAAGACTCAAAATAATTAAAGAAATATGTAAGAAAGGGAAGATTTTGACTACTTTAAAAAAATACGAAAGATAGCTATGTCAAATATTTTTCCAATAGTTGGAACTTTTCTGTACTAATTTAAAGAAACCAGCAACATACAAAATTGTGTCCTTTTGGAGTCTCTATTGCAGCAGGCTGCAATTTTACTACTTCTCAGCACTTCAGATAAGTTGCTGAACACAAGGCAAATATAAACTTATAGGGATTTAGTTAGAAACCTAAAAGAAGAAATAGGAGATCATCACAGAGGCTCAGAACAACACTGGACAGAAACAGGAATGTCAGCCTATAGCTAAATGATGATGTGATTTATGATGCTGGATATAATATCTTGGGAAAGAGGTGAATGCGCAAAGATTTGTAAGTAGGTCAAAGTAAGCGCCCTGCCTGCCTCAGCTGACAGAGTATCAATTCCTTTGGAAGGGTGCCTTCATGGAGACATTTTTGCCTAACCTAGCTGCATGAATCAGCAATCTGACACTGCTGCTTTGCAATCAGATGAGAGCTGGACTGAGGTCTTAGTGTCTAGTCTCAGTAGTTAAGTTACTGGGAAAACAAGTGTAAACTTCAGCTGTTTGGAGACCTTTCCAAGAAGAATAATACTGGCACAGTCCTGCTATAAGCAAAATTGGAGTTTTGCAGCTTGTGCATTACAGACACTAACAAAGCTTAATGCTTCTGTGATCAGATAAAGAAAAATGTTTGTAATCTAATTGGGTTAGGTTGGGAAAAATAGTCTAGAATGATGGAAGAGACACGTTTTTTGAAACTGTCTGAAAGGAAAAATTTCTATTGCAAAAATTATCCTGGCAATTTCTTCTCTTTTCCAAGAGTAGACAGATGAGTGTTTTAGATACAAAAGCATGATTTGTAAATTGAATATAAACATGAAATTATTTAAGGCTTTGAGTGCTCTGGCTAAAAGGACAAAACCCAAAGCATCTGTTTGCTTTGAGTGATATCAGAAAACACAAAACAAACCCACAGTTGTCTTATTTTGCCTAAAATATGAATGTTATATTCAAAGTATTTTGATAAAATGTCAAACTATTGCTCAAGGTGAGAAACTTCAGAATGTTATTACAGATAAGATGGTTTGCTCTTAGGGTGTTACATACATGTAATTATATATGTTAACTGTTAACATATTTATCAGATAAATTGGGGGAGGTATTTTTTTAAAGCCATTGAGGAGGTATGTATCTTCCTTAATACCAGAAATTAGATACAATTAAGTAACCTGCTTAATTGCAAGTCTGTGTACTGCATAAACACATGATAAATCTATGAAGTAAACATTAGCTCTTTTTCAGCTGAAATGGGACAGGATACCCGCTAGAAGTGGATTAACCAACACAGTAGATATACCTTGTTATATCCAGCGTGTAAACGGAATAGTATGGAAACACTGATAATATGGTTTTGGGGCTGGAGCTGTGGGTAGTAACATAAGGCATAATTCTTTAGTGTTCAGCCAACACCGCTGTTACAGACTCATGATAAATCTTAAATACTGTGTTTGGAGGGAGTTAAGAAAAACAAACCTATCCAAAGTCTTTGAAAAATGGCTCTAGAACCTGAAGAAAACAACTGGTAGGAAAGTAGCAGTTTGCATTTAGAGCAGATCTGAACCTAGATAAGGCTGTTATTTATAAGATAGACCTCCACTGCAATCAGGGATTTAAAATCAGGGATCTGCACCAGCAATTAAAGTGTCTGTGATGAGAATAGCTTTAATCTACTGAGTCTGAGATGACATCAGATGTTGACAAAAGGAAAATGTCATGGAAAAACTAAATGCAAGTTATGTTGGCTGCAACCACAAAAGACCAAAGAGAAGGAAATATGTGAAACTGTAGCATTTCAGAGTTTTGCTTTTTGTGCTCTGTATTTTTTGATGAGTGTTCCGTATTTTGATTTTGCATTCTGTATTTTATCATAGCCTCTTAAAAATAATGACCTTCTCTCCTGGCAAAATAATTTTTTGGTGAATAACTTCAATTTATTTAAAAGTAAACAATTCTTTCCTTCACTATGTTCTCAATATTTGGAAACTGTCATGCAGTAAATAACTTTAAACAAAATAATTAAACAGATCATTTTCTTAGAGGGGAGTTTAGTTACTCTGTTTCTTCTGGAGTGATGGAAATGGAGTTTAATCTGTAACATTTTGTTTATTGCCATTCGATTTAGAATCTGATCTTTCACGTACTAACAAACCACCTCTGATGGAGACCCCAGCAGCAAAATGAACACAGAGCAGAAATTCTGCAACTTATTCCATATGAAGAGCACTGATTTCCACCAGAGAGTGCAGCTCTTGCGTATTTCTGTCAGACTTATATGACAAATTTCACCCATTTGGATGTAGCCTGGCAAACGACAAAGCATCCTATTACCAGCAGCTCGCACAGGTAAGGCACTCTTGAAAATTTCAATAAGTTTGATTGCTTAGAGCTTTTTACTGATTGAAAGCTTGTTGATTAACACATTCAGTTGCTGTTATAGGAAGTCACACTGAATCAGTATGACATAAATTGAGAAAAGAATGGGTTTGTTTCTTTATCTCCAAGTAGGCTGCCCCTTGGGTGAAGATTCTGATGTCAGATATACTGAAGTATATTGAGTTCAGAAGAGTTACAGAGGAATAAAGCCAAAGTTACTGGGGAATCGACTTGAGTATGTAGCCAGCTTTAATACTGTTGCAAATACTGGTTGCAATTTCTGTGCATATGTAAAATACGCATACACCCCCACACAACGTTTTTAGTGACACAGTTCTTGAAGGCTTAAGTATAAACTTTCTGCAACAATTTTTTGTGTCTTTCAGGAAACCCAGATACCTTCAATTTTTTTTTTCTAGAAAAAATTATATAGTACAATACATTTTTACTATAATGACTATTTGTTGAATGGTGGGCCACAGCAGATACCGAGCCATGTGGCAACTGTACAAGAACAATAATTTTTAGCACAAAATTATTAAACAAAGATTCTTCACTGACCTAATGTAGAGGATGCTGATTTGCAGATCCAAAATACGCCCTGGAGTCTTGGAGAGCCTTGTGTTTTTCTTCCCCATTAGCTACTGCTGGAATGACTGTGCTTGGAAATTTGCCAGAGTAGATATTCCAGAAAAAATATTTATGGTTAAAATGTTTTGTTCCAACATGAATAAAGCAAATTGAGAACAAAACCATACAACCCTCCGTTATTCTGGAGGAACAGTGTCCACAAGGAGAGTTCTGGAATAACTAGTCTGGAATATATATTGCGGTAAACTACTCGTACATGAAGGACTTGCTGATGGGTACTGTAGTGTTTTTTTTTTTTTAAATCTTTTTAAAAATAGACAGATGTTGAAAAGTACATCTTGGCTCTTAGAAGAGAGCCAAGATAGACTCAAAGGAGGCAACAAAACTAAATAAACTAAATATTTAAACAAAAAATGACCAGAATATGTTCAAATTCTCATGAGAGTTGGAAGTATCAAGGAGCTCTTCTCTTGCAGATGTTCCTATGTGGCCTAGAGGAAAGAATAAGAGGATAATCCAGCACCAGGCAGCGTTAACTAAAAAGGATACCTGAACTATTTTACTGCCAAAATGGCTGGGTGGTCACAAACCTTCACTGAACTGACAGGTAAAAGTGGATCTTGTCGTCAGTATTTAGCTCTGAGAGTTCAGGTCCTGCCTACAGCTTTCTGGAGCTCTAGTAGGACAGGTGTGCTTCTATTGCACTCCTGTTGCAGGCTTCAGTAGGTCTGAGGCTCACATCTTCTTGTGATTGCAGACTTCAGAGGCAATTAAACTAATCTGCAGATGAATTGACTTTGAATCTCAAAGCAAAGTAGAATAATTTTAATGACTCATAGTTGGAGGGCATATAATACCATAATTCCCTATCACACAGCCATGCTTAAGTATTTACAGATGATGAAAAAAGCTTGCAAAAACAAAAAGAGAAGGTCAAAGCAACTGGGGAGAAGCAAGATCTTTTTTGCTGAATTGCGCTTTCTGTCATCACTAAAATGAGAACATGCTGCTCACATTTGTTACTGAGGGAATCTTATGTTCTCAATTTTAAACAGCTAGTTGTACTGAAAGACAATACTATACATCAGAAAAAGTCTGTTAGGCCTTCCTCTGCATTCAAAAGAACATACTGGATCATATTTCATGTATCTTTAATATAGCCCTTGAGCGGCATTGTTTGAAAAATAGAGTATTAAGATGATAATATAGATGATGCTACTGCCAGCATTGTCCTTTAAATTTAAACACCACTGTTATGCAATGAAGTGTGGTCTTGGACCTGTAATTATCAAACAGCAGTGTATTATCTGGATTGTTCAATCACACAGGGTCCAGAAAAAGAAATTCACTACAGTATCCTGAAGATGATTGCAATGATGCAGCAGTGATAAAAATGCTCTAATTTTAGCCACAGTGTAATAAATTTTTGCCAGGTATCCCTCTGTTCTTTAAAGTTTCATCCTGAAGCCAGATGTACATATAGTGATGTTAATATATCACATCTTTCAATTCATTGTGGGCCTGGAAACATAATATAATAGGCCTGGAAAAGGTAATAATTTAGGTGTTAGAGTTTTCCGAAAGCAATGTTAATTTGTTTTTTCTTTGCGTATTTTAATGTACTTCAGAACATATTCTCTCCCTTTATGGTAACTCACAATTAAGTAAACCTCAATTATTTGCGACTAGAAGAAAACTATGATTCTTTAAGTGCTAAACACACAGACTGTCCATCAGTATGCACAGGCAACCATCATGTCCTTGATTGGAGGACACACCTCTATTGTCAGTTTTAAAATCTGATGTTTTTCTTGTATGTAGGCAATAATAAACTTCCAGAGGCTGTTTCAAACAACTGCTTTGAAAGAAATGTACAGGACTAGGAACTAAGATGAATATGATGTTTTTTCTTGCATGTAGGTGATGATAAACTTTCAGAGGCTACTTCAAACAAATGCTTTGAAAGGAATGTACAAGACTAGAAACAAAGATAGTGCAGAACTTATAGGAAAGTTGTGATGAACACAGAGGCTCCAGGGTCAGCTGGTCAAATGCAATCAAGCACATTAGTTGAAGTCTATGGTTTCATAGTTGTTGTTAAGGAGTTTGTGAATGGACCATGCCCAACATATGTTCTATGGGCAGACCACACAGATGCTGTTGATTTGTGAATATGATGGCAGTACTAATTCAAGGGTTAGGTGGAAGCAAGCAGGGCAAATATGATTTTTTTAAATTTATTTAATGATGCACTAGTCATTTGCATTACATTCATATATAGTTGTTCTCAGCTGCAACCAAAGGAGACATTATCAAAAACCAAAGTATTTTCATCCTTTAAGCTCTCCTCTAGAGAGTGAGGTTGGTCTAGACATCTTATTTAAACTGCTTTGTTTAAGTCTTTCTTATCTAGTCTAGAAACAGGAGACAGTATTTAAACTCTACAGTAAATACCTTCAACCGTAAATAGTGCTTTAACAGAATAGGAATGATTTCTTTATCTTGGCACCCACTGTAGGGAAATGGACAGGATAGCTAAGGAGTTCATCCTGTAAAATCACTGTAGCTAAAGCCAGATGATATTATGTTGTGAATAAAAGAACAAGCCAGGGTAGTTCAAGGAAGGAAGAAAAAAAAAAAAAAGAGAGAAGAATGTATAAAGTTGCTACCCTATCCTTTTTCCTAAGCATATGGGCCATGCCCACTGATGCAGATGGAAGAGGCCTCAGGCTCCCTTTCAACTTTACCTCTCATCAGCACATGTGTGTGCCTGGAAAGGAAGTGGAGAACGTCTGTAAATAGAAGGATATGCAATTTTTCTTTATTTTAAAGTACAATTCTTTTGCAATTATAGAAGGCAGACTCTTTTTGGAGCTCTTTGAGTCTCTTAAGGACCAACGGTCCATAACTGTACAAGTACCTTTTTTTAATTTTTTTTTTATCACTGCTTTATAGGCTTTTTATGCTAATATTGTAATATTGGCTGTGTATTTGCAGTATTGCCAGTGGCTTGCAGAGTGTTTGTACTGTCTAGGCACATTTAGTAATTTTATGCTTTATTTATTTAATGTTCCTGCTAGATTAGAAACATGATGAATTATTAGATTTGTCTGGCTTTAAATTTGCATGTAGAAACTGATAGGGATTCCTTCTCCCTCCAGTTGTTTCAACAGCATTAAAAAGGCATAAATGGGGAGTGATTGAGGAGAAGGCCAGAGATTCCACAGCACAGCAAGGAGAGTACAGCCAGAAAACCAGCTCAGTGCATTCTTCCTTGCAGGAAGGCACAATTCCAGTTATTGCCCAGTGCCGCAACAACTTTACTGAGTAAATGGGTGTGAGTTAAAGACTCTCTGAGGCTTCACTTCCTTCACTACTGTGCCAAGTGTACCTCAACTGAAACGGAAAGTCAGCGAGTGCTATTGACTGGCCTACTGCACTTCTCATGTGGTCCCAGCACAGCTGGCGGTGTTGGGAAAAAGATGCTAGTTTCCAAGATCTTCGGAGACAGATGGTGGGAGGGAAAGTATCTTGCAGGGATATGGATAACTGCTGGGTGCTGGTCTTTGGTGAATACTAAGAAATGGGGGGAGGATTTTATTTGGAAAAAAAATAGAAAAAAATCATGTCAATGCCAGTGAAGTACTGAGGTCTGACGTGTTAGGAAAGAGAGCAACGTGTAAAATTCAAAATATTTCACTCAAACTTACATAAAAAGTCCATTTTTCCACTTTAAGAGCTCTTACTTCTAAAAAAACCACATTAAATGACTTAAAAAAATCATTTTCCATTTTATAATGAAATAACATAACTTTATGTAGTGCTATTGTTGTCTGCAAGAAAACCACATCTCTAGAATTGTGGTGCTAAAAAGTTTCCATTTTTGCTTTCAATATTTTTCTTGTTTCTGTGAAAGCTTCCTGATTCAGCTTTCTTCATTAACAGTTTCTTCTATTTCAACTACAGATCATTCTAATCATCTTTTTAATTACAGCTGGAGCAGGTTAATTACAGCACTTCTGACTGTTATAAACAAGTCCCAGGGTGGGGGTGGTGGAATAAAAAAAGAGAGGTGATTACCGTTAAATGAAAAAGAAATATAACTACTGTCATTTTCCACTGACAAAAAAAAAAAAGGAGAAAACATAATTTAACCAGGCAGCACCAGGGAACCCAGCATCCATGTTCACCTCTTTTTCCTTTGGGGCATTTTTTCGGTTTGCTAATGATTGAGCAACTTGAATTTCTAGAAAAGCTTGATCGTCTTAAATCAGGAATTAACAGTAATATGTAAGCACTTTTTTTCAGAAAACATGCTTTAGAGGCTTTGATTTTTCTGTATTTGTATTCTGTTAAATTAACATAAACCAATGTATTAAGCTTTATGTGTTAGTGCTAATCAGAAGACATTTCCCCATTGTAACAGGTTTCATTTAGAAAGTGGTGAGTTTTGTTGAGAGAAAGAAAACTTCAAAATAGTCATTAGGAATGGTAGTTGCAAATATCTCTACAACTTAGTGTGTGCATTTTTGTTTTGAGAAGTGATAAACCCGAGTTTAATCTAAAAACCAATCATACATGTCATTTGTCTCAAATGAAGCATGAACTCCATGTGAATGAATCTTAATTCTTCATTTAGGCAGTATGTTTTATTAAAAATATACAGCTGTGGGATGACAGATAATAATTCTAATTATAAACAGGGGGTTGTCAGCTCTGAACTTCCAGTCAGGCTCTTGTTACAGTTTAGAGATGGACTCCTGAAAAAGAGAAAGATCGCAGTCTATAAGAGTGAAGTGACAGGGGAAAAGCTTTTGCTTTGGTTGTTGATTATTACTTATAGGAGTAACATACGTAAAACCAGACCTTACTCGGGCTTTTATTTTTGAAAAAGGTTAATTGATTTTTTCCTAAGGTTTTTATGTCCAGACCTGTGTTTGCTTATGCTGTTAAATGCATTTTGTGTATTATTGATGTCTCAATATAAGTTAGAATTATCCTGCTAATCCCAAAGGTTTCCTAAAGTTGACACTCGTTGCTTCTGGTCTGGTATAGCTGGCATTGTAGCTCTATATAATTGTCATAGTAGTCCTCAGCAGTCACGTGCCTGTAGACTCCAGAATGTGTCGGCACATCCACCTGCTTTCCCCTGTCCTCCCCTTGCCTCTTTGAGTTTCAAGTATGGGTTTGAACACAAATTGTTGCCACAAACAAAATGTGTTATGATGCAGTTTCGCATTTAGTTTCAGCTTATCCTTTCACAAAAGATTAATAGCAACTCTCAACAAATAGAAAACCCACACTGTAGTCCAGTGCTAGCTACAAAGAAGCTTACTCATGTTCACTACGGTTTCAATTTTAGTTTCGTTACTTTAATTCTGTTTATTCACTTTTAATGTGCAGTAGATCTGTATGAAGAATTAGCATTAACAGTGGGAATTACTCACTCTGGTATGTATTTGGTCCATTAGTTCAAAGTGAATTTTGTATTTTCTTTGCATATATTTTTTCTAGAAGCAGATAAACATAAAAGCTAAAACTTTGGATTAGAACTCGATATTCTGTGATTCTGCAACTTTTACTTCAGTGGTGACTGCCATAAGACGATGCAAGATATTCTAGTAAAGCACTTGAAATAGTTTTCAAACGAAGCAATTTTCTTATCTTGCAGAAAGTGGAACATTTATTGTAATTGAATAGTATTCTGTGGGAATAGGTGATATGAAATTGGTTGGTTTTGTTTGGTTTTTTTTTTGTTTGTTTGTTTTAATTTCTACTGTATTTGTGGGCGTGTCTAAATATTACAGTGCTACTTGTGCTGTAAGAGCATTTCCTCTTTTAAAAATATGTATAAAATGTAAGAATTGCTGTTTACTCTTACTACAGAAGTTATGTTTCATTATTCTTTGAAGAGCAAAATCCTATGTTCATATGCTTTTAGGCATATGTGACTCGAATTGCAAATGCTACTCCACATGTTTGTGTTAATTTTCTACTGCTGGGCATAAGGACAAAATTTTTTAGGTGGTAACATTCAGATTTGGGGGACTGGTTTTACTTTTTCTTTATACTTATGTAAAAGTATAAAATGATTGTTGAATGTAACAGTTTGAACTCTGTATATGCAGATACAGAGCATCTGTATCACAGAGGAGCAGTAAGTTGTATTAGTACGTCTTGGTAGAAAACAGTAAGCTTGTATTCTTAGCTAGTATAACGGACATAAGTTAGAGTTAGTAGAGTCTGTAACAATTTCCACTGACTGACACTTGGTCCTAGGAACTAGGGATCAACAAACTAATCTGGAATCACAGGCTTTTACTCAAAAGTGAGGAATGGAAGTTGGGATATTGAGCATTTGTTGATCGTATATTACCACAGTTTAAATATGGGTGTCATACACCCAGTAGTATTAAGACCCACTATTAGGATCTCTATGTATTCAAATATTGCTCAGCTTAATTAGGCCATCTTATTCTCTTTTGTTCTTGAGTACATGTCTTTAGCTCAGGATTGCTTACATACTTTAGCTGGAATGAGATTTCAGAGTGAAGCTGTTTTAAACCCCCAAGGACAATGATTTCTTCCTCTTCCTTCTCCACCCTCAACCACTACCACACATCCTTTCCTGACATCCAACCTCAAAAGGATTGTGTCTCAGTGGCAAACAGTGGCACAGTTTTTATTCTTTTTTTTTTTTTTTTAAGTTTTAAAAAATTCTTTTCTTTAGCTTGCCAAGAAACACACAGAGCTAGGCTAAACAATTGAGTCTGATACAATCTTCCCATTTGAGTTTCCATATTATTTTGAACTTTTATTTTTTAAACTCAGTCACCATTCTCTGGTTTCTACGTATCTTCCCTTCAAAACTGTGACGAGACCTTTGCACTGCCATCTTGGAGAGTGGTTACAGCTCCACATACAATTAAAGTCCTTTCTCTTATTTTCTTTGTCTCCTAAAACCACCACCCCATAAGTCCCTTAAGCTCCATAGTCTTTAATTGTTGTGGGTTTTTTCTTAAATGGTAATAACCCATTTATTTATTCTTCTGTTTGAGTACTTATTCACCCTCATACTTCCTTTTTCCCCAAAGTAAATATCAGAAACAGGTAGCTTTTTCTTTTTTCCCCTAGAGCTGCCAAGTAGCTGGGGTCCTCCATAGTTATGTTTTCTTAGCACAGCTTTAATCCATTAATTGGACACAGGCTATACACAAAAAAACAGATGCCTAAACTTCATGCACCATTACTGTAGGTAGAAGCACACTTAACCCGGTCAGCTTATGAAACTTAAGACTTGCAACTGTGTAGGGACACCCAAATTGGCCCAATGTAACTACAATTATACTTCTTCCTCACTAAAGCTGCTACACGCACATATTGCTGTGGCTATGCCCGTGCTGGAGTGCAAGTTGGGTGAGAGAGAACTCAAGTTGTAGATAGATAAGCACGTACACTGGCATTTCCACAATCTATATTAGAGTGGTTTGATCATTGGCTGATACCATTGAAAAGTTTAGCAATTACATGCTGGTAGCCATCTCTCAAAAGTCAGATAGGCTTGAGTATTCAAAGAACAGACTCAATTCTACAGATTTAAAACATAATTGTCATTCATAGCTTTCGTGCAGAAACCACCAATTCTGTTTGGGGGGGGCCGGGAGAGAATCTCACTCTTTTTTTCTATTGCTTTGTTTTTTGCTGCTCTTAACAGAATAAACCAGGTTTTTACAGATCAGTCTCTTTGGCTGAACACCATGTTGAGAGGAACTCCACCTAGACTGATGGAATGTGGAAGATAGATAAATTTACTTTATTCTCTACTCTGCTGCCAGCTCATGATGGAACAGAAAATTTGGCTTCTAAACATAGGAAGTATTTGTAACTTTTTACTAAAGGGTAGATTCAGAAGACAAATAAATTAGGAATATGAAGCTTTTGAGTAAATAATTTTAAGTGCAGACATCTTACATTGTCATCTATACAAGCTTCCTCCAGAAATGCAACACTCTACTATGCATGAAAAATGTAAGTATTAAACAAGCACTTAAAAACTGAGTAGTTGTTAGTAACTTTATGTCATTAATTTCTCCCTGGGTTAATATTTAACTAACACACAGTCAAGACACCTCTGAAAGCCTACTTTAGATCAGTTTTGTTATTTCTGTATTATAGCACAAGGTATCTGAATAAATGTAGGAATATTTTATTGACCACAAACATGATACCTTCAGCAATTGAAATGCATAATGATTCTTATGAACAAAGTGAAAATAAAGCACAACCAAAAAATAACTTCACATTTTTTCCATTTCATTCTTAGTGTAAGCAATAAATACAATGCGATAGCTTCTATCAATCTTATTTACATGGTACAATACTTGAATACTGCGTGGTTTCCAGACCAAATGTTTCATGACATGAAAAGGACCACGTGTTGCAGCATTTCTACAGCCAAATACTCTAGTAGATCATCACAATGAAAAAATACATAGCATAAATGGTAACATTAAACAAACATATAACTGAAGGGACCCTCCAATGGAACGTTTTATTAATTGAAGACAGTAGCATTAAAAATAGACATTCCCTCTATAGAATACTAATATGCTAGTACTAGAGATACCAAATATAACTATTTCTGTAGTCCCTGTAGACTGATACAAAAAATCCTCACTAAATAACAAAAAAATAATAACAGATGACTGTTTGCATGTTCAAAGGCATCTCACAGCCACACTGAAACAGAGTTTACTTCCATCCCAAAGAATACAGATGACTACAACATTCTGTAAAGTAGAAAATAAGCCATGAGACATCAGCATAAATATTTGATTTTAATTTATTTTGACCAAAAAACCCACCACATTTTAAGAAGCAGACCTTTCTCTTGGTTGTGTAGGAGCTGAAAAAGGTGAGGTAGGAAGACAAAGTAGGAATTTATATTTTCCAATGCAAAATAGGAAATAGGTTAGTTAACCTTATGAGGAGGGGGTAATGTAGCTCTTCTATGTCATGTAACCCTCCACAGTCACAAATTTTTTCTCGCACATCCAGCTGGATGTGCGTTTCTTTTCCAAAGTGAAGATAAATGTGCTCCTAGAAGCACAGTGTGATTGTCCACCTAGAAGTAAGATGATTTCTGTGGAAAAACAATTTTCCCTCCTAAGTTACCATTACAGGTTTCTCCAATAGAGGACAGGGAGCAAATAGCAACTAGTACTTTACAGTAAATGATAAAAATTTGTAGACTATTAAATTTAAACTGCCTAGCTGAGAAGGAAGCTTAACTTAAAATCTACTATTGTATCACACTCTAAACCATCACATATGTTTTAATTATAACAACCCACCAGGTACCATTGAAATAATTGTCTGATAATATGCCATAAAGGACTTCAAAGCACTTTTAAATGGACAGATGTCTGCCTGGGCTTTGCTTCTCAGCTGGTATCAGTTTATTCTGAAAATAGAACTCAAGACAGATTTATACCAGTTGATGATCTGGTCCTCAGATGTAAAGCTATACCAGAGCAGGGATTTTCTGCATCACTAGTATTTTCAGAACATTACACAGATTTTAAGTAACACTACATAGATCAGCAAGCAGAGTTGTAAGTAACCTCTAATCATGTTGTAGCAGATACCGTACTGTATTCTTACAATTTAAGAGATAGTGACATCTGATTGCTAGATTTCACACTATTCTAAAGTACAGGATCCAACCAATTCTCAAATCATTTACATCAGTCAACCAGCCAGCCTTGCAAAAGGACAAAAAACTTATTTGTGCATCCTAGCGGAGATTCTATATTATGAAACTAAATCATTAATAAAACACATTCTAAATTCAAACTCCAGACATAAGAACTCTAAAAAACTATGGAAAGGTGCAAGTGGCGTGAACTTACCACATCGTCCTAATGTTTTCCTTCTAAATATAAAGCATTTGAAGCCTTATGAAGTCACAAACCAATAAATACTGTGACAGCAAACTATCTACATGCTAATGAAGCTTACAGAAAGGCTATTGACAAAAATGTTAAAAGTGATAAAATCAAGTTGTTCATGTAGAAAATGAAGTATTTAAAACTGAAAATGAAGTGGTCTCAGAAAGAACTGTCTTTCAATTTTCTTACTGGCTTACATGTACCAGATGTACATTAATTAACTTTGTTTTGGTTTTTCCCCACTTGAAGTAGGCTTATCTTCAACACAAATCAATAACACCTTTTTCTGCTTTTGTGATTTTTAATAAGATTTTTCTAAATTCACCTTACGTCATATCATGCCCTCATTCCTGAGCATTTTTGTCATTTCACTTAAAAACCCTACTATTTCTTTAAAGCATAAAGATTTACAAGAACATAGATTGCTATAAAGACACGTTTTTCTCAAGACCCTCCTGACAACCTCCTCATTTCATTCTTTATTTCACCAAAGAAACAACTTATAATGTTCCACGCTAGTTAACTGCAATGGAGATTCAGCATCAAGCACTCTAAAATAATATTAAAATTTCCAATCCGTGATATTTTGAATCTTTATACGACTTCATATTGGATTTTCCAAATAATGACAATTACTAACCTTAGTTTGCTTGATTAGGCTGAATCTCATACACTGACTTTAAAGGTAATATGTCACTGGCACTGCATTTAGACTTGCATGCTTTTCTCAGACCAAAAAAAGCCACAAAATTAATCAAAGCTTTGCCCCAAGTATGAAGGAATAAATTATCAAGCAAATGGCCAGGGAAGTATTTAAAAATAAAATGAAACAACAACATGACTACAACAAATTCTGTACATGATCTTTTTCCTAGTTGAGTAAATTTCTTTAGCACACAGTGAAGTTCCATCAGCTTCAATAACGTATTAGTGTCTGGAAGGATTTACAGTTATTGAGGTTACTACTTTTCTTTCTGGCAATAAGACCTCATTGATCTTGTCTGTTTTAAACTAGTAAGAATCTTCCATAAAATTGAGGAGAAGGAGACACTCCTGTATATGCAAAACCAGTTTAAATAAAATTGCTCAAGTTTGCTGTAAAATCTAACATCGCAGTACAGCAGTAAGAAGAGTCTCAGACTTGCACTGGTGTCACTATACTTGATTTAAGGTAGTGGAAAAAACAAACTGGCCAAACCAAACCATCAATATCTTTGAGTCTGTTATCTCAGACAACCTGTTGGGCTTTTTTGACAGTCAAATACTGGATACAAAATTAACCTGGACAATCTATTGTTATTATTGCACCTACTTTAACCATTTTCCCTTGTTCTGTTTTAGGCTGAATTAAGACAGTACAATATGGTATTTACACTCTAAGATTCTATAGGCAAATGACGTGACTTCAACACAACACAGTCTTATACAAACTTTCAAGAAAATAAGAAATCCTTCATTGATTCCCTTTGTACAAAAAATTGCCAACTTTGTCTACACAGTAGAAACTGAAGAGGCAAAGTTTGTATCCTTATATAAATGCACATACATATATATGTACAGATGTCCATACTATATAGATACACAGAATCACAAACATATGTATATATGCATATATATACATACATATGAAAACCGTGTTGATTTAGTTTGCATCATTCAAGAGAAAAACATATCCCAAGTTATGTAAAATCTTCTGGCCGTGAAGTCATTACATCAAACTTGGAGTTCATGAGCTACGAGGGTAAGCACGCTGGCATATGCTGAGCCTTTGGCAGTCAACCGTATAGCTTTTCAGTTTTTAAAACAACACTCTCCATGTCATGGTAGCCCTTCCCATTTAAATGTTCACTGGTGCAGTCGTGACTGTAGCTGTAGCCTTGAACATCGCTGATTGATGAGACAGTGTAGGAAGCGGTGCGCATAGCATCCGAGTGGCTGAAGCTGTGCTCAAATTGGATTTTGTACTGATTCCAGTGTCTTCTCAAAACAGCTTGGACCTATGTCAGGAAAAAAAAAAAAAAGAAAGGCACATAAAACATTGGGAAAGATAGCATTGAACTTCATTCTTTGATGAATGAGTGCCATAATAAATGTGTCCAGGCAAATTAGGTAGTAAGGCCAAATAATCCTGGAAAATGTGGGTACCTATATGTGATCTGTCAAATTAGATGTTCTGAAAGACCTACAGTTAAAAAAGGCATTATTCGTTGACAGAATTGAGATAATTACATCTTACAACTGTAGTGTACTAGTTGCTCAGGAAAAGCACATATTACAGGAGGAGGAGCAACAACATAATTTTCTGCTTTCTCCCCTGTGGACCCAAGTCCATTGTGAACAGGTCAGATGAACAGGTGAAAAAGGTCACCCTTATATTCAAAAGGCCACATCCTCAGCAGCTGTAAATTCTTAAACTTTCAACAAACCATAATTAACATTTGCTGTACTTCTGCCTCAAGAAAGCCTTTCTTAATTTCTGACCATACCTTAATCAAATTAATGGGACAATTTCACAAATTCTGTATGGGAGTGGAACATCTCCCTTATGAGGAAAAGCTGAGGGAGCTGGGTCTCTTTAGTCTGGAGAAAAGGAGACTGAGGGGTGACCTCATCAATGTCTTCAAATACGTAAAGGGGGAGTGTCAGGAAAATGAAGTTTTTTTCAGTGATGACCAGTGATAGGACAAGGAGTAATGGATGCAAATTGGAGCATAGGAGATTCAAGAGGAATATCAGGAAGAATTTTTTTACTGTGAGAGTGACAGAGCAGTGGAACAGGCTGCCCAGAGAGGTGGTGGAGTCTCCTTCACTGGAGACATTCAAAACCCGCCTGGATGCGTTCCTGTGTGATGTGCTCTAGGTGACCCTGCTCTGGCAGGGGGTTGGACTAGATGATCTTTCGAGGTCCCTTCCAACCCTATGATTCTATGATTCTACCAGGGTTAAAAATAAAGCTGATAAAATAGCTGAAGGCCTCACCTTGTTTGTATGTCTCCACTGAAAGGATGTTATGTTTATCTTAGCCTTCCTCTCCTACAATATGGTTAAACACATGTGCATATTGGATTGATGAAGTGTCACATTCATAAAATTCACATGGAATTAGTTTTTCAGTGAAGATGCCAAGCGAGGAATGCTAAGAACGGTAATGGCTATTGTTGCTTTTTTAAGAGAAATTTTTTTATGTTAAAAAACCTGCCCACAGATCATGAATATTTAATTTCCTTTTCATCTGAACTTTGTACACAAAATATTCCCACAGTGACTGACAAGGCAATGACTTTCAAGAAATACTGGGGGCACACTCACATTTATCCAGCTTTGCACCCCAAATCACAGGCCTCATTCACAAGCATGACCTTCCTTTCACTTTGTTACATACAAAAGAACTAAACACTGAACAGTGGTTCCCCCAGTTAAATATTGATATTGTGGGTAAATGTCTTTAGGATTTTCCATATGTCTTCAGGGTTTCTTTTGTTTGCTTTTCCTTAACACAATGGCTTCTTTTGTCTAATTTTACTCTGGCTTTAATTACGAAAAATAAAAATAAATAGAAGAAAAGGGACGCAATTTTTAGACTTCCTGCAGTTTGGTATCAGAATCCTCCATTTAAAGGAGGACTTCATATTTCTCAAAATCCTTACAGAGAAAATGTGAAAAGGGGAAGAAATATCAACTGAGTAGCATAAGAAATTAGTATCTTAGAGCAAAGGAGATGCTCTTTTACTGTTCATAAAACCATTCTAATCCACTCAAAACATCTCAGTGCAAATCTACAAACACTGAAGAGAAATCAAGTGTCTTAATACTTCTACTTTTTTTGCTCTTCATATCACAAGTCTGTATTTCTTCCGAGTCTAAATGGAGAGTTCTTGTTTCATCACAGGAGTTTTTGATTAATTAATTTGCATTGCATAGCAATATATAGTCTTAAATTTTCACACAGGTTGAATCCATTTCCTGTAATCCCTCACAAAGCCAAGAGAAGAGGCATATGCAAAATTCCATCTTCTCTGAGAAGGGAACTCGGAATTTATTTCTAAATCATATAAATCAACCTGTGCATATCACTAAGTTATGTTCCATTCGATCTCCCTTCCATGGTCAATTACCTGAATAATATTAGTGTTTTATTGTAAACACATGCTCAAAAAATTACATATTGACTCATTTTCACTTTGGACATGACAGACAACAGGTAAGAGATGGGAAACATCAGCATCTGCAACTAAATGGCTTAACCAAGGTCAAAGAAGTCTATCTGCAGAGCTGTGAAATAAACTAGAATTGTCAAGTTGCAAAGAAGCCTTACACTCTGGTCCTCTCCCACATTTCCTCCTGGTTGATTCAGTAACACTTGTTTGTTCATCTTATTTTCAATTGGTAATAAAATCTGTAAACCAGTCCTCATAGCTGAACACAACCATCAGTATTGCTCCAAGACAAGTGCATTCGGGCTACTTCCAGGGAGAAAGCAGTCTGCTGAGCTTGCTCTCTGGCCTACGACAGATGGCTATGAATAGTGTTTCCTGTACGGGCAAACAGTATTTCCTCCATGCCCCCCCAAGTGCCCATCATGCTCTCTTGGCATTTCTAAGTAAGCCATGTATTTCTGGCATTCTTCCCAAAGCCTCTCTTACTGCTGAATTGGTATTTCACCTCTGTCCTACTATATGTCTATTCTTGTAGAGTGTTACATTCTCTGATTTATTATTACTGTCTTTCAGTCGTCTCTAAACTGTTCAGTCAATCATTTATAGAAGACAGGGAAAAAAAAATAAATCAATGAGACAAGTAATTTTACCACTAATTATACGCTGTTTAACAATATGCATGTCTATCCATGAAGTGAAAACAGGACTCTTTCCTCAGCTTTGAGAAGTTGCATACAGCTGTAAATTCAGTTCAGGAGGGGTAGCACTTCGTTACTTTGCTATAAGAAAGGACATTAAGCAATGCACTTAATGAAAGAAACTAATGTAATAAATACAACTGTATTTCTCAGTCATTAACAGAGATGCCACTTCCATCTGGAAGATTCTTGCTTTCTCACCTTACTAGTTAGTAATGGCTCTTTTTAATGAGTCTTCACTAAGGGCTCCTTCCAGTCAGCTCTTTAAACTAGTAGCTTGATGTTAAATATAGCACAAATTAAACAGCTCAATAGCCAATGAGGAGAAAAAACCCAACCAACCAACCAACCCAACCTTGCTTATGAGTAAAGGGATTGTATAATCCTGCAGACGCTGACTATAATCTTTACTGCAACATTTCTATAGACAAGTGGCAGGAAAGAAAAAAACCCAAGTCCCACAAACCTTACATGGATAATGTAGGTCATTTTTATGACCTGTTATTAATAGCTCAATAGGAATCTTTATACTTATTTATCAGAGATCTGGGACAAGGTTCTCCTCTGATTGCAGCCTGTGTCACCTGAAAGGCTGCTCTAGGCCAACTCAAACTGGAAAACATGATGCAGTAGTCAAGAAGCATCTTATTCTGTGGGATGCTGAGACATAAGCATGTGAGCGTCCTTAGGAAGCCTTGCCAGAGAAGATAAAGATGAAGGGTTTGAACACATGCCCTTGTCTGTAGGTTTGTGACAAACAGCTGCAGTGCATGTTAGAACTGGATTTGACAGACCATCTCTGGCTGCGCTGCTCAAGAAGTTTGGAGATGTTCTTTGGATATAGGACGTACCAGCTATTTTTCTTACATTTTTTAATTTCTTTTCACTAGAGCGCTCTGCTAGCAGACCACTTTTATTCACTTTTTAGCCAGAGGTGGCCTGCAAGCCATCACTTGAACAGGGTTTGGCTCCTGATATTTGGTATAGAAAACATTAAAAGGTACAGTAGCAGTTGGGAAATTCTAACATTTACAGAGAAGGAAATCAGTGCTTTTAGCATTTTTAATGGCCAGTACCCCTCTGGAAAAATCTTTGCCCCTCTGTCACTCAAAGTGTTGATTCCAACATCAGTATTCACCGTTAAAATCATAGACTTATGCAGACAAGCATTAATACCACTCTCTGATGCCTTTCATTTTGCACTGTCTCTAATGAGGTGTTGCTATGACAAGTGATGATAAAGAAGCATCTTGTACACAACAGCTAAGCCGCAGTTGCAGGCTTTGTTCAGGCATTGTTATGACAGCCAGAGAAACGGCAACAGAATACACATGTGCCTGCAGGCTCACATGCCAGAAGTAGAATCTTTTAGTAGACAAAGGAAACATTTTTTTCTCTAACTATACTTACTTTCTCCCCATCGATTTCCTTACTGATATGGTTGTTTATAAAGCAATAAATCCCTTCTTGAACAAGGTGTAAAATTAAGAAGAAAAGTGAATAGTGATCACAAACCCAAAACTGATTTAAAAAGCATAAATTTCCACCCTATAGAGAGCAAATATAGACAAGTATGTTTAACCGACAAAGTTAAGGCATAGAATCTAAAAATTAAATGCCTAAATTAATAAATGTTAAAATGGGTAGGTCTCCCTTTTAACATTATCCTGTCAACAGATGTTGAAGAAGCAATTCATCTGTTACCATTTGTAGATGTTGCGGGAGAGCTCATCTTTTACCACTGATCAGCCCATGATGAATTTAGAATACTGAATTAGAAAGATGACTCAAGTTTGCTTTTCTTACATAGCAAAAGAGAGCCTGTAAAAATATGAGTTTGTAACAATGGAATAGTTACAGATACAATTCTTACTGCCTATATAATATTTTAAAATTAGGGTTTCAACTTGTTTAAGTAATAAAGTAGCCTTAGAAGATCCACAAGGAAGAGAAAGGCAGAACTGAGCAGTGTGCAATGTTGTTTCATAGAAATTGCAGAGATTTCAAGGGGTTTTTCCCCTCCATTTTAGACTGGGGCAAAACAAATTCTCCGTTAGATTTTTTTCCAAATATCTGTTTTCAGAAGGCCTTATGAACTATAAAATTTAGAAGGGAAAGATTGTGTGAACGATCAACGCTGAAAGCGGGTAAGAGATCAAATCAGATCCAGAATGTGTAATGATGTATTCTGCTTTGAATTAAATATATAAGCAGGGACTTAAACCTGCATCTACTTTATGTTAAAACCGGATCAAAACCACTGNTTAGCCAAATATTTACCTGTAAGTAAATGTTACTGTCCAATAACATTATATAATACTGATACAATTTTATAACATCTGATAAAAGAAAGAGTTCAGTCACATGAAAACATGTGGTTATTCCCACACATCTGCTTACAGTCATATACTGCAACTGCACTATACGTAGAACAAACGAACAAACAGATGTGTAGGAGTAAGTGTAGGATCTAATTCTTCCTCTACTAAAAGTGTTGGAAAAGTACCAGTTAGTGTTTCGGTGGGGTGTTTTTTTCATTTGTTGGGTTTTCGGGGCAGTGGTGTGGGTTTGCAAGCAAGAGCTATATTAACAATTTTTTCTATATATTTTTTAGCCTTTCTACCACTTTGATCTCTGACACTGTAAGGCCCTGTAAGTGTACTCTCCAGTACAGCTTGGGGCCAGAGTTTCTAGATGGAAGTCACAGTGTATACTCCAGAGTTACTGAACCTTGATCTATTCAAGATAACAGCAAAGCTTGTTAGCTTCAACAGATTCAGTACTATATATTACTGAAATACTGAAATCTTCTAACTTAGTATAAAGTTTATTCTTGGAGTTGATTGATGATGGTTTCTTAAAAGTGCAGTTGTTATTTAACACAAATTTCTGACCCAAGCACAGTAAGCTATTAAGTTCTGATTTTTGGAATGATAATTTTCAGCTGTGCTAAAACAGTTTTTCAGTTTCCCAAACTTCAGCCTAAAATTTTCCCAAAGAGCTGTCATAACACAAGAGTACCCCAGCACAGCAACACAAATCAAATATGCTCTATTCCTGCTGCAGAAAACCCAAATAAAGTGATTCTCCAGGATAACAGACGCTATACAGCTTCTAATGTAGACAAATATACCTTCCAGATGTTGAATTGCATTTTACGTTTATATGATACTTATTGAGAAGTTGTATCAAAACGACAAGTGACAATTCCTTATATAATCAAGAGACATGTATATTGCTCAGCACAAATGAGTCAGTCCTAAAGAAGTTACTGATGCCACAAATGATGGCACAGTCTCTCCCAAGCCCTGCTCTTCATGGCCAGATTTTTTTTTTTAATTATTTTTTTCCTGATAAATTTAGATTTAGAAAACTTTTAAAAATTATTTTAAAAATACCATCTCTTTAACTGCTGAAACAAAACAAAAATATGTAAAATATGAAAAGTATTATAAATATATTTAAAAAGTGTTACTCTACCTCTCCATTAAAGAAGCAGAAAATTGTAGCCACCAGCAGACCCTGTAAAATAAAATGATTCTGCTTTATTTCCCATGCATATGGATTTTTTCAGGTTTGACATAATTAGAGTTCAGTGATAAAATTCAGATATAGATAGCAAAACAAATGTAGTACTAATCTAAACTTTTAAAAAGAAATTACTAAAAATTATTGGGCCAGCTTTCTACTGTGATGTTTCTTTCCTTTAATAAATGAAAAGTCAGCATAATGAGACAGTTAAAGTCATTATGCAGACTCTTGCATGCAGAATATTGCATGAAGGTCTCAAAAAATGAAAATAACACAATCATTTCTCTTTTATTTGCTTCACATGCCAGCTGCTATCTAGCTCAAGTGAGCAAAAAGTGTTTAATGCTTCCTACCTGGTAGTGCATAAGGATGTGCATCACATAGTCATACACTTCCTCAGCGATCCGGCCCTCTGGTCGCCATGGAAACAGGACAAATTCAATGCCAAGTAGCGGAACAAGAATGAGGGTAGCTCTGACTGCTTTCATGTACAGGTTGGATTCTGCCTTGTGGGTGTCTTTCAGCTTTGTTATGAGAACACGAACAATATTTAGCAGGAAGAAAAGATTCACCTGTCAGAAAAGAAAATGACGCTGAAGATAGTCTGAAAAATAATCCCACATGCTCTTTTGTGATACTAATACCCAGAAACTCAAGAAAACTCATACTAGATGGATAGTGTTGTGATTGTACAATGAATATGAGTCAAAACTCTTTGAAAGCACCTTTAAGTAACCAAGAGTGGGCACTAACATCTATTCTCCACATCCGTTCCTCTAACTTATTAAGCAAGTCTCCACCCAAACAAATGGTGGTCTTCTAGTGTTAGCAATCCATGCACTTTTCTCTCTGCTATCACAATAACAGTACACAGGTGAATGATTATATTTTTTTAAAATGATGATGCCTTTTTAGGTTTGTCAAGAAAGAGGATGACACTCTTCAATCTTCGTATTTAAACATGGATCTTCAAAAAGCTACTTTTTTTTTTTTCAAATATGAATTTGACAAATTTATAGAGAAGAAAATAATAGAGGTGTGTATCTGTTCATTCAGTTTCATAAAAAAATAAACTAATCCCAAACTGAAATTGGAGCTATGCTCACAGCTTTCAACACGTGAGCACTCATTGTAAGCAACCACAAAACTACTATACGCACACACACACACATATATATACCCAACAGCCTAAGGATGTGAGTAACCAGAGCAACAGCAATGTTAAGGATGATTACACGTATTTTCATCTATGCAATAATGGCAGACCCTTACAGAAACTAGAGCTAGAAGAGACCTTGAGAATTCAGCCAGTCCCATCGCCTTGCCCAGGGGTGCAGAAGCAATACAATGCTGCTTAGGAGATCCACTATGGAAGGGAGAGACATAGACTCCGGTCCTGTCTCTTCTTCCAGATAATTGTGTTCCATCCAAGCTGCCATGCTCAGGGTAAAAGCGGAGGGATCAAAGGGGTCAAGTGGGTTCCCTCTTTGGTTCCTTTCCAATGGATCTTTTTCTTCAATGACTGATGTCTGAGGAGGACCCAGTCAGCTGCCTTTTGATCTTGGTCAGTGTGTTCCAGTTCCCATTTGTCCCTGGGTCCAGCCTGGACCTTCCTCAGTGCCTGCTAGTGACATCTCCTTGGGAGCTTGATACGGTTTTGGTATATTTGTATATATTGTATCTATTTCATTGTTTCCTTTTTATTTTTTTATTAATATTTCATTAAAGTAGTTCAGTTTTCTGCTAAACTCATAACTCCCTCTATCTCTTCCTCTCCTTGGAGCGAGAGGTGGGGGAGTAATAAAGACAATCATCTTGTCATTGGCCAACCTGACCCAAACCATGACAACAAACAAGTTCTAAAATGACGAGGAGCTCCTGGTTTAGGGAGAGGCCTCTGTCTTTTCTGTAGGACAAATGCAAACAGGGAAGCCATTTCAGAACATGTGTGTCACCATGTCCTTCACAACCTTGGCAGAATTCTTTCATGTCAGTTAAGGTTTTCATGATAAACAGCTGCCTATTGTTATAGCAACGAGGCCCTTGACAGATATGTGATGTTATTTATATTCTACTTACATGCTATTTAAATCATTTTAACAGGAAATAGTTTTACATAGGAAACTACTGCATGAATTTCTCCTGGAAGTCTCTAGCTACCTTTAAGCTTTGTTTAAGCAACCAAGGTCTTCTGATTCTTTCTCAAAGGATTTATTTAGATTTTATGCAGCCTCCAATCCTCATCCAACTTCCTATAGTACACGCAGACAATAAGTCCTTCCTCCATTTCTAAATTTAATCCTTCTCAAATCTACTAGTTCAACATGTCTCAAACACAGAGTTTTCAGCCCTCTTGTGTTTTGGTAGCATGGCCAGTTCCTATAATACTATATTTGAATATTAACTGAAGATAGAATTTCCATCAGCCAGGAGTAATATGCCACATGGCAAACATGCTGAAATGCACAGAATTTTTCTAATTGTTCCACTTACCCACCAAAACAAAAGAACAAAAATAAGCATACAAAGAGTTTGCAAATAGGTATGAGGTCAAACGTAAAAGATGAAAGAGGCAAAGCAGAGGAGAGAACAGTATGACTGTCAGTAATAAGTATGCAGCGCCAATTTTTGATGTGTATCTCTTCTGTCACAAATACAGTGAGATCAGGATGAACTGAATTCTTAAAGCAATGAAGACAGGTCTTGACTCTATTAGCAAGGTAGTGAGTAGATTTTTACATTTAAGCAAAATTAGGCCAGTAGAACTACTTGCACATATATTATCATCAAATTGGGATGTTTTGTAAAGCCTCAAAGGAGTGCCGTTGTGCTAGCTGCAGTATGAACACATAGTAAAATACCGGCAGCTCCGCGGGGACCTGAACGTAAACTAGGCAAATGAAAAGAAATGGAAACAAAGGCAGAGAAGGCAATCTTAGATTAAAAGAAATGTTGGGGCCTATACTTGGAACTTAATAGAATTTAGGTTCTGCCTTAAGAGTGGCTGCGAACTTAGCCTAGCTTCTAAGTCATTAGGTGCCTCAGTTGTTGAATTAAACTCTCCTTGAATCCCTGATATTTCTACTTCTTTCCATGATGAGTTTGTGCTAAGCAGTACGGTAATCCTTATTATCATGTAGATTTAAATTCAGTTTAAATTCCCCCTGACAATGACAAAAATAGACCATTCTTAGCTCAAGAAACTCAGATGTTCTTAGATACTAGCTGGTAGCCATTGCATGTCTTCTAATCTAGTTATGCAGCTTTGTATCTTAGCCTACTTGAGCCTGGCTTGCTTGGGTAGAACACCTATACATGCTCATGAAGAGAAGCCTGTGGACATTCCCAAGACCGGTTATATGAACGCTAAGCATTCAACTTCTAAGCTCCTAAAGTCTTGTACTAAGTCCAGCTTAAAGTCAATGAATGGGTCAGTGACAAAGCTAGGAGTTCCTGAACTTCCTTCACTGATACACTTACTTCTGCAGAAGAATTTGCATCTATAAAAGGACATCAGTCTAAGACACTAATACATAACATTATTATAGGGCACAAGGAACACTCCTGTATTATTTATGTAAATAATGGCATACCTAAATAAAAATCTGCTCTTTCAGTGGCGCCAATGCAAACTAAATCACTGGTGCGCTGGCACATCTGAAATCTACACTGAAATCACTACTGCTTTCCCTAAAGTTCAAACTCATTGCTTTTTTCTCCCTCTGTTTTGATCAATGTTCGTCTAGTATAAAAACTAACATCCCACTCTACTGTTTCATCCCCACACTAGTTCTTTAATTGTTATGCTTAGGCAAATGGTTGTAATTAAATGGTCAACTGAAGACAATTCCAATCAAAAAGCAACCTGTGTCTGCTCCCATTTCCTGATTCTTTGGCAGGGATCTGACCACAGTTATGTAATAACAGGGGCCATAAAAGCAGCATTCTTGTTAACTTTATGTAATTGTAGGATTTTCAGTGATGTACTAGAGTTAAATTCCCACTGGCTTCTGCCAATTCTCCCTGGCACCCACTTGACAGTCCTCTTCAAGTTCTTTGAGATCTTTCTCCTGCAAGTAGAAACAGTGTCTTCTCCCTTGTTATCTAATTTGCAGTTTAATATTGTTGCTTAAATGTCTACTAAAGCAGGTCATGCTTAGTAAAGTGTGAAAATTGTATCTGGCAAGCAAGCTGCTTAAGCAAATGAGGGTTCTGTTCACAGAGCCTAAACACATGCATTTAATCTAATGTCTGTATCCCTGGCTTGAATTGACATATTACATTTTTTTGTTCCCAGAAAGGAAAGCAACTCCTTTAAGGTATTTTCACATCACAGGCAACATATGTAGTTGCGTTTAATCTTTGTTATTCCTACATGGTTTTCAAATAAATGTACTGATTGTACTGAGGCAAGAAAAATGCAAGAGAAACACCTTCAATCAGTTCATGAAAAATACAGGAATAGAAAAGGTATACATATTTGTAAATTGCAAAGAGAATGGATACAGATTCTGCCCAAACCAATCCCACAGAGGCGATTATTATGCCTCCAGTAAAATCGTAGGACATTCTTAGTGTCGCCGTGAGTGGGAAGAAGACTTGACAGTTTGGAACTGATCCAGTACAATTGAAACCAGTAGGAGTCTTGCCATTGTTTTCAGTGTGACTTTGTGGAGAAAATCATCTTCCATCCTAAAATGAGGTCACTTAATGGAGGATGGTAGTGTCTCATAATTTTAGCATAATTTTTTCTGTTGCTATTTAAGCAAGCTCTGACTTAATATAAATTATATCTCAGCTTTAAAGAGCTTTACCCAAGTGATATATCTGTGAAAAGAGACCTAAACAAAGGAAGTAACAACAAAGCAACACAATAGCATACAGTTTCTGTGTGAAATACAGCACCACTGAAAAAAATCCTATCCCTTTCTGCGAAAACAGGATTTCACCTTCTGTGTAAATTAGAGAGCAGAGAAATTGAAAGGATTTAGAAAGGTTTTAAGTTTAGAGATTAGAGCACTAGTTAAAGTGCTTTACATGAACATACATGGCAGACCTGACTAACGTGACAAGGGATTGTCAGTAATAATTCACTCCAAAGGCCATGGGTCTCAATAATTTCACAGCAATTGCCTCTGGATTACCATGCAGAGGACCTCAGGTGTGTCACAGTATCAACACAATCTTCAAAAAGGTCACCAGCTAGTTTTGATGTGAATGAAAATGGGAGTCACAAGAACCACAGGATTTATGCAATGGTTTTCAGAGAGAATTCAGAAGTAGTTCATATAGATCAGAAACTGAAATTATTTCCAAAAAGTTACTTAATGTTTTCATTGTTAAGGAATTCTTTGCATGAACTGAAAAGCCGTAAGAAAAGTCAGTAGACATGTACAGAATACCTTTGCTAGATCAGCTTGAAGTTTGTGTTACAGTAAAAGAGATGACTAATATATATGGCGAGCAGCTAATTCAGGTCACATATAGCATGCCTCTACACTGCAACATTCTCTGCAATATGCATTCATAGACATTAATTATGTATATCGTCTTGTAGATACATATTAGTATTTTCTCTTATTATGCATCTATTTCTACTTAGCAATAATCTATTGACTGAATTTCATAGGTTAAATTCAGTCCTAGAATAACTGAAGTACAACACTGATTTTTATATAGTGGAGTTTGAGTGAGTTACCCAGAATTTAGTGTCTTCAGTGGCAAACATTCATGTAATAGAGCTGGCATTAACTTGGAGTGTAAGACAGAACACTGCGCTCTAAGAGTTCATGAGGACTAATGAAACAGAGTTGCAATACTCCAGTGGCCAAAGAACATATTGCTAGATTGGTATCAGAACAGGGGTGGTCACAGATACTTGCAGAACTATTTCCCACTGGTTCTTTCCAAAGGGTCTGCTCTAGTGTCTCTCCATCCTGTATTCCCATCCACAGTCAGTCCTGACATTTGAGAGTCCTCTTTCTGAACCTCAGTGAGTCCAGTCTGGTCACTGTTTGGCCACATTAGCACAGTGACACAATGATGCTAGTAGTAGAGTCAACCTGCCAAACAGCCAGGGCAGCTAAAGGAAGAATTTGAACGTGGCCCTCCAGCACTCCTGGTAATATTTATTCCTCTGTTGTCATTAGTATTTAAGTGGGATGATAATCAACATTGCAGAACTTAAAAGTTTCTCAAAGGACCAGGGGTATAGCTCCTTAATAAGGCCAAGACTTGTGCATCTTGTGCGTCTAAGGCACCTACTGGGTTAAGAGAGAGTCCTGCAAATGACAGTGACCTCTAAATGTTAGTTTTAGCCTCTTACCAACTTTGTAAGCCCATGAAGAACAGCCAGAAAACAAATAAGAAAAACAAATTATTATCTGAAAAATGCCTACCAACAGAGCAGCACAAATAGGGCCATGGATGATGTACAGCAGATGAGTATCAGAGCTGATCCAACAACTAGAGAAAACAAAGAGGGAAAGAAAAAACACATTTGGCATCTTATTATCTGTTGTATTCCTTTTTTTCTACTAAAGAAAATATAACAATTTTGCACAGCAAGTTGAGATGCTACTTACTTGTCATTATAATATAAAGTTCTAGCAACGGCATGTATGCAGGCAGGGATAAGTGGAAAACCTGTGAAGGAAAAACAATGTTTTCTTCATATATAAGCCTGGCAAATAACTAAGTAAACTTGCATCTCTTGCAAGAATCATTTGTATTTTCACATCATCCAAACCATAAACCTGCAGGGCAAATAAAGCAACAGGATCAAATGCATTTCTATTTTCTCATATTTGTTTCTGAGGGGTGTATGAAGCCTTATTCCCACTGTCTTACCAGGAAATTCTTACCAACACATATAAAGAAAAAGCAGATAAAATTCTAACTTTTTAGAATGCAACAATCAATCTTCATTAATACAGACGTTTTTCAGACTGCTATCTGCAATAAAGCTAAATAGGTAAGTAATATTAAAAACGTGATTGTATGTATGACCATAGCTTTAACAGTACGATTATCAGTGTTGATTATGTCTTCATTGATACTAGTCTAGGTATTCAGAAAACAAGGTCACTTGCAAAAAAAATGTGAAAACAGACTCTGGAAATCCGGCGAATTCAAAATTTAAAAAGAGTATACAAATTAGTTATCTGGGCTCCTTGACACCCTGGTGGTACCTAATTTTCAGAAACTGCTGAGCAGCTATGATCTTTTAACCAGATCTCAGCTGTGTCTGTAGTGGGATGGCTAGCAACCCAGGCACCAAGTCACATTATAGCTGAATGTGCCAACACACTGAAGCTGAGGAGAAAGCTCTCACTTGCACTGTGTGAAGTTGTGAATTATCTGAAGGAAGCTGTTGTGAATTATCTGAAATTACCAGGTTTGGCTTGTTATTTTTGATACTGATATTACTTGAGATCTTCAGCTACAGCTATTCTGTATTTGCTTAGTGAACAATACAGGTCAAATGGAACTGCTGGAAAAATAAATCCTTGGCCATCTCTAACTCAGTTCTGACCCTCCACCCTAGACATGGCGAGACTTCTCTGAAAACAAACATTCATTCCTGAATAAACATCTTCGAGATGAGGAACAATGAATAATTACTTCTTAATGTCTTTTTTTATAATAGCAGACTATTTTCTCTATACAAAGGAGGAGTCCCTTCCTGACTCCAGAAAAGCACAATCTCTCTTTCAGCAAAGACAGAGGTACATACAACTTCCTACATTAACATTTCCAAGCCTGTTAAAACACTACAGACAAAGAAGAGAGGTGTGTCATCGTTGTTCAAAGCTCAGCGAAGCAAAGGGACAGATGTTCAAAATCTCATGAAAAGGAGTAAGAGATTGCATTAGCCTAAAAATACAGAATGTGAAATTGCATACCCCAGCCAAGAAGGTAATACCACATCAAGTGCTGTTTCTCGGCAAAAACAGCCACCACAATGAGAGTATGCAGGTAAATGCCTTCACACAGCATCCAAAAGTAATTGCAACCCATTAGGTACAGGTAGATGAACTGTGACACTTTGCAGCTAAGCTGTGGAAAAAAGCAGAGTACAATATAAATTTTTAATTTTCAAAAACATCAAAGCTTTAGTTGCAAAATGGAAAAAAAAAACCTGCTTGAGTCAAATGTTAACATTTATTCTGTTTTTCATTATAATTACATGATTTTTTTTTTTTTTTTAAAATAGAATGGTCATGGAATTACAATTCCACACTTTATGGTGACAAGGAAGTTGGTAACCAAATCTGCATTTTTATTATTCAAACATGAGGGCTTTGAGATCCTCAAGCATGATGGAAGAAAGCTGCAATGTTGTTTTCCCTTGTCTCAAACATTGTCACATTTGACCATTCCAATCAAGAAGGAATCTTTAAATTATCTGATGGTAACCACACAAGAAAATTTACTTTCATGAGGGTCATCCCCTCTCAATTTTACCAATCACAACAAACAACTACTCCAGAGAATGATTTATGTTTTTAAAATGCTTACAATACTTCAAATTTTAACCTAGTCATAACTGCACTTAGGGCCAGTGAGAACCTGCAGTGTAGGTTCTGGAAGGAAGCTCACTTGTTGGCATATATTTGTATTTAGCTTCACTCAAAAGATATTCTTCAAATGAAATGTTACCATGTAACTTATTGTGAGGACTAAAATGTGAGGTTGTGAAAAAGGAGCAATAGTTAACTTGCAGATTCAGACATGATAGATTCTTCTTTTTTTTCTACCCTTGCAAAATTACCATGTGTTTGAACTATTTCTGGTACTTAGCTTAAACCAAAAATCAATATTGTGTTACCATGTTCTGCTACACAAGTCACTTGATGATGATTATTAGCAGCTATCTCAAGGCTATTTTCCAGCATTTTGATGAGATTTTACAGGGGAAAGAGAATTTCTCTTTTTACTTGATTCAGCTTCTGGAGTTTTGCCCTAACTTTCACAGAATTGAAATGTATCTTCCAGGTCTAAATAAAAATAAAGCCATAGTTTGGGATTTGTTTGTTTATGTATTTAATTTTCAGGTTCTTCTGTTGCTATAACTCCTAGCCTTCTGGGAGAGGCTACTGATTCACACTTGCCCCAGCATTATCAGGAAATGAGAGAGAGAGAAATCAAACCCAAATAGGCAGCTTTTTTACTTTGTTTTTTACTTCTGGAATACAAGGGTCAGCTTTATTTCCCTCCACAAAAAAAACCCCAAAATCTTCTCATTTCAACTGAAGACGGTAAAATTAAAGCCAAAGAAAAATAGCTAGCATCCAAAATATACTCCAAAGGGTTTCTTTCTGCCTTTCCTTGGTGAATTCAATTGTCATAAACTTACTGACATCATCTAGAATAAGCTACTTACTTGCAGTTGTTTCAGTGCAAAAGCGATTTGCACAAATTCAGATCAGTTCAGTATGCTTGGACTCTTAAAGTGTTTTCAGTATTTCGAAACCTCAAATGTGAAATGCCCAAATTGTTGTTAGACATCTGTTGTACTACGTAACATGCATACATCATTACTGAACTTTTTAACTTCACTATATACAATGTTTCATCAAGTATTCACGTCTCATTTCTCTCTTCTGTGTTGCTAAAGTTTTTCATATACAGATCACCAAGGCTGCCAAATTTACTTACTGGATTAGTTGCAACTAACTCCTGATTGTTGGCAACCGCAGTCAGTGAAATTATTGTTACAACAGAGTTGCAAACAAAAGAGAAAAATAGATTTTTATGCAGGGTAATCCTCTGGCAACTCAAGCTCCTAGAAAAGAGAAACAAGAACAAATGAATACACCAGGGGGATCACTGTGTGTACTTGGGGACAACTCTGAAATTTTGAAATACTAGAGTTCTTTATTTTATTAAGAAGTCTTACATCAATGCTTTCTTCAGCTCCAGTCCAAATTTAATAGAATGATGTGAAAGGTAACAACTTCCCTTAATCTCAGTTTTTTAGACAACAGGAGGCAAAGCAAGTAAGCTCAGTTCCCATATGTTTACAATGAAGGACCTGCTTTGCAGTTGCTAAGTAAAAGTGATCTGAATAGCAGTAATATAACATTTTTCAGAAGATTTATACCTTTTTTTTTGTTAGTATGTGAAGAATTTCCCAGTTAATTATCATACCTGACCTTGAAGAATCTCTTACTCTACGTTTCTATATACCCACACCTGTTAAGATTTTTTGAGGTTGATTCTTTTACTTACATCCTTGTCATTTTTCTTCCTTAACCCTATAGCTAGAGAAATACCTAAATAAGTAAAATAACAAAAATCTTATCTTTACTTTTGTCTATAACTAAATATATAGAATATCATTATAAAATGCAATATATAACTGCATTTAATTATGTTCATTTTCAAGGTTTGCTTTTAATATGGCATTAAAATTAAAGAGAAAAATGTGTTTTGAATGGCTTGCTTTTCTTTTTTAACAGATGTTCAATAATATTGAATAATACCCAAGTTGAACACAGTTCAGGCAAATTTCTGTTAATCTGCCATTCTGGAGAACATGGGTCTAACTTAGTATTATTCCAAGAGGTAGGAGTGCTTCTCATTCAAGTTTTTCCAAAGAAATTCAACTTTACAGACAAATACAAAAGAAGATAGAAAGATTGTACAGATAGATATTCAGATCACTGGGATATTAAGGCTTAATGCTCCAAAAGCAAGTAACATCTATTTTGTTATGAAAGTAGATAATCAGTTGACAAAGCTGGGAAAAAAAGATCCTTTTAGATTTAAGATAGGGGGTGTGTAGCACATACGTGCAAACAGACTTGTCGTGCAGCACATCAGTGCCTGCAGTCAGGAAAAGAGCCTAGTTTTGCATTTTAGCTCAGAGAAACATCTCCCACGTGCAAAGAGAAGTGGTAAAGCCTGTGGTAGTGTGGTCACTCTCAGGAAACACTCTTTGGTTACTTTGGAGAAAGCAGCTACCGAAGCATCTGCCTCCATTTAATAGCCAGCAATATGGAGTGCACTTGACAGATGAAATGAAATGACTAGCTGGAGGAGGAAAATCTACCACTTACTTGCAACTACTGTTCACTGTTAGAGAACAAGGTCAGCAGGGTCAGGTTGTAATTATCACACAAGGGAAAAAAGTAAAAATTAAGTTTTCTAGCTTTTTCAAATAGCATGCCTAGAAGAAAAGATAAAGTGTGGACACCGGTGATTGATTTCTAATTTGGGATGGCAGGAAGTAGAACTTTACATTTTTACAGAGAAATGCAGATATGGAATAGTCACCAAGTGGTGGAGTATACTGAAATCTGTTGAGAATGCGATAGATGAAACAAGAAACAAAATGACTGCACTGAACAAGACAGACAGTCAAGACTGACTACGGAGGAGACTGCACTTCTTGTTTGCATTCTTTGCAACTACCACAAGAAGAGTGTATGAAGCAGCACACAGATACATGAGTAAGTTAACAGGTTCAGATACACACAGTGCAATACCATGAATCAGGCAGACAGAGTTTCTGCAAGTTAAGCCTTGGAGCCCTGAGACATTATAAGCCTCATGTCACTAAATATGGGGGAAGGAAACCACTCTAGAAATCAGTGCTGCCATGCAGCACAAGGAACTACATGAACCTCTGGTTGCCAGGTGTTATTTGCCCAAAGAAAATAGAAAAAGAAAGTGACCAAAATACAGAACACAACTTTGGATATGAATTAAATGATAAAGTATATTCCATTAGGCTTTTTTAAAATTTTATTTTGGCTTTCATTTTAGTGCCCAAAACACATAAAGCTCTATTATAATACGCTGTTTTTACAGTCTTTGAATACTTTTTTTCCTATATAGTTTATATACGAAAAGAGAGGCAATACTAAATTCCAGCTAAGTGCTTTGTGTAAACAAGTCCTGAAGAACTCTGGAATTCCGTCTGCTTATTGTTAAGATTCAATGCACAGGCAAGAAAAAGCACGTACAGCTAACGGGGCCATCTCTCAGGGTCATCCAGCAGCTGTTCCTGTTGAATATTCAAACACACCCATCCACACCCACCTCCACCCATGCATAAAAGGATTGAGAGGATCACCAGACAAGAAACAAGAAAGCAAGACTGATGACATTTAAAAATGAAGACTGTTTTTGGTAATAAAATGGTTTTTTCCTAAGCCTCCCCACCCTCCCTCTTCTGTTACCCTTCCTATATTCCTTTTTCTGACTGTTTTTCTTAATGACATAATATCCTTTAATCATTTAATTCTCATAATTATGATCTAAGAACACTTGAATGACCTATCTCTGGATTAAACCTTGTGCAGTAAAATAAAAACAGACCGCCTGCTAAATTACCTATTTCCCTTCCTTTTTTGACTCCTGTATGTCTTGGGCATTAGGGAAAAATTCATTTCTCCAATTTTTCTCCGAAAGAAAAAAGGTAACATTTTCAAAAGCACTCAGATGCGTTTGGGATCTAATTTCTTAAGGTATTCAAATACTGCAAAGTTCCACCAGTGAGGTCCACATACGCACCTAAGGCAAATTATCCTTTCAGCTTAAATTAACCTAAAGTGACTTAGGAACCCCGTATCTCTCTATCAATCTATCATCTGGTTACTTGTCCCCTCTTGAAGTCTAGCATTGCTATCCTCTGAGTGCTGTCATGTGATTTGACATGGTGCTTGTTCCACACCTTCTTTATTTCAGGTGTTTGGGGTTTTTTTGTTTGGGGATGGGGCAACATCTTCCAAATTAAAGCTCCCCTTTCTCTGAATTCATTGTTCTTTTAAGATTTCTCTTGCCTTCTTTTTCTTTATGAAAACCATACAACTATTTTATCAGGAGATTTATAATAAACACACATATGATTTAGAGTATGTAACAGAACGAGGAAGCAGAGCCACTGCAGAAGTTACTTTTATGCATCATAGATGAACTTTCAGAGAGGAAAATCAGGGTTCCAAGTTTATAGCCCATTTTATGCTATTAAACCAAGAACTCCAATCCACTTGGGGAACACAAGTCACAAACTGGACAAGTATTTCCAATTTTCTGAATAAAAAATAGAATTTCAAACAAAAAAATGAAAAAAAAAAAATTAATCCTGAAATGTTGAAGATATTTGGAAAAAAACCTGCAATTTTTCCTATGGAGAAAAGTACCACTTTTCTTGTAAAACTTAAAGATATTCTAATGGTCAGCAATCCAGTAAATGTCGTCTAGAAACTATCAATTGACTAACAGAATAAATTCTTTGGAAACATGACAAATTCAAAGGCACTCCCACACAATAGCAAAAAAACGGTCCACCTGTTAAAGCTATGAATAATTATACAAGCTCTTCAGCCGATACATAATACATCCTGGTATTAATCTAGATCCTTAAATACCCCTCTGGTACTAAAAATACTTCAGAGGAACTGTACATCCCAAGAGAACAGCTTGTAGGGGACTTTCTTTAGCTTCCTTTAAGTTTTGTAATTTCCTTTTATATCCCATCATAACCACACTCTAGAAATTGTGGTTTGTGGGTCTGGATTAATTCCATGTGGTTCTCTGAGGAGAGATGATCCTTCTACCAGAGGGAGAAAAAAAATCCCTGGATGGTTAGACAAGCATGACATGGTTATAATGGTAGCAAAGCAGATCACCTGCTTTTGCAGTAAGTGCCACAAGCCAAGATGAAATTGGCTTAGTTTTCATATTACAGTACAGAAAAATCATGCTTTACTGTTTCTGAACTTTTAAAATCATATTGTACTGCAAATATTTTTGTTTTCTCCTGAGAAGTCTACGTCAAAGCATTTTTCCTGTCACATTAGGTATTTAGTCTGTTAAACTTTTTGTGACATTTATAGGAACAGTATAGCTTTATTTTATGCAAAATCAAGCTTCCTATAAGGACTCAGAATCATTTCTCATGTTGATTTTGTGGAGGGAAAGTGAACTTGGAAATGGTAAGCATTATTTTTACAGGTCATATGCAAATAAATTGACTAAAAAACCCACAAATATTTTGGTTTGACCTCATAAAAAGAAGTCAGAAAAAGCTTAAAAGCCATCTTGAATATTGGATTTCACAAAGAGAGGCTACAAAGTTGATACACACTGGTTTCTTGTGGATTTGTGGAAATGTTGTCACAGAACCTGGGGGAATAATGCATATCTAAATTGGAAACGCTATATTCAGCGAGATGTGACTAAAAAGGATAACTTTTTATCAGATATCTGCTACTTCAACCTAATCAAAATCCAGAGCATGAGGAAAACAAAATCTGAGGTAGCCTAACAGTTGCTGGTGTATGTGCTACTCTCATGAAAATGTTAAGAAAAAAAAGATGGAGTAAGACAGTAGGGTATAGTGGTAGGAAACAGGTAAGAGAGTAGAGCAGATCTATACTATCCACTGAAAAATGATGCAGAAATGATTAAACTAGTGCCAGGTAACAAGGAAAGCCTACACTCTGCAGTGCAGCATTTGGCAGAGATAACTTGTCTCTCTCAGCTCTGCTTATGTGGCAACAATCCCGGTTTCACCTTTCTACTAAGCTTCATCAACTTCTTAAAAAACCCAAAATGTGTCTTTCATGAAGGAAAAGTAAGTTCACAAAAGTGAGTAAGTAGGCTAATTTTAAAAGACCTATGCATTATACGACAAGTTGTTGTGACGGTGGTGATACACTGCTCAAACTTTCTTACAAGAAGGTAACATAATAAGTGTTGGTGGATATGACATAACTGTCATAGACATATTCACCATAATATGGTGAATAAAAAAACAGGATTATTTTTATTATTACAATTCCTACTCTAGCTCTTAGCTTTACTTTCTTGAAATTTTATCATATTTTGTGGCTACCTACTTTGGAACGTTACTGTACCTATCATATGTCATCACTGGTTTGGTTTCCATTTGCTCTTTAGTTTGGTTGGTGCTTGTCATATCCACACTGTAACTTATTATAAAAAAAAAAAAACACCACAAAAAACAAACCAAAGCAAAAAACCACCACAAACCCAAACCAAACAAACATTTTTTTTCCCATTTTTTCCATTTTCAATATATTCTACAGTTTTTGGTTTGCAGATTTGGGATTTTAGGTTTCTGAGAAAAGAAACCTAAAATTTCATTACAATAAAATGTTCAATGCCAAACCTATATAATGACTTTCTTCACCTTCTTGCTCCATCTAATTTCATTGGGATGGCTGGTGTCTCAAAAGTATTGAAACTACGGTATTTGGTAAAGGATTTTAAATATACTTACTTAAAATAAAAGAATATGCCAAGAGAAATCAGAAGTGATGCAATTGAAAGGCCATGTCCAATGATTGCCAAGTAATACAAATTCAGAGCAGTCTGCAATACAAGAACAAAAACAAGCACCTGTGATGCATACAGAACTATTGTTGAAAAAGCACAAACTTACCTCTTCTGCATATAAAATTACTATAATAGTATTAAGACAATAAAACTATTACAGATAATGATGAGTCAAGTCTAGAATTCTGCAAATCAACATCCTACTAAAATTGCTTTCTGTAGGACCCACAACAGATTTGTTGAAATCACTAGGACTTACCTCATCAGTTGAAATGATAGGTTCTAACATATACTGCTATGATTTTTCTGACTGTTTACATACATTTGGCTATTTATACTACTGTACTAGGTGCATTCCCGTCTGAGGCTTGATTCATCTAATAACACAACTCTTAAATAAAACATGCTCCCTATATGAATTTATGTATTTTTTCAAAGCAAGCTGATTATGATACTGGAAGCTTAATTTTCATTTGCATTTAAGGAAGGGCGTGAAAAAAATTAACAATGACTCAAAAATAGTGAAGATTAAACAGGCTTGTTAAATAAGACTACAGCCAAATTATACAATTATGAAAAGCTGGATAAATACAAAAGGTAAAAATGAGGAATTAGTAAATGAATGTTTGGAATATGTACATGTTATCATTAATTCTTTGAATTAATAAACACATTAAATTCCACTAGTAACAAACCCCTGCTTTCAGTTATGGTATCTGCCTCACAAAAATTCTATTGTTGCATTAAAAGTAAGATTATCATTTTGCACATAAACAAATTAAGATATTCAGGTTGAGCCTTATACTATCACAAGAAAGCATAACTATCTGGATTCTACAGGAAGAATTAAAGCATACATACAAATGCTCATGTACTCCAAACTGTATGTATCCTTTGAACCTATTATTCCAATTTAACATAGACTAACTGCCTCTTGCTACATATATTAACTTTTGAAATAAGATTAAAAGATTCCAGGTAAAGCTCTCAGAAGGTTGTAAGATGAGACAAGGGTGCCTGTTTGTACATGCTAAAATTTTTCAAATTATCGTTAATTTTTAAAAATAGATACCTTTAAAAAAAAAAAGAGAAAATGCAATAGGTTTAAGTGAAACTTTCATAAAAATTTGGACAGGCTTTCATGAAAATTCAGGGTTACCCCTGAAACACTAAAGCTTGTCTATGAATAGATAATGATAGCCTTTCTGTGACAGCCCCTTTTCCAATTTCACCACCTCAGTCAATGACCAAATTAGGCAAAGGTCCATGTTAAGGATTTAGATGATTTACACACAATTTAGAACTGGTGTGAAACAGTGGTACAGCAGGGACTGCTGATGAGGGCAATAACGATAACAACTGAACAATGGACAACAGTCACATCTATTGGGCATTATCTAACTCACCTTCTGAGCAAAGTGAAAAGATAATGTTTTTTAATATAACAACACATCCAACTGTGGCAAGCAATGAGTCTTTCTTTGGAGCTATTATTCTATCTAAACAATAGCTTCTGCTGCATGACAGATTTGAGATATGCTGGCAAAATAGCCTGAGGGAAACTAGCTGATTATTCATAAAGAAGGAGCTGCATGGATCTGCTCCTATCTGAATAATCTCTCAGTTTCCAGCCAAGAATTAGCAAGAATCAATGAATGGCAGCATGTCTGCTAGTAGAATTAAACTGCTATTAGTGTATTCAATGCCTCATGATTTGAGAAAAAGCAATACAAAAGTGCCTTATAATCATCTACTACCACCTTTTCTCAATATGGCTTCTAGGTAGATACCCTAAAGCATTCTTGATGGCAATGATGCAGGCAGTTAGGGTCTCTACTAGATGTCAGTATTCTTGACACAATCAGCTATTATTAATCTCTTTTCCATGAGGTTCAAATTAATTTACAGTCTATCCTGACCTACATTTTATATTCCTAGTTCTTGGGCATTTACAGTCTCAATTTACTGCTTCTTCCCATCCCTGAATGTTTCATAAACATAAAGGATATTAGCGGACATACAGTTGGGGGCAGGAAGAGGGGAGGTAAAAGATGCAATTTTGCCCATTATAGCCTCACATATCATAGCATATCTCAGAACGAGAGCATTTGGAGGTTTACCAGATTTTTTTTAATTTTAATTTTATTTTTCTAAATCTGTCAATGGATGGACATCTTCAAGATAAACTCAAGTCTATAAAAACACCATGTATACATATGCCCACACAGGTATGTGTGTGCAAACCTCTGATTTATAGAATACAACTCTCTCAAAGCATTTTTCTGCCTGGCTTGAGATAATTTTGGATGCTTGCAAGATTTCACTTAAATAAACTCACAGTATAGGTATATTCACGTGAGCAGCTTAATCTCTCAGAAACTGAAAAAAATGGCACTTGGCAGCCCAGACACAAGACATACACAGTAAAAGGATCACAAGGGAAATCAAACCCTAACACTTCTCATCATTTACTTCGCTTTGACCTCCAAAGATCCTAGGGTGAATCCGCTCAACTACAGCTTGCCTACACTTTTGTAAAAAAATGAAAGATTAGCTCTACTTTTCTCACTGGCGAAAAAACCACTAAACCTAAAACATCCTCTACTTAAAGTTGCCTTGAAGATGTATTCATCCCAAGTAAAACTTGGTTGTGCACCTGATGAAAATCTGTCATGAGTTAATTGTTAACGTGTTACAGAGATGTGCAAATCTACCGCAGTGCTGCTGAACTTGGAACCTACTTCAAAATTACATAGTAAAACTTAAAAGTTCTGCTCTTATAGGGCATACACTTTGCTTAGCACTAGATGACCGTGGATGACAGGGGTAAGGTACATACACATTTAAAATACCCATAGACTAAAATATGATCATATTATTCAAGCAGTTGAAACCATCTGTAAAAGACAAAGCAGTTGGGTTGGAGTTTTTTTGAGTCTGTTTTGCACAATTCCTTTTTATTCAACATGCATTCTTTCTGCATATTGCTGTTGCATCAACTCTGCTGCCATTCAAGTTTTGAAACTTGTGAAATTTTTCAGATCAGTTGCTTGCCATTGGTAACATGCATTCATTCCTTTCCTACCTTCACTTTTTCATGTGTATAGATATTACACTGGGTGTAGTTTGTCCACGTCCTGTTGCTTTCTGGGTGTCTAAACCAATTCCCACTTGTATCACAGATCTTCGTAACTTTTTCTACAGTCAAAGCAGATGGAAAGAAAAACAAAACAAAACCAAAACACAACAGTCAGCACTGAAGTTCTAACTTCCTTATGTGTAGTATTTAATGAAGAAGGATTGGGAAACAAATGACATCTTTATTAATATGACTAGAGAGACATTGCTTGTTACTATGAATTCTGAGAAACTAGAGACCATTGCTTTTTCTTGGCAAGGGCAACTTGTAACATGTTTTTCTTAAGAAAACAAGTGGATGTCCCTCCTCCAATCCACTAAGTATCAAAATATACCAAACTGACTGTTAAGAGAACTACCAGATGAAGTGGAAAGAATATTTAAATGGCTTGTTTATCATCCAAGATCTAAACTGAAGTTTGACATCCTACCACTGTAAATTAGGTTTGGACAGGCAGGAAAACATCAATAGAGAAACTGCTCAAAAACCAAACTGGAAAATTTCTCGGACCATGTAATGATTTCTACTGTCAAATAAAAAGAGGCATGAAAGGACACTGTGAAATACCAGATGCAGCAGAAAGAGACAAGAGTGGAAGTTGTTGACATTTTCCACACGCTCACAGATGCAAAATTTAGCCTATAGAAACAGGAAGATATTCACTTGTGGGAGAAACTCTTGTCAACTAAATTGAGGTAAGAGAATAAGTCATATTTCTGCTTGTCTGTCAGAGAGAAAAGCTCATCTCTAAGAGGAAAAAAACCTGTAATCTAACTTCAATTTCTATTTCCTTATCTACAAAATCCCTTGAGGACATATTTCACAAAAGCAAATACGTAACTTGTCTATTTTCTATGTGATAAAGGGAAAATGCAAATAATAGGTTTGGAGTTACTGAAATTCTGGAGCATTAGGGACTTGAGTGGGGCAAACAGGAGGCATCAAGTGCACAAAACTTCATTTTGTTATGAAATATGTTGATGTAGAAGCCTGTGCACACTTACCTGATGGGTTGAAATCCTGAAAGTAGTCAGGACAACGCTGTACTGACACAGTTCCGGCAGCAACATCACTNGCCTGTTTTTCCTCTTTATTATGTTCTTCGTTACCCAAATTAATGATACGCCAAAGGCTTATATCATGTTTGTCACTGATAGCAGTGACATCTACTTAAGAAGAAGGAATTCAAAAGGAACTGCAAGCTGAACTTAGCCAAAATAATCACTGGTATAGCTTTAACAGATGTTCACATTTCTCTTCCTCCTGCTTTCTCAACAGAGCCATCCTGCCTAATCAGCTGTTTCTACTTTTAATCTTTTCCCATCCTCACAAGAATAAATGTCATCCTTGCTGAGCTCCACACACTTCCCATTTCAATGATATAGCAAAAGAGTTAAAAAAAGTAGTCCACAAGAAAAATTATTTTTTGAACTTCAATCATCTGACCACATTTAGTACAAGAGAAAAAACACAGGCAGCTTCTACCTTAAGTAGTTGCCCTCATGTTTGACTTTAAGTCAGAATGTAACTCTGTAGGAGTGTGATAAGAGGAAGAGTCTACTTATGTCATTGTGTGGACATTCATACACATGCACAAACAGTTTTCACTAATTGGTAATCTTTGATTTGTCCNCCAGCACAGCCAGCCATCCCATGTCCTGTTACAGTAAGGACCTGCAAACAAGTAGAGACTTGATAATAAAATAACAACCCTTATTTCATAACAGTCTTTCAGAAGTAAGATGTAAGACTGCATAAAGTAAGTTTCTCACTTTCAGCAAGGAGAAAAGAAAATAGAAACATAAGATTTATCAATAGTTAATTAGAACTCCACTTAATAGATAAAGTTCCCCATATGTACATTTCTATGAAGACATTTTAAAATGCATCATTGTTTACTTTGAAACGATCTGCATGTACAATTTACAAACCTCAGATTTAGAGGATGGTAGGCAAAACAAACTAAATCGATTCAGACCAGATAATACACATTAACAAGGAGCCTTATCCTTGCAAAGACCATTTTACTGAATGTATTTACATTTTGGATGTGTATCAAGTGTATATATGATTACTAGTTCTTTGAAAACACAGTGGCAACCCACCAGAAAGCCTGGCTGGGAGGCAGACACAGCTCCTCTGCCTTGGGCAGACTTAGTAATGCCCCCTGCCCCCGCCATCTCAAAGTCTGCATTTTTCAAACATCATGTAATTGCTCCTCTTCTCCTCTGAAGATTTTCCTTCTGAAGCTGTGATGCCCCAAGCTGGACATAAGCTTAACCTGACATATTTGTATCCATTTCTGACCTCCAGACATCCAATTCCTCCAAAGAAACACTTCAGAAGAGGAAAAAACCTCATTGTAAAAGAATGCAATTACCTCTTCTTGCCTCACAAGTCATTTAACTTTTCCGGAAGTTATGAAGTCAGAAACAGGTAGAGTTACTGAGGTTAGCTCTAAGTTATCAGAAAAGGCATTAATGGCACTAATACTACTGTCAGAGCAGGGAAATTATGTGTTTCAAGACACTTTCAATTTTTCGAGGCAGATGTGATCAGGGAGACAGAGGTATTATAAGAGCATGAAATGAAATAAAGTGGTACAATTGATCAGTCACCATTTTTTAATCTGGGTATCTACTTAAATTAGCTTTTTCTTATCTTATCAGAAATAAAAGCCCTGTGTTATATAAGAAGTGGTGCTATGGGCCGGTAGTATAACATAGTACTTTATCTTCATGAATCCCAAAGTGATGTTTCTAAGACTGTACAAATACAATTACAGACTGAAAATTGATTGCTGCCAAGACAAGAACAAATATAACTGAAGGATTGTCAGCAACTGTAATTATTTCTGTTGACCATTTGCTTTTATAAAACCTTGTAAGAAAATAATCTTTACCTTCTTTACTATGAACAGGATCTTGCATAATTTTCTGGTAGCATTCATACTGTGCTGTCATAATTTTATTCCGTGTCACACTCAGTTGAGTGAAGTCCTCCGTCATATTCTGATGCCCTTCAGATGGTATAGCAGTGGCAAAAAACTAAGAGGAAAAAGACATTTTTAGCAAGTCATGTACAGACTACAATATAAACTTCTTAAACTTCAATCTTTTGAAATATTATATTTGAAATATGATTTCACTGAGGGGACATGTTCATCAAATCTCATTACCGACAATATGATTTTGTGCTCTTCTGGTTAATTTAGCAATTCTTCTTACTACTGAATCTTGATAAATATCTCCTGAATGAGCACGGGGGAATAGCAATCTGCAAGATTTGTAAATAATAATGTAAAAATGCATAGAAAGCACTGAGACAATCAGAAGCATATAAACAGCTTTTGCAAAATCCAGTAAAACATATCAAAGTTATATGAGTCTAAAAGGCATTTTGATATCTAAGGATGTCCTCTGAATCCGACCTAGATGTATCCTCCACTCTTCCTGGGGTCTGCATAGTACTGCTTATATGTCAGTTGTCAACTGTTACTGTAACGTTCTCTGCTAGCAAGGGATATGCTGGGTTCAGCATATAGGTAAATACTATTTCTGTTCCTTTACCACAGGAATTAAAAGGAGAACAGAAGGTAGATGAAGATCTTGCTGTGCAGAAACTACATTTGGACACAAGATTAGTTGTTTCTGTATTTCCATATTGATAATTTTTATGGTATTGTGTACGTACTTGTTAAAACTGGAAGTGATTTAAAAAATTCCTGAGACTCACCATAGTAATCGATAAGAAGAACAGCAAAAATGTGCTCCAGATTTTTGTCATTTTTGTATCTGGTGTAGTGGATTTTATATGGTAGTTCAATGAACTCAAACTGCAATGGAAAAAAAGTTGGAAGAAATTTATTAATTCATGAAAGCCAAAACTGATAAAGGACTTAATATTTTCTTTCTTAATTAAAATAAATTAATGGAGGCCCTCTCAATTTTTATTCACACATAGTGATGCAATGTGACATACATGGAGATGCATAACATGATGTGAAAAAAAATGCATTCAATTCACCAGCAGTTAATTTTCCATAATTTTCCATAGGGTTTGTTTGTCAGGTAGCTGGCAACAACTCTAACATACACATAGCAATTAGCCCTGAGATATGAGTTGACTCCTTGCCATCTCTGCCTTTGGGCAACCATAGCAAACTGCAGTTCAATTTACTCTAAAGTAGACTTCCACAAACACACACACACAGAGTTATTTCCTGTTCTCTTCATACCAGCTGATTTTTGATTTTGTCATTTCTGAAAGAACTGATCTAGCAAGTAGCCACTTCATCCTGAAGTTACAACTTTGCAAGGATGACAATGGCAACGCAAGAATTAATTGTGAGCTGTAAACTAGTTTCTGTATCTGAAATAGCTGTAAACTAGTTACTAGTTTGAAGAAAGCAGAACTACTCAAAACAGTTACCATCGTCTTAGAGCGCAGACTATTCTTGGAATGGATTCTTGAAGTGTAAAATGCCCTTAGAATATACAATATACAAAATTATTTATTAAGCACCTAGACGACCTATTAAGCCTAATGCTGCTGTCACAACTCCCTCAAAAGGAAGGGAAATATGTAAGAGATTTCTCATGCAGTATTTCACTCTGTCCTGAAGTATCCTTAGAAGGCCACAAATGAGCTACTCTTCTACTTTCACAGTGTCAAAGACCTCTCCACATTTAAAGTAAGTCATTACAACTACCTTTCAAGATGTAAGTATCTAGCATTAATGAAGCTATTATCAGCCACAACAAAGGGGACAACATCTGAGTGAGTTAAGCTCCCTTGCAGAGATTAATTCACTAGAAATAATACACTGCTACTTAAGATATAAACCTCACCTACCCCAAAGCTCCCTTGTATGCCTAGCTCAAAGATCCCACCCCTACTGACTCAAGAGGGGGGTTGGAAGCTGGTCACCTACACACAAATCTGAATCCTGACCCAAACCATGTTCTCCCTTGGATGACACTTGCTCTTGTCTTTGGACAAGTTTTTCTTGGAATTTTTTCTTATTCAGCAGTCATGTTCTACAAGACACTGGTGGATGACAAACAACTGACAATATATTAGCCAGCAGAGGTAACTTTACAAAAAGTCCATCTTTAAAAAAGAACTCTGTCATTCACAAAAAGCAAGCATTATATATCCATTACTTTTCTGCTTTTGCACTAAGACTAGGTCCTCTTAACAAAACTGTAATACAATGATCAACATTTTGTAGGATATACTGACTACAAAATATGATATCACTGCTATTTATTGTATAGCTTGATGCAAATACAAGAAATGTGTTTTAAAATCAGTTACTGTTGTGCCTGTTTAACCTAGACTAAAATTGTATCAGTAATCTTCCCTCTATTTTAAACACTGGCATGCAATCCTCTAACACTGATTACTGGGAATTGCACAGGTAATTCAGTGAGACACTGGAATTCAAATATGCTGTTCTGGAGGCTCTTAAAACATTAACAGGAAGATCAATTAGCGTACATGACATATATTCTCTTTTTGAGCTAATACTTCTCTGGAAAATCCATGTGTGATGAAAACTGCAGTGCATAGATAATTGTGAAAATCACTACCTGTTAAAGAGAAGAAAAATCTGAATTTCTATATATAGTAACTAAAGATTGACTGAAAACCAAATAGAAATGGAGATATCTAAATTAGCAAAAAAGCAATATGATTTCAATTCTGCATGATAACTAGGGGCAAGGGGTACTAATTCAAACCTACTACAAGTCTTCAGTCATTTATAGTTGTGCTTGTTTATCTACGAAGGAAAAAAACCTACTGGCTTTCTAATGAACTACTCACTTGTAAAGTAATTGACTAATCTTCTCTCTCCAAAGTATGCCAAAGTACATCTGCATAGGGTTAAAAGCCATAAATGATGTGCACAGGACAAGCAAAGAGACCAATCAAGTAGAACATAGCATCCATAATTTAGAGTATGTTTTTCTATATATGTATACAAGACTTCAAAATAATTTTCTCAATAATGGTTCCAAAAATCTGTTTTGCTAAAACAAATGGTTTGGATGGTAAATTTAAAATGTATATTCAAATATTGCTCTCTCTTAGTCTTACTTATTTTCCTTTATCTGAAAGATACAATATCAGATATAAACAAAGACAGAATTTATCTGCTTTTTTTCCACAGTCCACAATTTCTGTTTCACCATATCAAAAGTCGTCCCTAGCTCAGTTCCTTTAATGGTCCAAATGATCTCATAAATAGTGATTTTGTAGATATTTCCTATAAACCCTTCCAGTATCCAGTGCTAACTTATTAATTCTTCCCAGGAGATAAATGATTAAATCAAGTCTATAATTTGCTTTATGCTTTCCACTCATTTCTTACAGCTGCTAACTATAAAAAATTTATATATAGAGAAAAAAGTCTTTTTTTCTAAATATCACTACTTTTGGACTTCATTACAAAATGCAGGATGAAGGTGCCTATTTGGACTTCATCAAAGCATTTATTTCAGTACTACATGAATTCATTCACTCAAAATTAATTCCAGTTAGTTTGGAAAAGAACTTTCGCAAGAATATTAAAAACTTCCTTAAGAATGAATAGCAACCTAGTCCATTGATCGAGGGAGAAAGCCAGTACTTCTGAGAAAGTCAGGCTGCTTTTATTAATCATCTGTTCTGATCAGATGCAAAACAAATATAATTCTCAGAAAATTCTCTCCCTCTCAGAGCTGGGAGGTGCTATATACACAAAGAAAATAAATTAATAAACAATATATNAGCTGAACTTAGCCAAAATAATCACTGGTATAGCTTTAACAGATGTTCACATTTCTCTTCCTCCTGCTTTCTCAACAGAGCCATCCTGCCTAATCAGCTGTTTCTACTTTTAATCTTTTCCCATCCTCACAAGAATAAATGTCATCCTTGCTGAGCTCCACACACTTCCCATTTCAATGATATAGCAAAAGAGTTAAAAAAAGTAGTCCACAAGAAAAATTATTTTTTGAACTTCAATCATCTGACCACATTTAGTACAAGAGAAAAAACACAGGCAGCTTCTACCTTAAGTAGTTGCCCTCATGTTTGACTTTAAGTCAGAATGTAACTCTGTAGGAGTGTGATAAGAGGAAGAGTCTACTTATGTCATTGTGTGGACATTCATACACATGCACAAACAGTTTTCACTAATTGGTAATCTTTGATTTGTCCAAGAAAAGAAAAAAAAAACCAAAAACAGAAAACCCCAAAACATTTTCAATGTGAATTACTTATCTTGCAGTGCGCTATAATCTTGCAACACTGAAGTTGAACATGTGCAAATATCCTTCCTCTCTGACTGAATTTGGGAGTCAGAATGGCTATATTCTTGACCAAAAAAAGAAACCCCAAACCCTCTTGCTTTTGCTCTAGCACTCACTGGTGTTGTTTTGTTGTGATACCTCTCAAAAATATCTATGCACAGTATTTTAGAGAGAGGCATATGACTCAAAGCATTTCAAACCCCAGGCAATGTTTGGTTGTTTCAGCCTAAGATATAGGCAACATACAAGATGGGAAGTGCCCAACCTTTTTCAAGCACCTGCCATAGTACAGTTACAAAAAAACCAGTAGTCTCACATGGAACTCCAGATCCACTTCCATCTCCCCTCACATAAACTTTGTGGGAAATTGAGGGGCAGATTCTTATCTAACTAAAAGGGTTTTGCAAATGGGCAGTACCAGCCAAACATTGATACACAACAGCTTCATCTAGTCCTGAAAGCGGACTACAAAAACTCCACACTTCTCTTAGAAAGCAATGCAGGGCAATTTGGAAATTTTCCTAATCAGGTGCAATGCCCTCATTTCTGAGGCAACCACTTCTGCTGGGATTGGGACCGATCTCCTCTGATGGTATCACACAACAGCACACAGCTGTATGTGTGGCGATTACTTCATCCCCCTCGTAATATGAGATTAAGAAGGCTCAAAAATAATAGTTATGGAACAGATCTAATGAAATCTGGGTAGCATAGTTTCACAATGCTAGAACTCCCTACTCACCGCCCCAGCATCAGCAGCTACAGGCTCCTAAAACATACAAGGCAGAAGATCAAACGAGTTTGATCCGCCATGAGACATTTTTTACCATATAAAAGCATAAACTCTTCACAGCTTCCAACAGATTTCATTGCACTATTCTCTTCATTCAGTTAGTGACAGGGCTTGGGGTTTTTTTACAAAAGTATTCCCCTTCATTTATAAACACTTGAATGAACTAGTACATTACCTAAATATATCAAGTCCCTATGTTGCTGGGTTTTATAAAACCCAAAATTTAAATTACTATGTTTTGTCTAAAACACTGCTACAACTCAATTGTGATGCTAATGGAACTGCTATAAGGAGGCATTCCTATCCTCTCTGAAGTTATTCTTTCAAACCCCCAATGTGACCTCCTCTCTTCAAATCCGATGGGGTATGTCAAGAAAAACAGAACAACAAAACTAAAAAAAAATGCTCCTATTACTAGTTTGAACACCTTAGGAGTACTATGGCAGATTGTTGTGTGTACCACCAACTGCTAGCTAGCAGCATCATAGAGGCAGAACACTGCAAAGAACTCTTTTGAGAAATGCCGTGGCTTCCAAAGGGATAAACTGAGATCCCCTCTTGCAACCAGAACAAAGACTTAGAGGGCGCATGAAGACCTCCCTCCACAAGTGAATCAGTAATTATGAAAAGATTTGCAATATTCATATAACCACCATGAAAAGTACTATAGGAAATAAAACCAAAGTTTATAAACAAGCTGAGTTTCTTTAGACTTCTCATTCTCTGAACCCACAATGTTGCTCACATGCGTAGAGACATTATTTAAAAAAATGCAACATTGAAGCATTCCTTCTTCCTTCTACCTTTCTTTTCAGAAGTTTTTCCTAGAGAGCAGCTATGGCACAACCACATTTACTCACTTCTTGAGGATTAAAATAAATAAAGGAGAAACAGAGCAGGATACCTCTATCTTACTGTTCTATTATTTTGTAACAACTTCATCATGCATTAGGTGGTAGTTCATCTCCGCATGAGAAAGGACTCACTCTTTATTTCTTGGGCCACACACTCTGCATATCTCAAGGTCTCAGGCTTATTGTAAGTAGGAAATTAGTACAAAGATGTTTCACATCTTTTATTCTATTAGCATGCAGATTTTTTTTGTTTTTGTTTTCGCATCACTTGTTGCTTGCCAGAGGCCTTGTAGAGATTGCAGAACCATCTGTAGATAAGATTACACAGACTGCATTACTTCTGTGTACTTTTTCCCATTAATGGCTTTTGGCTACCATTCAGCTAAGGTTTGTCTCCTTCATCCAACAGAAATTACTAGCAGTAATTTCTAGCAAACAACACTCTTTGCTGGTTCTAACAATACCTAAAATCGTAAGAACCTGTTATAGAGTGGTAGTGTTAGTTTTTCCCAGGCAGGAAGGAAGACTCACTTTTTTTGTAACTCTTTTCTTCTCTTTACTTCATACGTTTGGATGATGTTGTGAATTATCCTGAGAAGAAACATGAGCTATGGAGGTCCAGTTAAAAACCAAACCAACCAACCAACCAACCAAAACCCCGAAAAAACGCACCATAACAAAATCCTCTGAACAGGGATTTGGAGGAGGAAACCTCCGCAAGGTCCTTCCCCTTGAATTTTCTGCAATTTCTGCTCTTGGGCAACGTTACTCCTCTCCACAGAGCAGACTGCAGAGTTGTTTTGCGTCTTTGTCAATCACACCAATTTTGGCTCTTTAAAACAGAATTTCTACTGATAAAAAAAGGCAGAGAGTATTTCCGCCTTGCTTTTATACAGATGGGTCTTCTCTTGGCCCCTGTGCTTTCAATGACTTTCCTATAAATTATGAATGCTCTATCCCTTCTTCTCAAATATGATGAACTTTCTATTGACTTAAGAACATACGAAGGCAGCAGTAGCAAATGCTGCAACTGCATGTAGAAGATAGGAAAGGATTCAATTAGCATTATAGTTACAATTCAGCATGATATCTAACTGTGCCAAATAAATGCATCTTATGAATGTTAAAAATATCAAAGAAAAGTAAAATTATTTAGAATAAGAGATACAATACTCCACAATTCCAAAATAATTTCACAGTGTTTGCTTGGCTATAGCATTTTCTGTCTAAAGTACTGACTTTTTTAATCTTCTAAACAGAAACCTCTACCAGAGTCTGATAGCACAACACTATAACTTTCTTATTTCTAACTTGAAGTGAGACAATAAGGTTGAAGTTCAAATTGAATTTAAGACTTGTATAAAAATCCTTGCTCATATGGCTGAAGTTTTCTTTTCCCAGACACTGCTTCTTCAAAGCTGCTCTGTGTACCACTTTCAGTCAGTGTTTTTATTCAAATGATTCTGTTTGATGGTGTTTACCAAGTAATGACCTAAAAGAGATCCAAAGGTTTCTTTGTGAAAATGTTTACAACATGAAGTCACTTTCTCAGCTGGCTGAGTTTTAAAAGTTTTTTGTTATTTCTTCATTGACACATGCTAATTTTACAAGAACAATATTTCCACAGTTAAAAGACTTTTCTCAAGGTCAGAACAAGGCAATGATAATGGGTTAACCAAAATGCATCAGGACTTTTCTGTTTTTCAGAGCTTACCACTCAAGCTTTTTCTCACTGGCCTCGATCCAGTTCGCCAGTTAAGTGTATTTTACATTATTTTCTTGTAGATTCACATTTAGAAATATGAATGTTCACACATAAATATACACAAACATGCTCTCATTCAGTTATAATTAAGTTTTTATAAGGTTTTAAAATATGAATTTAATGAAATTATTAATTTTAATTATATATAGAATTTTTATATACATATATAAAACTATATTTTTAGGTGGACCATGCCACACTAGCAGCTCAGAGCAGGATGGGGAGACAGCAGGTGGCCAGGAAAGGGAACTGCTTATGCCAGCATAAACACAGGGCTGCTGCAGCCAATGCATCAGAACCGGTGTCCTAACTTTGGGTTCACCACTGGTCAATGACTTGAACAGAACTGATGAACCAAATATAGACAAACTCTCCATGGAAATGTCAGAGGCACTATGGTCTTCTGATTTTGTGTTGGATTTCTTTCTTTTACTTTTTTTTTCTTTTTTATAAACATCATACAAAGAACTAAAATATCCCCAAAGCAGTTTTCTTTTCACCAGCAATAATTTTGTTCTGTCTGAGAATGAATTTTCAGATGAAAGTTCATGCCAAATATCAATGTTTTCTCTCATGGGATATTTTTGATGCATTTACTATTCCAAAAAAGTTCAGCTAAATTTAAGGCAGCTTTAGAAAAATTCATCTTGGTATACTTATTCAAAATAAAATAAACCACCAGCTACTTCAAAGCGTTTACCAGGTCAACCTAAGTCACCATAGTTCAGAACATTTCCTCTTGAATTTAAAATTTCACATGCCAGATGTCAAAAGTCCAAGATCTGGAATATTTCACCCTTTGAATATTAAGCATTACAAGTTACACTGTGCTAAATTATCAGAACTACTAACCCATCCTGTAGCAAAAGCCAAGAACAAGCACCAGCCAAACCCAGCCTTTTAAATCCTAGTGGTCAGAAGCTTATCATCTCCTTTGCTTTTTAAATAGCAACAGATATTTCCCATATTTCCTATATTTTTTCATCTGTTATATTCCTAAAATGGCATTTTAGCAGCAAATGTTTTAAATTGGGCTCACACAGCCCAATTTACACTCCAGAGTGTCCTAGCCATATAGGAGTTTGTGAAGAAAGTTAAAAACCAGTGGTTAATCTCAACAGTATGGAAATAAATTACCTTCTCTGTATTTTTTAAAACCTATAGTGTTGAATAATGACTCCTAGTGCATACCAGTAGATGTACATTTTCTTGAGACTCACACAGATATAGGTCTTGACTTCCAAGGGACTACACTCAGCACAGTGAAGAGAAAAGGCTTGTGAATGACTTCTAATGACAGAAAAGAATGGATGCACATACTCATAGGACAGATTAAGAACACAACATTGTCAAAGTTTTTGTCTTTACATTTACAACCAGAGCTGTTCTGTTTATATATAAGCTTCCTTTTCCTCAGCTAGCTGAGAAACGACCTTAAGGTAGCCATTAAGTAGGCAGAGTGATAAAAGGTTTTTCTATCCTCTGCCTGCATCTCTTTCAGGTGAAGACACGTACCAAGATAATTGCTACAGCCAATGATATTTTACATTAACATAATTTTGCATCAATCTGAGTTAACAGTAGTGTTGACAAAATGAGAAAAATATCATCCATCAGTGTTTCAAAGTCTTCTAAATGGGAAATCCCTTCATCTTTATCCACATCCTACCACACCCACAGGAATACTGACATAAGCACAACTCTGAGACAGACTGAAGCATCACTTCAGTGATGCATCGCTTCATTGAAGAACCACTTCTTTTGCTAGAGTTGCTGTAAGTTTAAAAAATTAATTACACAATCATAGCAATTATCTAACCAGCTTACCAAAACGAAAAGTGAGTTCCTTTGAACAGGAACCAAACTGCTACCAAATGACTACGCTAACCTCTCTAATGGTACTTGCCCTATCCATTCTCATTCAGATTTGAAAGTGCACATGGAGAACAGTAAACAACTGGCACACACTAGTACAAATGCAAGAGTCTAGAACTTTTCTTGTGTTGCCTACAATCCCCCCAATAGGCACTGATGACTGCCTGTCCATTGTCTCTTGCAACGTCTTAGTTCTCTCTTTGAAATACCAGAGATTAGCAACTGCTAAAAACTGAGTCATGAACTGGACAGGCCTAGGTCTAACTGGCCTTATATTTCAGTTGACATCCTATTACATTTTCATGCTGTTAATAGAAAAGTGATTCTGTGCCACTGAAAAATTCTAATTGCAGGGATTATGCTGCTGGGAAAGATGTTAAAAATTGGAAATAGCAAAAGCAGTTGATGGGTCATCTAACAATTTAGCTGTCACGCAATCTGTAAGCCACACACATATTTGATTGTCAAGCACTGCATGATTTCATGTCCTCTGAATGAGAACCGCAGAGATGACCATTACTAGGATTTTGATATTATTGCATAATTGCATTGCATTTTGCAGTCTTTTTACAATGCATTCCATCTGTTTCACATAACTGTATAGTAATGCTGCAGCAGAATGAAATGTATCATTGCACATTATCACATAAAATCCTCTGGTCTTTGTGAAGCAGAGATTTTATAGACACTGCCAGCTGTGATCTGTAGGAAGCAGTGTGAATGTTTCCATGAATTCAGTTAAAGATCATATGCTCAGGGTGTGGCCGTGGGAAAGACTAGTGTATCTTACACATAGTCCCTGAAGTCCAATTAGTGTTCCTTTAATTACAAACAGACTTTTCCATATCCTTTTGCAGTATTCCACCCTGACTTACCTGAATGCAAACAAAATAAAATATTACCTATGAACATTTTAAAAAAGTTACATAAATTGGACACAAAAATCACTGACTTGATAAACTCGAGTCTCACTTGGACAAGGTACTTCATGAAGATGAAATATTACAGACCAAATGTAATAAAATATTACAAGCACTATAGCTACAGCAGAGGAACAGGGATTGAGCACAGCTATTCTGGTCATAAATTACATATAAATTCTATTTATATGTCATAAGCACATTACCTTCCCACTAAATGTAATAATATAATATAAACGTAGAACCATGTAATGGAAACATCTCAGTTAAAGCTCGTCAAAATTGCAAACAACTGAAAATTTCCACTGCAAGCATGGAAATATTAGGTGGCTTTAGTATAAGTGTCTGTATTTTCTGCACACTCACATCCTGCATTTATTTTCATGGAGAAAAAACCCCACAGAATTCTCATTTCACACTCCTCCATTTAAAAAAACCCTGGTGGAAACAAAATGCATGGAATTTGATGGGAAGCTTTGATAAGGATAATGTCTACCAAAATTAAGTAAAAACATATTCAATTGAATTTGTCATTCTGCAGACCAGTTCCTGCCTTTGGTCTGCTAGGGTTTTCTTTTACTACTGCAGTACTCATAGAATCACTCGTATTCACTAGTTTTGCTGACTGACTTTAATAGCAAAGCTTGGGCATCAAACTTTCAGCATTATTTACCTCAGACTGAGGTACCAAAAGTCACTATGAAAAAATAACCTCTGCACGCATTTTTCAATTCTTTCCTGCAACATTTAACTTAATAAGATATACTAAAAAGGCTTATCCATTTCATGCACACACATTTTATTCAGAGTGTCTGGACTTGCAGCCCTCATCTGCTACCCTCTCAAAGTTGTATTTGTGTATCCTGTTTCACAGAGCATGCAAAACTTCAGATTCATCTTGCTGAGAAATGTTTTTTGTTCACAGCTGCTTGCTTGGCAGGGATTTGCTTGTGGGGGAGGGGGCGGGGGAGAGAAGGGGGAGGAGGGGAGAGACAATTTTCCAAGTGATGGGGAAAAACAGTACAAAACTTTCATCATCAATGGCCTTGACATTGCAGGAGCCAACGGAAACAACATCACCCAAACGATTCCCTGCAAGGGAACCACTCAGAAACAAACAAACAAAAACCTTCATGCATTTATTTCTATCATGGCAGCTTATGCAAAGCTTCCTTTGGTGAAATCCAGATTTCTCCTGCATTGGCTTCCTCTTGCTGTTGATAGAGCAGGGTTATTTGCTGAACACAGGAGGTAATGAATGTGGTATTCTGAATTAATCAGCACATATGGTGGAGAGAGAACCCTGGTCTCTTCTGAAGAACAGCTATCTTTTGAGGGCTTTTTTCCCCNGTCTGTATTTTCTGCACACTCACATCCTGCATTTATTTTCATGGAGAAAAAACCCCACAGAATTCTCATTTCACACTCCTCCATTTAAAAAAACCCTGGTGGAAACAAAATGCATGGAATTTGATGGGAAGCTTTGATAAGGATAATGTCTACCAAAATTAAGTAAAAACATATTCAATTGAATTTGTCATTCTGCAGACCAGTTCCTGCCTTTGGTCTGCTAGGGTCTCAAATTGGAACTGCAGTACTCATAGAATCACTCGTATTCACTAGTTTTGCTGACTGACTTTAATAGCAAAGCTTGGGCATCAAACTTTCAGCATTATTTACCTCAGACTGAGGTACCAAAAGTCACTATGAAAAAATAACCTCTGCACGCATTTTTCAATTCTTTCCTGCAACATTTAACTTAATAAGATATACTAAAAAGGCTTATCCATTTCATGCACACACATTTTATTCAGAGTGTCTGGACTTGCAGCCCTCATCTGCTACCCTCTCAAAGTTGTATTTGTGTATCCTGTTTCACAGAGCATGCAAAACTTCAGATTCATCTTGCTGAGAAATGTTTTTTGTTCACAGCTGCTTGCTTGGCAGGGATTTGCTTGTGGGGGAGGGGGCGGGGGAGAGAAGGGGGAGGAGGGGAGAGACAATTTTCCAAGTGATGGGGAAAAACAGTACAAAACTTTCATCATCAATGGCCTTGACATTGCAGGAGCCAACGGAAACAACATCACCCAAACGATTCCCTGCAAGGGAACCACTCAGAAACAAACAAACAAAAACCTTCATGCATTTATTTCTATCATGGCAGCTTATGCAAAGCTTCCTTTGGTGAAATCCAGATTTCTCCTGCATTGGCTTCCTCTTGCTGTTGATAGAGCAGGGTTATTTGCTGAACACAGGAGGTAATGAATGTGGTATTCTGAATTAATCAGCACATATGGTGGAGAGAGAACCCTGGTCTCTTCTGAAGAACAGCTATCTTTTGAGGGTTTTTTTCCCCCAAAGCAACTACCAAGTGCTTTATTCTTTATTGGTGGATACATAACTGGGCCAAGAGCAGACATAAAATTTCTGTATTAATTCTTAACTGGATGCAAGTCCTGCTGGTAAATGAATTCCATAACAGGTACGTGTCCTACTGACTGTGTAAGTAATTTTACAGAAATAAAAATGCTTGGCTATTTCTACAGGTCTACACCACACAAAGAATAGGTGACATTTCATGAGTTAACTTCTCGTTACTGTAACATCTCCAGGTTTCTCAAAAGAAATAAAAATTCACAGGAGTAAAACCTGATTGGTTCCTCTCTCCAACAGTAAAAACATTTCACTTACTCAGTAGAGTATTAGAAAATAACTACTGAACTAACATATTTTATAACTGCTAAATGATGAGGACAGTGCACAAAAATCACAAAATCATCTTTATTTTTCATTTTCTTTTGCAACATCCCAAATCTTTACTGACTGCACTGCTAAACAGTTGTTGCACCTCATTCCAAAACTAGTGGCATTTTAGTGATGCCATTAATTATTCTCAATATCGTATAAACATTTTATAGACTAGGAAGCAACGTACTTTTTCCTTTGTCTAAGCAAAGCACAAAATGGATTAGATACTGACCCTGGTCAAGAGTCACACTGACAACTTTAGCTATATTCGGTTTGTCCTATTCTAAAAGACATCGTTTCCCAGATATTAATTCCGTAAGATGTTGAGATATCACTAAGAATCAGTTGCAACCACCAGAATAAGTAAATTCATTCCCAAGTTGTTGCTATCACACAACTTTTAACTTCAAAGTCATTATTATCCTCAGCCTGTCTCATTGCACCACTTTACAATGCTATGGAGAAGAAAAACAAACCTTTGACAAGTGTTATTAAGGAACAGAGAACTTTAATCTGAAGTGGTCATCACCCAAAGATCTGAACTCCGAACCCCACTTGGCTGGTCATCTCTGAGGGTCAGACAGTACAAGGAGGATGACCCTAAAACATCTGTTGAAAATCAGACTACCAAATTGATGGGAAATTCAGAGTAATCCAAATGTGGGAGCCAAAACAGCTACTGAAACTATATAGTGCTACCAAACGTAGAATGATTACACTTGAAGAAAATGGGTTCAGTTCTAAAACCAAAAACAAATAAAAAAATCCCATCAATGTATTTTTTCCTATGGTCACAGAGAAGCACAAAGAAAGAACATAAAGGGAATATAAGATTAAGATAATTAAAAGCACTGATCCTGAATCTAAGAGTTGAGAGTCAGCTGCTATCTTCAGCAGGGGGTTTGTGGAGGAATTCATAAGCAATATCTGGCTCTTAAGGACATAACTAATGTGAGAGGTATTTTAACTAGCTAAATGTCTGACAGATAGTCTGGAGAACTTAAGAGTCTTTTAATTGCTAATACAGATATAGTTTTCATTCTCCATAGGAGAGACTACCAGTGAGAAGTGCAGTATTTAGAATCGGTCTACTTTGATTTGCAGTTTTTGAGAGGCCTACAAAAACCTGCAGATAAATTTTGAAGGATAAAAAGACTAAAACCCCTGATGTGTCCAAGAAAAAAAGCTAGACACAATTTAAGTGACTTGCCCATCACCACACTGCATGTTGTATCACTTCTGAGGTTTAAATACTCAGCAATTTGCAATGGATTTACCATCCATTTCTGCAGAGGCTGTCATCAAAGGGACTGCAAACGGAGAGCAAAAGTCCTTGGGCTAGTAAGAGAAAACCCAGACAAATGAAAAGTCAGGAAAACATAACCTAATATTTCTGCTAATAAATTATTTCCTACACCAGTCTTTCACCGGTAATTGTACTTACTTGTCTGTAAGATGGTCTCAGACCAAAAATTGTTCTCAGGCTATGGTTTGGACATTATTGTCTGTGGTATCATTAGGGACACTTCAGATGCTGAGTTTAAAGGAACATCTCCCACAAGAAATTCCCAGGTTTAAGTGTTATTTGAGTAACTCTTTCTTTAGTATTTTCTTTGCACCTAAGAAACATGAAGTAGGCACCTCTGCTCCTTCATTCCTACAGAGATGAGAAGGTAAAATCATTACCTAATGGAGTAACGTCCGGAGACCATCTCCATCCCTTTCTAATCTCTTGCTACCCATTCTAAGCACTCACCCTACAGACTAAATTGCATAGAATAGCATTGTGGATGACAGATTTTTCAGCCATCTTAATCACGACTCACACAATTTGCCCCAATAACCAAACAAATATTCCTTCACACTGTGTACTGATTGTAATTTTCAACATAATACTCAAGACTACCTACGTTATAGGAAAGTGTAATGAAACACTAGTGTAACTTTCCACGAAACAACAGGCACTTGCAATATACAGGCATTAATAAAGGTGACTTAAATACCTAATTTTAAAAATCTGGCAATCAGTCACATTGATTTCCACGAATCCTTCATTTCTCCCATAAAACCCTAAGAGGAATTAGAAATCGATTCCTAGACGTGATAAGAAAAGAATCACAGCTGTCAATCATGACTGATGAGAATCCTGAACACACCTCTACTGCACCCCAGGTAAAATAACCCCACCTGAAATACATCAGGTTTTAAATACTTCTTGATTTTTAAAGTGATCACCTGGTGACAGTAGCCAAAGTCATGATCTCATTATTAATACTATAAATTATACAATGATAGTGCTAGAATGAACTACAGTGAATAAGTAGTCTGACCTGTTAAACATGTGCCAGAAGACAAGAATGTTAGTAAAGGACAGGAAACATAAGAAAATTATTATTACTTGAAAGAGAACATATTTCTAGATTAAAAATATGAAAAATATTACAACGTAAAATACAATAAAACTTAATACAAAACTTACAAACTTAATACAAACTTAAAACTTAAAACATAAATATATGTAAAAGCCATATACCCATATTAAATTACGGGGGATTCAAAAACTAGTATCTGATAGTTATCATTGCTGAATATCAATTTTAAAAAGCCGCAGACATAAGATTTGAGTCTTCATTTAGATTCTGAAGCACTTTCAGACTAACAGTGCTTTTGAACAACTCTACAGTCCTTTTAGTTGGGAAATTTATTCATAGTGGTCGCAATACACCAAGGATTTCTCAAATCTCTGTACTTAAAACAAAACAATAGAACTGAAAGGGTGTTAACTTTGGAAACTAATTCTAGCTTTTCAAGTACCAGCACCATTAACAATTTTACTGTCCAAAAAATACCCTGGGGACATTCACAACACGTGCTGGTGCAGCACAAATGGACCTGCATAGCTAATCATGATAATGGTTTCATTTTTAATTGATCTTTTACATCACCAAAAGGTGAACAATACATATGAATATTGCAGAAAGTTCTAAAGCAGTAGAAATAAAACCAGAATCTCTTATTTTGTTTCTTCTACAAACTGCTAGCAGCATAATCAGTCCCTAGTATTAATTCCATTTATATCATGGTTGAAATTCACAAACACACAGATGTTAACTACATTCATCCCACATCTTGCCAACCCTATTCCTCACATGTACAGGTAATGAGAGAGATCAGCACCAAAAGCTAAATTCACTTGCCCACACATAGGCTCCTAGTGGCCTTTGAGATGCCCTGAGGGTATCAGAGACATTTGTCAAACCTGGCCCCAGTGCCTCTGGGGCATCCTACATGGAGGCAGCCCCAGGGCTGGTGGGCTTCCCAGGCAGTAGCAGGTCCCTGTGTACTGGGTAATCACATGTAGCGCCACAAATCCCTCCCTTATTAATGGCTTTCCTGGAAACAGTTTAGCTGAAGGAGCAGGAAGAACAAAAGAAAACATACCAAAACGAAAATTTGATGAAGAATAAAAAAAATACACAGCATGTTTATATTTTGTGTTTCCTAGCAGTTTTACTAAAGTCACTACGTCATGACATGCCCAGAGCGGAATCAAACTACTCAAATGTCATGTGAAAAGAGAGTCACATTTAAAGACTGGACTACTTCCAAAGATTGCAAAGAAAGGGCAAATTGGTAAGTAAAGTTTTCAGATAAATCCCAATAAAGGCCAGAAGAGGACTATCGAAATTTGAGTGAGTCCTACAAACAGCTGAAACATCATCACAGCATCATTGTGAGAATCCAGAAGACAGCTGGAGGAAAGTTGCAAATGCAGTCTTCCAGCAACTGTAATCTATTACAGTCACTAGGGCAGATGAGTACTGTAGGCTGTGTTTAATTTGTCCTGTTTACATAGGCTTTTTTTTTTTTTTTGAACAATGCATACCAGAAACATGGACAAATGCAAAAATATGGAGCCATTTTTGCAGGAAACAGCTCCTCCCACAGTTTGAGTGACCAAAAGATTCAAATGATCTTGAAGTACAGAGAGGAGGTGGAGGGAAGGGTGGTATCCTTTCACAACAAAGATTATTTTTACTTAAGTATCATTATCTTTTGAGTTTGCTTCTGTGATTGTAATGGATACTGCTGGGCTTTGCCAAACAGTCCAAAAAATGGCATCCCTGAAGGTATAATCTTGTAAAAGCACTACACCAGTGCCCTTCTCTACTTCCCAAAAGAGCTCAAAAGAAAAATATCTTTGTAGAGATAATATTTGATGAAGAAATATATATTCAAGGAGAAGTGCCATACTTTGCTAAAATGAGATCAGACTGTAAATCTACATAGTCCCTTGTACAATTTGCAAGTTCTCTCAAATAAAGTATGTGCAACACGTAAGTAAAGCTGAAATGTCAAAACATATCTAGCATTTAAAAAGAAAAAAAAGGAGAAAACCCAAACATCCGCATTGCTGTATTAGGTCTAAGTTTTGCTCAAGGCCTCTTCCATGGACCTTTGGTGACTGTTCAGCTGGAAATTAAGGGCCCAAGAGATTTTTTTGAAAGCAGTAAGGGATATCCTGAGTCCCAGCCAGCAGCTTAACAATACAGCTTCCAACAGCCAAAACTGTGCGAATTCTGTTATGAACATCACTCATTACTGCACTGTGCACTTATGAAGCCTTCATATAATTGTATTTTAACTACTAAAAGTGTTTTCTGTATAAAAGATGCTACATTCTAAGTAATAGGTTCCTACTCTCTAAAAATCAAACTATGATATTGAGTTACTTTACATTTCTCAATATATTCAGGTAGTCAGCTTTAAAAGCTCCACTGTGTAATTCTAATGTATTTCTTGGGAACAAAGAATTAGGTTGTGAAAAGTCTATTCCATACTTCACTTTCCTATCATTTGTATTTCACATCTGACCAGCATAATATGGATATTTTTTATGATAACCTGTTCTAGACTTCAAGGTAAAAAATCCCAAACCAACCCAACCCACCTGGTTTATATTAAATTCTCATTGAAAACCTATTTATCTCCACTCTTTTCTACCATAAAATAGCTCAAGTGTATTTCTCTAAGCAACATCCTTTCTCTCCTGCAGGACTGTGACATAGGTGGAGCTGATCACTGTGGGATTGGATTAGTTTCTTGGCAAAAGTTGTTATGACGTACTTACTGCTACATCCTAAAGTTTGTTAGCATTCCTCATCCTAGCTATCTACCGTATCCCATAGGGATAACTAAGGAATTACTGAAGAAAGTTATTAATCTGAGCTATGGATTTCAGATTTTTTTTCTTCAGAGGTGTGCTTTTGTGGCATTAGCTGCATTTACGTCCAAGGGATGCAATACTTCAATAACTTCCAGCGTTCTTTGCACATTATTTCTTGTTTGTACTAAAAACCATGGAAGTAAGAAAGCAGAACTGCTTAAGTTGTAAAAATCTATTATTTCTAAAGGCCATTCTTAATGCTTTTAACACAATTCATCTCCCACACAACTGTTAGAGCTAAGAGCTGTTTAGAACTGCGAAAATCTGTAAGTCCTGTCATTTTTTGTTACATCCGACAGTTAATTTTGATTGGGGTCTTTTGATTTAATGGCAGAGACAGACTTGTTGAGGCAACTACAAATGCAAGTCTTCACACATTTATCATTCTCCTTTTGCTACCTCTCTCCTCGCAGCTTGATTAGACATTGGGAATCCACTGCTCAGTGTCATTTCTTCAGTGTTACTCCCCTTAAGTGTTTCTGTGGCTTGTCAGCTCTCTTGGCCCAGGAGAAGCCTGAGCGTTATCATGACTCTTCCCTGAAAGACATCTTCATTACAGGGACTTTGATTACATTTCTTTCACTCTTCCTTATGCTCCATTGGCCCTTATTCCATCATGAGAGAAAATAGTAATTGCAATGTAACTACCATGTTGAGGGCATCCAAAGTTATTAAAATGCAGAATGTTTTATGCTTACATTACTAAATCTCTTCTCATGTTGTTGGAGGAAGGAGCAAGATTAAAGTAGTTACTGAGAACTAATCCTGTCCTCGATAATGCTAGATGCTCAAATGGTCTTTGTACACGTTTCATTACCATTCTTGGAGAACTGAAGTTGTAGTCTTAACAAGTGTACTTCTTGCTGGGAAACAAGAATTTTGTCATGATGACAAATACCCTTTATGAGTGAGTAAACTTAAGAAAAGTAAAAAAGAAACTTAGAGAGCTGCTGTTGATCAAGGCTTTAAACAAAACACAAGTATGCCTTCCTTTCTGTGCTAATTCTAGGAGGAGAAGGAAGTCAACACAATTAATGGCTGATAATTATATAAATACGTGTTACTTTATATAGCCCAGCATATAGCTTGCATAAACACTAAAGAACTTTCATTCAACTCCTTTAAGTCAGTGGCTTTTTAAAAAATCTGGATAATATTATATATTTTTGTTAGCTACATTTGTAGTTCAATAAAAATATGTAGAGTTCAGAGTAATAAGCAAGCTCCCAAAACCATCAAGGAGAAATTATATTTTCTTTATGCAAAGCATTGCAAAAATAAATTCTTTTTTTTAAGGTGATGCTTACATTTTTTTTCATTTCAGGAAGCACCATGCACAAGGTACAGGCAGCAGTCAAAAGGAGGATACTAAAGCTCACTGCATCTGATTCAAGATGGGAAATCCTCCATTTTGAATGTAAAGGTCCCAGTTCAATTATACCTGTGAAGCAGCATTAAGTATTCTAAAATAAATAAAAAGCATGCGTTGCATTACAAAAATGTAATATCCCTGTGATATTCCAATCCCTGAAAACAACATGTCACTGCTAACAAATCAAAAACATCTGTTTCCACAACAACATTAATTGGTTTTATGAGCAATTTACTGTGCAGCCAAACTTTTAAAAACTTAAGAAAAAACCCCATCAGGATTGGAGGAAAGGTGACGGTGAGAAAAAGAGAGCTCAATCCCAGTATGAGTAAACAAACTTGCACATTTTCTTTAGTTTACTGGAGGCTTGGCATGTTTGTCATTTTTACAACATTTCTCAAGCTACAGCTACAGCTGCAAGATAAAAATATGTGTAGAATATGGTATGAATATATGGTATGATTATATAGAGACCAGCCGCACCGTGAAACTGCTTAAGCCAAAAAATTTCTGGTCCTTGTGTTATAAAAGTTATCCAATAACCACTTAAAATTCGTAAAAACGAAGCTACTTAGTTAGGTGCAATAGCTAGGACCCAATTCATAAACTAAGAGCAAAGGAATACAAAATCAAGTTTATCAGCAAATATAAACATATACCTAAACCATCTCAGACTTGAGAACAGACTATTAGTAGCAAGTCTGACTTATTTTGGAGGCACGTGGTTTCCATTATGCTGTTTTTGCTGCAGCAGATCTGCATATTAAGTGGACAGAAAAATTCTGTACAAATTTATATTAGGCAGGGTGTGAGGGTGCTGAGGCTGAAGCCCAAGGATTGGGAATTGATAAACAAATTCAGTTCATCAAATAAGTAGCAGCACAGCTGGATAAGCCATGTAGCCTTCTGTATACTTACTGTTCTTCCAAGCGCAAGCAAGTTCCTCCATATTATTAACAGAGTGCACACAGGCACAATAATTTATCTAGCAAGTACAATTTTGAAACTAAACTCATTAATGTTTGCTGAATTGAGGGTGATACAGAGATGCTAGCACAGGTCTGCTCAGTGCAAAAAAACCACAAAGTCTACCAAGAGATGGATTTTTCCCACCTTATTTACACTG
>VXBO01005934.1:2990-45292 GCA_013400135.1 Rhinoptilus africanus | reverse complement strand
ACTGGAACTAATTTGTTTTCTACTAGAATATGCTTACAATATCTCTCTTGAGAGAGTCAAGAGAAAGATTTTCAGCCCTTGGTTGCAGGTTACCCCATTGGAATCTCAACAGAAATAATTTTTAACCACATTAGTGGTCCCTTTCCTGGCATGACATACACCCAAGAAGCATAGTGCTCTTTCGAATGGTCACCCTTTAGGAAAACCCAATTGATCTGAAAAATCATCACATGTGATCCTTTTGACATGTTTAATGCTCTAAGCATTTAAGTACTTGCTTTTAAATGTTACAAATGGATTCTGGAAATCTGCATGTATTTCTTGGAGCCTTTTCAGTTTAAAAAAACTGAAGTTACATATATGCACATAAGATCTTGTGATACTTTAGGAGGAACACAATTATTGTACTGTAGTTAATGTGGAAGAAATACTGTTGATTGGCATTAATTAGTTGCTTTATTTTTACATGAAGCAGTGTACACTCTCCTTCCTGTATCAAGCAATATATTAGTACTCTTTGTTAAATGGATACAAATAACATTAGGCATGGGAAATAATTACTGAGCACCCTCTATCTCTCACTTTTCAAAAGGAGTAGTAGTGTGAACCCAGTGGACAAAAGACTTTTTCTCCAACAAATACTTTTTTGTCAATATTTTCTTGCTGGTCACTAGTTTATGTTTCCTCATTTATAACTCCCTTTAAATTGTTGCTGGTTTTGCAAACCCTTGGCCTTGTTTTGTGCTCTGGATATCATCCATATAGTTTCACTAAGTATGTGGAACTGTGTAAGTATACTAATTGTGACTTCAAGGATTTCGTATGATTGAAGACTCCAAAGCCAAGTGGAGTCAGAGAGTTGAAGAAAAACAGTTGGTCTCTTCACAGTTCCAATGAGTCATTTGTCAAACTGGACAAAAGCTGTACAGTTTGGTAAAGCTTTTGATGAGTAGCATTAATTCACATCTCATCCACTGACACTTCATGTCAGTAAATGTGTTTCATATTCTGCAAGAACCAGACTCACACGTATACTCCTGTAGTGGCCGATTCCCCCATCCCCCTTTGTCCTTGCATAGAAAAGAAAGCAACACTGAGACATGCTGTAGGATATTCTGCTGACAGACTTCCCCCTCACAGTTCTGCTAACCTCAACATTGACCTACAGTACCCTTAGTTTTCCATTCCTTAGGCTGTATTACACAAATATAGCCCAGTATTCCAAATGAGGCTGTGTTTATTCCAAGAACACAAACAAGACCATTTTCACATCTATGAAAATTATGTGTCTTGATTAAAGATTGAGACATTTCCATACAATGCTGAAAATACATGCAGTTTTCATCAGCATCCCAAATCCCTGTGGATTGTTTTCTAGTCTATTCCACTAGTCCCTTGATCCCAATCCCAAATTCATGTCTTCACAAATTTGACTGAGTCCTCTTGCTTGAACTCCTTATTTCACGTTAGCTAGAAACCTTCTTGAATGTTTGCAACTGTGCCCATCAGTGGATGCCTTTCACCTAGGGAATTGTTAATTTAATCACACATCACAGAAACAGCCACATTTGCTTCCAAGGCCCGCTAGGTCCTGTTTCCTAGGTTTCCTGTTTTATCTTTACCTTTTACATCAAACTGACCCTTTGGATTCCAAGTATTGGCAATTGTGGAAAAAATACCCCATATGTCAAAAAGCAGCAATGCAAATAAGCTGTTTTCTTTTCAAACTTCAAAAGTATTTTTTTTTTTAATTATCTAGCTAGACTTTCAAATTCAACAGTCCATCATAAGCCTCTGTGATTTTATTTTGCTAAGTATGCTAGAGCTCATTTGCAGTTTGAGAGTGAAAAATTTCCTGACTCTTTCTCATTACCAATGATGAAAAATAAATACTGAATACTTACAGAATAGATAACTTTATTATAAATATTGAAAATCAACTTTCCACTGAGCAATTACATAAAATTTGTACTTCATCAAATTGAACTTTGTTAGAAAATGGGCAGTTCGTAGCCACACTAATAATGGGGTGCTGACAAATGAGGCAAGCTGGTAAATGTGAAGCTTGTTCATAACAAGATTGAACAAGAAAATATACTGTAATGACCCTGTCTTGAACATCCTGTTACAGCCCATTGTTCCTCTCTATTACTCTCATTCCGCAATTTTTTTCAATAGCGGATGCATGGCAGCAAAGGAACCAATGTAATGTGGGACTGCACGTGCACAAATCACGGCACATAACAGAGGTGAGAAAAAGACCCCAGCATACTGAGAGAAGTTTTGAGTGTACTATTAACTGGATATGGAGCCTTACAAAACAACCCTACATATTTCCATAACTTGATGAAGACAAATAAAAATATTTACCTATAACTGCCTGAAGGATTTGTAAACACTGAGAAGACAGGAGAATCGTTTTACCTATGAAGGGCAACAAATGACAAGAAGAATGGGAATGAAAAAGGAAAATCACAATTATAAATTCTGAGAGGTCACGGAGTCTTATAGACAGATCATTTAAAGTTAGCAAGGTATCAGAAATAGAAAGAATCCTTCCCTTATATAGATGAAGAGGAGATGTGATAATAAGCATCTTACACATGTGACAACTGGATGTTTCTCCTTCACTCTGTATGAGAAACAATGAGCTAACTTATCACCGCAGTTACTGAAAGTAGCTTCTTAACTACATCATGTACTAAAACCCAGCATCTGCTTTTGTTGCCAAATTAAAATACTGAATAGACAATTAATTTACTACTGTGAATTTATGTCATACATGTTACTCCAAACACAGATTTATCACCATCTTAAGGAATCTTTCAGTTTATCCAAGTGGCTATGTATGTAAAGAAATGGTTTTTGACTGACCACAGGATACCTGACTAAGCTTTGTCTCTGCAATTTAGAAGGTCATGCTAAAGGCAACATCATTCCATTTACTGATTTGTTCACAGTTTACTTTCCTATGGGAACTACATTTTGAGGTTCAGATTATTTTTTTTCTTTGTGCATTTGTCATTCCTTCCATCAGTTTATCTTCCTTGCTTCCTTGCCACCAGACTTCATTGTTTTACTTTTACTTAGTGCTTGAGGAAGGAGGAGTTGGACAACTGTCCTGTTTAAAAACTGTAAATGTTTAAAAATATAAAAGCTTGGAAATCTATGAAACAGAAGGGCTAAAGAAAATTTTTAAATAAAATTTAAAAAAAAAACCCCAAACCTCTGTCTTAAGAAGTCACACATTCCTGCATAGTAAATGCTATTTTTGAACACTTTAGTTTGGAAAATGTGTATTTGGTGAGGAATCTGAGTTATCACAGATAACTGTCTATCGTGCCAGACTGTCTTCATTGTACAACATGTATTTCAACATTATCTTTTCTCCCTTTGTTTAATCTGACTTAGAAATCTTACTGCAATTGGTCTCTAAAATCTGCTTTGAATCTGGTCTCTTTTGGTGCGGACTTCACCCTAACTGTATACACATAATCTCACGGATGGCAGTATGCATTGACATACTCTAGTGCCCTAGTGCCCCCACAGAGATGGTGCACGTATTTTGCCATCCTTCCAACAAACCCTGAAATACTGCCACGTCCTTCACTGGACTGTAATGTGACTCTAGGAAAAGTTTAGCATGTCAGCAGACTATTTTCTCTCTGTAGCGCTAAATAAAAAGTGTCCAGTTAAACTACATTGCCTGAATTCTACCCTTGGATTGCACAGAAGAGGTATCTTCTCTGCAGAAGAAACACAACTTGTACAATCTCTTCTGAAATAATTGGGGGAGGAAAAAAATAAAAAAAGAAAAAAGACCTAGGCCCAGCAGCTACCCCAGTGGTTCATGCTAAAAGGTTAAAACCATCTAAATGATGTTTTTCTACCGACTTTACTAGGAACTCTGAAAATGCTGAGACAGTGCATCTAGCATGCGGAGTGGAGGGCCATAAGGTTCTTGTAGGACCACACTGTGACTTCTAGGATCAAAGAATGACATTGCCAAGATTTGAAGACTGCTCAGATCACCTCCTTTAGTCAGAAATTAAGCATTTCCAGTATGAGAAACTAAATATAAATTTAAATTAATATAAATGAATACTTAATGATTGTACTCCAGACAGAATTGTTTGATCTTCCAATTAACAACCACTACTCATGTTTTATATGAAACCTATATTGTGATAGCAAACAGAAATGAACAAATTTTCTATTTCTACTTTGCTCACTGGTGTCTAACTTGTATCAGTATTAATTACACTTATGGCATAACAGGCAGAAAATGATAGAAGGGATATAAACTTTCAGATCTCCCCGAGTGAAAACTGATGGAGTATGAGGTTCTCTAGCTCTGTGGGGTAAGGAGAACAACACAATAGCAGAGTTTAGCTTGATGGGAGTTCTCATTGTCATTTCCATATCAGTTTCCCATGTTACTCTTCTTAGGGCTGTAATTTTCCCTGTTTATTTGCAGCTTTTATTTCTTGATACATACACACAATTGACAGATTAGAAACATTTTTTTAAAATCTATATTTACCTACACCTTCTGAAACAGAGGAGGAAAAAAAAAAAAAAAGGAAAAAACCAACAAAAAATACCCCAAACCCACACTACACTGGCATGCACGTAACCACAAGAAAAGCTACAATTTAGTTCAGTGTATAAGTTCCCACTTAGTGTTAAGCATGTGCTTTTTCCAATTGCTGCTAGCTACAGAGAAAAAAAGCACAATCCCGGTGGCCTTCAATGCGTTATGATACAATGAACAACACATTTAATAAAAAATGAATGTAGAATGGTGGCCATGCAGAGTACTTGAATAGCACTCAGGAAAGAGCCTTAATTTTGGCTTTCCTGAACTTGTTTAAACTAACTTTTTCGTGACTAAATACTAAATCAATTTTAAAAAAGGTTACCGATGTTGATACTCTGTGTTACGGTACACACATCTGTTGTTCCTCTTCAAGGAAGATGACTATGAATTTCAATATATAGTCATTTATGGAAAGGACTGTCACACCTCCCCCCTCTTCCAAGAAACTAGACGTGTGAAGACAGACATTTCTCTTTGAGAGGAAGGATAAGGCAGAGGTTAATTTCATCTGCATGAGCCAGTGTAGGATAAGCTTTTGGAAATATTGTCAAGCCACATTCTTAATGCCTGGCAAAGTGACTCATTCAGAGTCATCACAGGAAAGGAAGTTGAATAGAATAAAAAACGGAACAGGATGGGGGCTTAAACAGGAGAAAGAAGTGAGAGAAAGGAAACTGAATTGTTTAAAGTGGCCTGAGGTTACAAGTTCTAAAACAAGATTATTTTTTAAAAAATATATATTTAAAATACATATATATACACATACATATACACTTTTATGCATACATGCATGTATTTATAAAAACCAACTTCTTTCTGTTTGAAGATACTTGTATTTGTGGATTGTCTTCCAAAGCTGCCTGCTGAGGTATTTGCTTCAGCAGAAGGTGGCATTACCATGGTATGGGAAATAAACAAGAATCCTCTCTAGAAACCCACAAGTTTTTAACAATTATGCTCCGATTCAACACATCATGGAATCCACAGAATATGAAAAAATCACTTTTTCACTTCTACCACTTCTGTAAAAATCAACAATAATGCAACTAACACATTGTTACACCATTCCCTAAAGAAACACTGCACAATCATAGAATCATAGAATCATAGAATCATAGGGTTGGAAGGGACCTTAGTAGATCATCTAGTCCAACCCCCCTGCCAGAGCAGGGCCACCCTAGAGCAGGTTACACAGGAACGCGTCCAGGCGGGTTTTGAATGTCTCCAGAGACGGAGACTCCACCACCTCCCTGGGCAGCTTGTTCCAGTGCTCTGCAGGACTTTTTCTTTTTTCCTCCAAAATATATAGCATTTACTTTCTTCTAACAGCAACTTGGTGCAATGTGGAAAAGTTTCTCTTCTTCAAATATTTTTACTGTGAAACTTTAGATAATTAGCCACCTAACATGTCAGTTTTAGCTAATTCAAACAGAAAACAACATCTAGAGTGCTTCGATAATTATGTTCACTTGCAGCAACCTACTGCAGAACACCTCCTCGAATTCATCATAACTGAAAACACATTACTTGTGCAACTAGACTTTCCATTGACAAAAAAAAATAGTTTTTGTTCGTAGGGAAGATGACAAAAGCATTTTTTAATATCATAAAGGCAATATTCAACTGACTTCCAGCTCTTTATGTTTCAGAATTTACATTTGTGAGTAAAACTTCTAATTGTATAGTCCAGTACTAACTACCGTGTAGTTTTTCATCTTCAAAGGGATGCAGAGAAAGATGAATAAACCCATTAAATCATGTAATTAAAAAAAGAAATTTAAAAATTTAAATGGTATCCATGGGCAAAAAAAAGAGGAAAAACATATTAGAATAAATACTTCTAAATTCTGTATCTCTTCTTTTAAGCAGATTTATCTCCTTCTGTGAAATACTCCTTATTTAATCCCCAGAGTGACACCTGCTGGATTTCACTAACAGAAAAAAAAGGGCAGATAACCCCATTATACAGAACATTTCAGGACAATGATTGCAAAAATGTGTCCTTTTAGTAATAAAAGGTTGTACAGTATCATATTTTTTTCTCCATTTAGTGCAGTAAATAAATGTATAGATGCAACCATGGAGGAAAGAAGTATGAAGTCTAAGGCTCTTATTCATTTCTGGAATATATACTTTTAGATTTCTATCTAGGAACTATTATAGAGAACAACATTGTGAGGCAAACTATATCCATTTCTGCTAATATTAATATGAAAATTATTTTTAAAGCCTAAACCAAATGAGTTTTTGTATAATAAATACGTTCTCAGTACATCTTTTGCTTTACTTTAATGAAATTGTATCAACATTGCTAGTATTAAAATAATATAAATTTTATTAAAATTAATTTCCAAGATTTAACCCCTGTAATGGGTGAGAAAAAAAAGTAAGGGGAAAATCTAAACAGTAATAGAAAGAGTGACACTTTATGCCTGTACAAGAGTCAAGCTTGTGCAGTTTTCAAGCTCAGAATTAACAAAAATATGAAAAGTTGATATACTTTTTGGGAACTACAAATATATTCAGCCTAAACCAGTTGATAGTATTACCACAGTATAGGAGGTAGCAGCTTTGAACATAATAATGATTTAAAAAATCATTAATCACTGTATTTCGCTCCTTGTCCTTGATTTCATATGGGAAGTCAAACTGGTACGGGCTTCACCAAAACAAAACTCTATCACTAATTTTGCTTGGGATGTTTTTTAAATAAGGCCTGCATGATCCAGGCATAAATCCAGAAATACAATATTGTTTTATTTTCTAAAATTCAATTAGTATCTTAATGGTTAGCTACAGCTTAATAGTGGCCCAAACTGTGAGAAAAGTCTTGGGTGACATCTATGCTATATTGAAAGGTAACTGCTTCAGAAACACATTCAAATTTACACCAGTTGAGAATCTGTTTTCTTTTCTTGAAAAGAGTATATTGCTTCTTTCATGGACAGTCTTTTTTTAATGCATTACATTCAGTTAAGGGCATTTCAAATGCGTCTTTCCAAGGAAAAGCAACTCTAAATAAATCACTTCTGATATTTTGGACAGCATATACTGCAGCAATGATTGAAAGTGTTTGCACAGAACTAGGGCAGAAAAAGAATGACTTTGCTGGGAAAATGTAAACAGTATAAACAAGCATGGGAGACTAAGACAGTTATGCATGAGAGATAACTGTGAAAAAAAAAACTTTGAAAATGCAAAGCCTTCTAGCTTTGCCTAGCTTCTGAAACAGGACAAAAAATATTGCAGAAAACAAATGCTCTAATGGAAAAAAAAAATAATACGAAGATCTTACATTGTACTACACTGGCTGTGGAATTCTCCATTAAGATAATAGGTAAATAAAAGGCTAATTTCTGCTGCTCTTTGTGCAAGCATATTACACTGAAAACATCAGAATTGCCATTGTGAGTACAAACAAGAAAAAAAATAGGTTGTGAACACTCATGGAGAGCTTCCTCCTTCTTTTAAATATTAACAGAAAACAACATTCAAATGTATTCAATTTAAAATATTAACACTCATGACTCACAGTTTTCTAAACAAAGGATGAGGTTCAAGACTAATTTACTTTGAAAGTCTCTTTAAAAACGTATGCATTCTCTCTTTACTTGATACATTTGGAATAATAAAAGCATGATATAGACTCGCATATATTGTCTATATTGTGTATACATAGAAATCATATATTACTGTAAGTCTAATATGCATAAACAGATATACAAACCCCCATTCAAGATTTATTTTACTGCCTAAAAGTTACTTGTTTGATCAACTCAATCTGTTTTGGTAATATAAGAATTCCTTCCTTGACACGGTGGTATCAAGGATATAGTTAATTCCAGAGCTCTGACAATTTGCTACACTGAAGACAATATTTCCCAGTAACAGAACAATTACATGAGCAACTAAGAGACTGTTTACAATACGTGTAAAGCTTAACTGAGGAAACTACTACGTATGAAACACAATGACTTAGCTACACATGTAATGCCAATATTGTGCATACACTCCATAGGAACGACAGCTCATCAGAAGCACAGAAAGAATTTTGCTAGCAGATCAAGAACACTGTAAACACATTGGGAACAGATGGGAAAAACTTCTTAAAGAGAAATTCTATTTTGTTTTCCTAACTGTAGACTTGGACTTCTCACTGGAGAAAAGACTTCAATTCCTTTCATAAATGGCTTACATTATGTTCAGTATTTACTGTAGAAGCAACTGGATATATACTTTGTAAATATCACTATGTACATGTTACTATTAAAAACATATTGATTGTAATAGCTTCTTCTGACTGAACATGGACTGGTTTGAGTCTTTCATCTGTACGATCTCGTGGACTCTTGTAGGCCCAATCCTACCCATCTCTTGCACATACTAGGAATGCCATTGGAAGCAACTGATTAACTTGAATGCACGGAATATAGAATTAAGTTAGTAATTATACTGGTGCCAAAGGAAATATATTAGTGTGCTTTCTTCCCTCACTTGTGTTCTTAACTGTATCCTAGTCTAAATTTGGATTGCAATACCCAGACAGCAAGCAGAATAATATTGCATTCCCAGAGCAGGCCAGGTAAGACGTTAGTCACCAACGAGACATGCAGATTTGTGTTTTTCAACTTGAGCATTCAAAAAATTATAGAAGTTATCAAAAAACATCTACCAACAGACGACAGAATGCAGGTGACAGAATGGGTGATGTATGTATAACTCTTTCAACAGAAAAATACTTGCATTTAGGAATATCCTGCCCTTTGACAGTCAGTGGAAAAATTCCCACTGGCTCTCAGTGGGCCAGGATTTCAACAGTTGTGTGGTACCAGAAAAAGCCTAATCAAAGGGATAAACACTACATTTCTTAGCTCAGAGCAAGACTCGGCTGATCAGGAATTCAGAGGACAGTAACATTTTAAGGTGACAGGACACACATAATCCAATTCTTGAACTTGCAATGCATGTTATATATCCAGGTACTTAGTGCTGTCAACTAAGAAGTGCAGTCATACTGTTCTACATTGCTATCTTGCCACTATTTTTGCTTAATCTGCAAATAATGTAGATTCTGGCATCAAACCTGTGAACACATATATGCCTGATACTTCCTATGTGGGCAGTCCCACCACAACCTAGACCAGTTACTCAAGAAGAGCATAAAATAAGACTCTAAACCATTTAGCTGAAATGCTTCTGAAGTCGGTTGTTCCGGAACTGCACTGATCATTACCACAACATGAAGACTCTTTATCTGAAGTGTCACCTTGTTTGATTTAGTATCACCAAGCGCCTTTTGTGCTGAAGATTTTCAGTTGGATAAAGACTCTGGAATTGCTCCTATATGCAGTGAAGCCAATGAGAGTTTAAGCAGACTACAAAAGTAAACACTGTGAAAATACAGAACATATTTTTAATTGAGAATTTCAGACAATATTGCAACAAATATACTTTGAAACAAAACACGTGCATTCAGATCTGGTCTTATTCATATTTATCCAGATCTAGTTTGTCTCCTTTCGATCCATTGAAAGGACCTCAGATTCAGAGCACAACAACCACGCTTTTAGCACATCACTGACCCGAATGGGTTTAAACTGTTATATGCATTATTACTGCAAATGAATGACAAGATCCCCAGTGTGCAGAATACAATTGGAAAGATTCTGCCTTGGCACAATTCTAAGAGCAGCAAAATCTGGCCCCAAGGTATCTAGCATAAGTTTATCAAGGTAAAAAATAAACAAGCAAACAAAAAAACCCCAACCCTCAGTTACTTTTATTATTATTTCAATCTCAGCCCCAGTAAAACGTACGGACAACTAAACAAATAATTATAGATCAAATCCAAGCATGATTTATAACCTACACTATTTTTTAACTATCCTTCAGACGCAAGATTTCTTTTCCGGATTCTACAAATCCATGCTTACACACACAGGTAAAAGACTAGATGCAGCAACGTAAGTATCTGTAAAATAGAGGATATTGCATCTGTTTTGGAAAGCTGAGGAAGTGGCAAGAGTTTTAACTGTCTGTCAACTGATACTGGAAGGCAAAGAAATCACACCCTTCCCACTGCTCAGTAGCTTCTCAAGGAAATGAAATTGTGGACAATCACCTTTCAATAAATCAGACTGATGTTTGTGGGAAAAATCTCAAACAGTAACACCTCGGCACACGTATAAGCTTCAAACTCGAGATAACTTTTTCTCCAGCAAACAGAAAGTCCAAACAAAACATAAGCTTCATCTTCCTACTCGTGTAATTACAACACAAAACCTAATTATGAAATAATTCAAGTATGGCCTCTTTCTGTCACAATAACGTCAATAAGATTAAAGGAATAGCCAATAAGAAAATCTACACCACTTTACCACCTAATTCAGCCTCTCTTGAAAGAGCTCCAGTTGTACTGAATTAGTCTTAAGGACCCTTTTCAAACCAATGAGCCTCTAATTCTCTCCAGATGCAGAGACAGAAATTTGGTTAGCTAATATCAGAGGTTTTAGATAGAATTCCTTAAGTGCTGATTAGGGTATTTTTATCTCCCTCTCTACCTATCTATCGTTAATTGCCTCCTCAAGAATATAGTATAACACCACCAGTTATAAAATCACTTCAGCTCACTAAAAATAAACGAAGCTTTTCCTCATACCCCTTTCTCCCTGCAGATTACATATCACATGCTGAGTTTAATGCAAAAGCACGCACACGCGCGTAACTAGAAATGCATTCAGATGACGCAAGAAATACCGCTCTTAGGTAAAACAATGAGCCTGCTCTGGTCAGTACTCACCGCACCGAGTTTTTGCGAGAAATAAATCAGTGGGATTTCCCTTTTCAGCGAGGGAGAAAGGCGATGCTTCCCTCTCTCCCTCCCTCCCGGCCGAACACGAGAGGTAGGAGAGCCCGATCCTCCCGCTGGGTATAATCCAGTCCCCGAGCCCGCTGGCGGCAGAGGGGGCAGAGGGAGCGGAGCGGAGGGGAGCGGAGCGCCCGCCGCTCCGTGCGCGCTGCTGCGGGCAGCGGCTGTCAGCCGGTGCGGGCGTGTGGGAGCGGGGAGCGGCGGCGGCAGCGAAACATCAGAGCTTCCTGTGACATCACGCCGACCCCGCCCGCCGCCGCCGGCCTGAAGTTACTTTTCTTTCTCAAACGGCGCGTCCCGGGGAAGCCGGGCTCCCCCCGTGCTTCCCGGCGGGAGCTGCCCGCCTTCCCGGCGGTGGCCGCGGGCTCCCCGGCAGCGCGGCTCCTGTCCGCACCCTGCCGCGGGTCGGCGGCAGCTCGGCCGCCCCGGGTAAAAGCTGGAGCTCCGGAACGAGTCGGAAAACACTCACCCGCTCTCTTGGAAAGGAGGAGACCACGGGTCTTCTCACGTGTGGAGCCGGTGAGATGCGTCCTCCAACTAGACCCAGAGAAGTAAATCAGTTTGGACCTTTATTCAGAGAGAAATAATACACAATGGCTGCATCCCTCCTCAATGCGACTGACCTGACCCGCCTCTGCCAGATGCTGCAGGGTCTGCCTTATGTCCCGTACTGGAAGTGCTGAAAAGCTCCACGGAGAAATGCTTTTATTCCGCAAATGTAAAACTGCATTAAAGGTCAGAATCAAATTTTCAAATTGAAGCAAGTACGTAATTTACACTGCCACTTTGTTTTATACACAAGAAAAAACCCTGCATTTAAGCAAGTAAGTCTTAGAAATATCGAGGGGTAGGGAAAAAAAAGGCAGCAGGAATATTACTGTTGCTGCACAGAACTCTAGGCTGCATCTTTTTAAATGCCAAAGATTTGAAACCACAAGTATGAGCTGCCGGGTTTGAAAACTGCCATAATTGAAGACAAAACAAAATTAATGGCAGTCCTTCTACTAGCTTCAAAGAATTTTGTATCAGGACCTAAGACTATTTCTTTGAGAGCATTTATCGCTTGTTCTTTGTACAACTGCTACCTGTGCTATAGACAGAAACAGACAGCTGCGGTGTGCACATGCCAGCACTATGCTTAACAAATGCGGAGTTCACCGAGCGTTAAACTCAACTACTACTAACGCCTGTAACACCAGTACTCCTTATGTAAGGCCATAAGGACCTCCCAAATATCACGTTTTTCTAAGTGCTCATCAAAATCATAACCATTTAATTTGCTTATGAAATAAAATAAAGTATTCTGCTTGCTACTCACTACCTGTTGCTCATGCAGTCTTTACCAGTAGAAACATTTGTGGAACGTGTTCTGAACTGAATGAGGGAATTCATCTGGCCATTGAAAATCTTTTCCTCAAAAATGAAAACAGCAAGAAACACAAAACCAAGCAAAAAAACCCACAAAACCAAACCACCCAACCCCAAACCAGGGTCAGGAAACATCAGAAGAGGGAAGAGAGGGCCAGGAATACTTTAAATCCATACGGCCACTAGATAATATGAATTGTGAAATCACACTCTAGGGTCACTAAAAGAGCAGGCATATGACTTTAATACTCATTTGGCACATGAGAGTGTTGGTGCTTCTAGGATCTTACATCAACAGGAGAATGTTTGAGTTTTATAATCAGCGAAGAACTAAGAACTGGCACTCTAAACTTCTGGGCAATGTAAACAGATATAAACTGGGGATTAGCTCTGACTCTGAACAGTGAGGGAAATTAACTTTTCTGAAATAAACAATGTCACCTCAGGTAGTGGAATTTTATCCAAAGTGAGCCTGGCTGCATTAGTTTAGACCAATTAGGTCTAGGCCATAGACTATAAAATGGTGTGCTACCCTCCATAACCTAGAAAATAATCCATCTATTCCAGCAAAGCACACACGTTCAAGACAGGCATCTGAATTAGCCGTAGAAATTTATTACATGGGCCATGTTTGATTTGGCCTGTCAGATTCCGTAGGGTTGGGGGGTGTGGTGTTTGGGGTTTTTTTTATTATTATTTTAGTTCAAGATTCTTATATCCTATCTCACTCCGGCTCTCCAGGCATATTGAGACATCTCAGCTGTCGTAACTTGCGCTTCAAAGCGGCGGAAGGCCGGCCCCCTCCTCCCGCTTACTTCAGCTGCCCTTTCCCCGCGGCTGATGGCCCCGCAGCCTCCCCGCCGCCATCCCCACCACACGGGCTGCCGTGGCACCGGTTGCCCCCGGCGGCGCCCCCGCGCGGCGGTCCGTGGGGAGGCGCCGCCCGCCGAGCGTTGCGCGGCGCGGTGCTGCCCCCTGGCGCGCAGTGGGGGCGGGATGCGGATATTCGTATTCCACTTTCCTGGAAGCTGGTCCTTTCTCAAGATAAGATACCGGTGGAAGCGACCGGTTACGGAACAGAATCCTGACGTCCGCGTCAACGTGTTTGAAAAGTAGAAGCTGGAAAAGTAGAGACTTTCTCAAAATGTAAATAAATCGATCAGCTTTGAAACAGTAGACGGATTGGAGATGCAGGGAGAAATGCTGGTTCAAACCCGCATCTGTCGAAGTATTACCCCATCCCTGGAAGTGTTCAAGGCCAGGCTGGATGGGGCTTTGAGCAGCCTGGTCTAGTGGGAGGTGTCCCTGCCCATGGCAGGCGGGGGTGGAACTAGACCTTTAAGTGCCTTTCCAACTCTAACCTTTCTATGATTCTAAATGAACTGTAAAGAAAAGAGAAGCAGGGAATAGTAAATAAGAAGGAGAAAAGGAGGGCATAACAGCAAAAATGTGAGGGAAAAAGAATGAATGGGAAGACTTTATTTCTCAAAGATATTTTGCTTCATCATCTCTATGGACTAAGGGCACATACCAAGCTATTGCAGGTCAGATGATGCCTGTAAAGTCATCAAACCTCTGTAAAATTGCTTCATCTTCTTGGCTCCCATCATACAAAGTGGGAGAAACTTCACAGCACCCTGCATATTTCCTCCAAAGCAACCATGGAAGATTCTGGAATGAAATTACTGGGTGAATGGACTCTAGTTAATTGGAAATCTACAGTAACTGTAACACCTTAGAATGGCTTCATTTTTTCACCTCTTCACCATTCTGCTATCGGATTCCCTACCTTTTCCCTGCATTGTGACTTAATTATTCCTGCTTCTACGTTCACCATTTAATTATCTTTGAGAAGTGCATAGATCTTTTTTTCTTATTCTTGCATCTGGTTATTCTGCAGATATTCAAGATACAGGAATGAAAAGAAGTGAACAAAGGAGAAGGGCAAAAAAGAAACTTCTCGTGGAGTTGATGAAGATCAGATCAGACCACGCTGCAGCTTAGACTTTTTATGGGAAAAACTAAAAAAATGCACTGTAGAGCTATACAAAAAGATGGCAGGAGGACAGCTGGATAACTAGTATGGTGGCCAAACCTAGTACACACACCAAGAAGAGCGTGCACTCTCAGAACAAATCTCTGATTATAATCACACCAATTATTATACAGTCTACAACATTCCAGTCTTCATTCTCATTGCACTAAATCACAAGCCTAAAAGATGAATCACTTTGTGATTTTTTCTTAGGCAGTTGAAATAGAGGTACTGTTGAGATGCTCTAAGTATAAAGTCTTTTTCTGACTCAACAATGGCATAAGAGATCTGTCAATAGATCACTTGTTTAGTCACTGTTACTACAAAATGAATACATTAGAAGTTTCTTTAGTATAATGTAAGCAGAGAGTGGGAAAGTATGGGACAGTTCTGTCCTAGCTACAGCAGTTCTGGAAGAAAAGACTGCACAGTCCTGGGGAGCAACTGAGCACACTCTGTGAGGAGACCCTGTTAGTTTGCAGGAGAGATCATCAAGCAGGATACTTAGAAGAATGGGGAGCAGCCACACAGCCAGGTTTCTGCAGGGACAGACAGGACAATTTTTTCTAGACTTCCAAGGTGGATTTTGTAGGTATTGAATATAGGCAGACAGGGACAAATCACTAGACCAAGAGGAAGCCTGAAGGAGAAATATTGCCATGAAATGACACGGGGATCACAAGGCAATTTGTGTACAAACAAATGCATTTATTCTTTCCGATCTATCTTTTATATCTGCTGTTTCATTCTGAATATTCTGTTTGAGAAAGTTCATCATTCTAGTTTATGATCTAATAAAACTTACAGAGTTTACAAATCCTTGTTAGTGTTCTTAGTGGGACTGCTTTAAGAAACATCATGGAACCTTCCCCTTCCTCCCAATCCCTGCAAGTCTCTGGTCAGAGTCCCATCATAACTGAAAACATCACCGGGTTTAGAGCTACAGTCACAGCTGGACAGAGGACACAGCCTCAGGAACAGCTCTGTCTCCATCACCTTATTTGGGCTTGATGCTGAGGAAAAACTCTCCTTACAGAAGCATTGCCAGCAATAACGCAGATTCATATAAACACTGGAGTTACCTGAATGTTGCATTCCTGCTGCTAAAGAATTAATTTTATTCTCTTTTCCATGAAAGCTCTAGAAGATGTTTTTGTTTAATATTGCACATACCTTGGCTCTGTTTCCATTCCGAGGTACATCACACAATCTAGCAATGACCTAAGTTTTAATACTGGCAATCCATGGGAAATTATTATGGCTAAGAATAGAAGATTAGATATTTTTACTGCCTTCACCATAAAACTTATACAAGAAAAGGCGCAGACACCTCTGCACTCATCTGCATTCCCACCAAGCAGACACAAGCCAGTGTGAGTGTAGAAGCCAGGTACCTGTGGCCTTAGTGGGGTGTTCAGCCCACTGGTAAGTCCTGCCTCTCCTGTACCTGGTGTGTCTAAAGCAACTCCAGCTTTCAGAGGCCACATACGCTACTGTGCTGAGGCAGTTGCTATGCTATAAGTGGAAAGGCCTGGGAACAGTTTAAACCATGGGCACTCCACTTGTCTGCAATGACAAATTCCAGCTGGTCCAAGTATTAACCTGCTGCTCTGCTCCTGTGCAGCGCGGCTCGATTCTACAAACTCGAGTCCTAATGTGTGGAGGACAGACAATACCTGAAGAGTAAGGTCAATAAAATTTGACTAAGGACAATGAAGTAGAACAGGAAGGTATCAATCTGGAACTGAAACTGGCAGGTAACTACACACCAAATGAATTCTGTGTAGAAAATTGTCGTCACTGGTTTGCAGCAGCCTATGGAGTTCGTAGGTTTCCTGTCAGAAATGCACTTGTCAGATTTCTATAGTTATTGCATTGTAAGTCTGTGGTGCTTATGCATTTTAGATGACAAGGCTCTACATAAGTATTTTCTGTTGGGCATTTCAGTTTCATGAGCATTTTTCAATTATAGATCCCAGATTAAAAGTCATGAAAGGACTTAGGCACCAGAAAAGAAGTTTGGATAGAGTTTCTGTATAAAACTCTGTGACTTTTACTTACCTTCTCACTCAGATACTCAGAATGTATAAATGCTTTCATTTTCAGCAGTAAAGCTTAGCCTCTTTGTGGAGTTAGTCCAAAGTTCATCAGGCATGTAAGACTTGAGTTTTCTGAAATCACACATGCCGTTCATAGTGCACAGGCAAAGGTAGCTTAGTCCAACAGATCGCTTTTTATTCTGTCATTGCTGTCCTTGTCCTTGCTGTAGTGTCTGAGCACCTCATATGCATTTCAGCTACTTATTTCCACATCACCTCTCACAAACAGCAGTGTAACTGTCCTCAGTAGTTTTAACCATAAAGAGAAAACATGTGATACATAACAAAAAAGATTTACATCATCAAAGAAGACAGGGAAGAGTTTCAAAAATATCCTGCTTTCTTTTGTTTCATAGGCAGCAAGTTGCTTCTAAAAATGTAACAGGAAACCAACTACTTTTTTTTTTTCCTTTCGTTTAAAACCACTCTCATTATAAAAGATTTACCCAAGAACAAAGAGGTGCCTTGGAGAATGGCAGGAACTATAGCAGTGTTTCATGTCAGTCTTTAAAAAAAACAAACACAAAAACCCAACCAAAAACCCCCTTAAACTCCACGAGAGAGTAAGCATAGTGTTATCTCTAAAGCAACTGTAGTTATTTCTATGAAAGGAATTTGTTCTGTTTTTTTCGTGAAATTATTAACTTGCTAGCCATGAATCTAGTTCAGTAGCAAGGATAAAAATTAAATATATTTTTAGATCTTCACAAATATCTGTTAAATTGCTTCACGCATTTTCAACTTGAACGCTCTTTTTATGTTTTTTGGTGCGTTAATTCTGATCTCACATTCACTTTACAATAGTGTCATTATATGCACTTTGATGGAGTTAAATCTAGCTTAAATAACCTAAAATAACTCTGATCAAAACAAACCCAGTGTCTGTTTCCTCTTTATAGCAATAGACCTATCTTTTAATCAAACAATCATGCTTGACAAGTGATTAGCGTTTGACAAGCATTATGCTTTCTTTAGCACAAAAATAGATTTCAAAAAAGAATAATGGGGCAAAGTAAATTTGAATCTTGTCTACTTTTTAATCTTTATGAGTTATACACCCACACAATCTGTTCTGTCCTGTTTCAGCTCTGGCAATTATATACAATCAAACTACAATTTAACACCCTTTATCAAAGTGAAAGGTAATGTTTACTAACATGAATGAGGAATACATAATAAAAATATAAGCAGCTTAATAATATGTAATCAAAATAATCAGTACAGTAAATATATTTAAAGGGTGCACACAAAAGGCTTTCATTCACAGGCAAATAGTAGTTTACTTCACATTTCCATAAAAATCAAAGTTGTATTTTTTCAGGGATGATTTCCTCTCCCAGAGTCTTTACTGGCTGTTTCTTTCTTTTCTTCTTGATTTTTATTAATCTTCTTTCACCTTTTTTTTTATCAAATCCTAAAGCAAAATGAAGAAAGTAAGATTAGATGCTGTATGACTAACACATCCAAGATTATCAGAAATGAGACAAGTCTTGTTTTCAAGAAATATTCATTAAAAGAACACAAAAAAGAACACAGTCTTACCTAAGTCTTCATATGACTGACCAATGACAAGTTGTCTTATTTCTGTTCTTGTACACTGTATTTTAGTGTCCATCTTTCTCTCTGTAGCTCTGTCTCTCTTCTGATTTCTAAGACTTTCAAGTATTGCATTTTATCTAGCCAATACTGACTACCAAAATTTGCAAGAGTGTTTCAGCCTGCATAATATTTACCTCTTATGATAATCTGTGGCAGTATCACTTCCCATACCTTTCTTGCAGATCCTTAAACATGACTTCCTGGAGGTGAAATTATTTTCATTCCCACCGCAACCACTGTATCTAAATGGCTGACATCTTCCAGTTGAGGAATTGTAGAAAAATCTTAATTCTTTGGCTCTACAAAGTCCTCTGTCCATAGGGGTCATGCAGAAAGAAGGGATAGGAGGTGGTTCTAGAAAAACCAAGAAAAAAAAGGTTAGAGACGACACTGCAGTTTACCAGTTTTCTGTTATATTGATATTATATATGAAATTTTAAGCTTACAGAATTTTGAAATTTATATGAAATGTAATGGAAAATTTAATTCTGCCCTCCTGAAAATCTAGGATAGTTTACATAACCATCTGTCCTTTTGTGATTTAAGCCAGCAAAAGCTTACCTAAAAGCAAGGTTTGTTTCCTATATATTTAGTGATAAAAATGCCATTTCTGTGATAGGAGATAGTATTCAAATTCAATTAGAGAAGTTTCAAGTTAAGTATTTGTAGAAAGTGAAATGAAATAAATTAAACTTGTACAGCTTTTAAAATGTTGTCAATATTTATGATAATTAATTAAGTGGCTTTTCCTAAGTACAACTAGACATTCTGAAATCTAATAGAAGGTAAAAGAACTCAGCGTTTTCAACGTAAGATTCAATACCTTAATATTGGGTTTGTCGTATGAATACACAAAGCTTCACCTAAGCAATAGAAGTTGGTCTACTGAAAACCACCAAGCAATTACCAAGAAATGGCTTGTAAATTGCAGAATAACAAAGGATCAGGCGTGAAGAATAAGTGCACAAAGTGACCGAGATGCTGGTGCTTTAGTGCTGCTCTTAGGTTTTTACCATTCCAAGGAGTAAGTTGATGGTTTGTTTCTTCAGTGTCGCTGCAAGTGAGAGTATGAGAACTGAAACACGGAGATGAACCTGAGGTATCCGAAGTACTTGGGCTTTCATGGAGCAAGTTCAAGAAGCAAATCGGTGCCAGAATTCCCGAACCTGGAGAAACTCCATCATCTATCACCCTGGAGTGACTCAATCAAAATCAGAACTGACACAATTGCTGCAGAGGATGCAAGAAACTGAATGGGAGCCATTTTATCATCAGTTATGAGCGACCCAAGGGAGTGCCCTTTTCCTTCAAAAAGCAGAAGAATTGAGATAGCTGAGACAGAATCATAGAATCGTAGACTCTGTGAGGTCGGNGCCTTCTTGGCCACCTGGGCATATACTGCTGGCTCATATTCAGCCGGCTGGCCACCAACACCCCCAGGTCCTTTTCTGCCAGGCGGCTTTCGAGCCACTCATATCTGAATGCACAAATGGAAATGTGAAGCTATTCAGATGGCTTCTTGCAGTTACAAAGCCAGGTAGAAGTGGTTCAGAGGGAAAATCAAGTAAAAATCTTAGGGGATAATTTGGGTTATGATAAAGCTGAAGACATCCTGTTGTCACAAAAAAGCAGGAAGCAGATTTGTTACTGAAAGCAAGAAGTTATGAATTGAATTGTGCAATTCAAGAGGCTGACAAGAAAATATCCAAAATGAACCATGATACGTCTTACTTCTCTTACACATATTACACCTGCAAAGCTGGCAAGGTGAAAAAGTATAAAAAATGGCTGGAAAAAAATAGAATGGTGATTTATGGAAAGCTAAGACAGCAAAATGAAATTAATAATATATTTGAAGCTGTGTTAGCAACATTGTACTATTAAAAAAGAATCCTGAAGTGCAAAAGCTGAGTGATGAGTTGTTTTTTCAAGATAGATTAAGTTAGTTTCAGGTTATAAAATGAGCACTACTTCTCTTTAAAAAAAAACTAACATTTTTGTAAGAGTAAGGTTCCCTCTCGATCCAGCGTAAGAGCTCACAGTGTGATAAAATTTATATTAAATCTAATGTTTTATTTATAATGAAGATGGTAGCTAAATTAATTAATGCAATGCTTTTGGTACCACTCTAACTGAGAACTCTTGTACCTAGAACTAATTTAATCTCACTCTAGCTGGAGAGGGTGTTAGCTTTCAAAGCATATGTTCAGCAACGTTAAAAAAAAATGCTCACCTATTTTAACCTGATAATTTCAGAAAAAGCAGAAAAACTTGCCAGTGATGAAAAAGTCAAACAGCATAGGTTTTTTAATTATATAACACAATTTAAAGACATATTTTGTAATGTAAATTACTTATCTGGTATGTAGAATTTTCCAGAGAGACCCCAGGGTCCTCTCATGAAGGAGTTCTCACAATGACTGTAAGCTTTAGGGGAGTCATGGAGCCACTGATGTGGTAATTGGTGAATAAGGACTACCTATGTATATATAATGCAACTGGCAGAGTGGCATCCAAATGCTATTAAGAGTCCCACTTGTACTCTTCTAAAAATTATGTTGGTTCTTTGTCTAGATCAGTGCTAGATAAATGCCCCAGATACCAAACACTATTCCTGTTCATCTTCAAAATATCTGCATACTCTTTACACTCACACCAGTAACCAGCCTATGAAGAAAACCTTTTAGTTTTGCCATGTAACTGCCTTTTTTTCATCACCCCCCCCCCAGTATATTACAATAAAAATGAAATGACATGATAATTTTCCATCTACTGAGGACCATAAAAATTATGAATTGATTTTAATACACTGATAACTAAAAGACCTGTTAATTTTAAGATACTGTAAACATAACTATGTGCTGGTCATGCCCAGCCCAACATCTGTTTTGGCAGAACAATCTATAAGCCTGTGAGTCTGTATGTTAACACAGTCACTGGGAGCATTAGATCCAGGAAAGTTTTCTCTGTTCAGCCTCTGCTTCTAACGCTGTGCTTATGTATATGACGTTACAGTAAGTTTAAATATTATTCCTGTTCTTGAGTTTCTCTCTCAAATGTTTTGGATTTACAGCCTCATTTTTTGAGTTGCTGAAATGTTTTATCTCCTGCATTTTCTATGAAGGAAAAAAGAAAAAGGAAAGAAGCAAATCTCACAAAATCCCACAACCTGCAAAACTACACAGAGGGGAAGGGGTACACACTGAAGATGGTAAAAAAAATACTAATACATGTCCCACTATCAGAGTTATTTTCCCCTAATCTAGTCATTAAAGGTCTATGAATTACAGATAACAACTTTATTGAGAAACTACTTGAGACAGAAATGCTGTTTTTAACTCTATTTTTTTCCTCAATTTAGATTACATTTTAGCAATTTTTTTTTTCACAGTGCAAGTAAGATTACTCATTACATTACTCAACACATAACTCAAAACATGTTAACATCAAATGGATCATATCAACCTAAAAATTAATAAGTGTCATTAAACGCTTTCTAACTTTTTTTATATGGGCAACTACATGGTCCATCCTATGGCCTTTGATGCAATTTCTACAGAAATCAACCGGTTATTTAATTGACAGCAACGGACCTTAAGATTCCATCTTCACCCTTGTGTCCCCACTATTCTGTTTCTCCAAAATATCTGATTTAAACAGGTTTTAAATATCCAATAGCAAGCTCATAAACTTAGATTTGCTATGTATATTATTTGCCAAATATATGCAACCTAAGTCAGGTAACAAACAAGTATGGGGAAAAAGAATTTACAATTCATACAGGCAAAGGACAAATGAAAGTTTCCAAGCTGAGTTAGCCAAACATTTCCAGGTGTAAAGTTTTCTTCTGGAAAATGCTGATACAGTGCAATACAAAGTTCTGTTCCTCAGACACATGGAAATTCCATCAAAAACTTTTGAAGGAGATTAGACCTTGGAACCCACCTCCAGTGGAGCTTGGGAACCGGAACTCTGGCCACTAGCTCATCAAATGAGTTTCAGGCTTTACAACAGCAAAATACAGCATAAATCTTCCTGTTATCTTATCTTTTTGTTTTTCTGTACTTCTTGATGATGCAGATGTTTGAACTGATTTTGTTTTGGTGAGAGAGTAAGACCAAAAACTGCAATATTTGATGTTTTGTTTCTGAAAAAATATGTAAACTAATTATGTGGAATAAGCAGTAGATAAAAAAGGCTATCGTACTTACCTATAAAAAGACTATTGTATCTTACCCTTCACTGCTACCTAAGCAATCTTTAAATGTGTATGGTTTAAGATAAAATTCTTATAATACATCCTTTTCTTGAAACCCAGACATCCCCTCTGTGTCGTGAACAGATGACAGAATCGTACTTCAGAATCTCTGAAACATGCATATTCAGATGTAGACACATATTTATAAAAATATTCCCAACCCTGCATTGCAACAATTATCATTATCCCTCAGGCTTAGCTGGGGTTGTGTGACAATGAGTTGTTAATTGATCACAGTACAGAAGAAGTTTGAAATGATCTTGGTGAGCTGGATGAGAAACAATGCTTCCCGCATTCTCTTTTGATAGACACAGGTGTGTGACATTCATGAACCTCCAGATTTATTGCCAGATTTTTGACTTCAGCAGACTTCAGTATCTCTTTCCTGGTTTCAGCAACGAGAAAATAAAAGAATCTTCACGTAGACGAGCTATTACAAAAATAATGAGTCATCTGCACTTGACTGTACTCTACAGGTATAAACTGGTGCAGATCCATTATAGTGAATAGAACTGTGTCAATTTATATCAGCAAAAGATATGACCCTGACTTTGCAAAGTAATAACAGGAACTCTCTCCGTGTGCCATTCCATATTTGCTGGGCTGAAAACTGACTTTTGATCCTGCATCCCACTTAGCAAGTGTAGAGTATAGCACTCATAATTCCCCAACATAGATCATTTTGTATAATTTAAAAATGAAAGGTTTGATTCTTGGCTTCACTTTCTCTTAACTTCCCCAGAATAAAAGTTATTTTAGATCTTGCAGCAGAGTAAGACCAGAACAATCTTCGTGCTGTGCAGAAAGTTCATTGTTGAGAGATAGCACTAGAAGTCATGTTTATGTGCAGGAGANGTTGTTTTGTTTGGCCATAGAAGAGTTTCATTTTCTGAAGATCAAGAACTTTGTTGTAAAGCTATTAATCCGATATCATTACAGAGTTATACATACCACTATTAATATGTATTTTTTCTTGAAATCAAGATGAAATAGCATTTCACTTGTGAGGTAAGGTATTCTATGAGAGACAACTCCTTGCAAAATGTTTTTTTAATGGTGGTCATGTATTTAAAAAAATGAAGATACATAGCCACAGCAATATACACGCAAAATAGATGTTACAGTGGCAGAACAGCTAACTTGCCTGCACTAGAGAAGATAGGCATCAGCCTCTGCATCCTGAAGAGTCCATTATATGTGCACAGACAGATATTTGTCCCTCACTGAGGGCCATGGGGAGTCAGGTGCATGTTTGTGTGAGATGGCTCTACCTTGCAACTTCAGTTTACACCTCTACCTCAAGTAACATCAAGAATGGAACCTATGCTTTCCACATCTCTGTGGAGAAATCATCTATCAGGTTTGTTTCATCCCCCCATAGCGGGATTGCACAAAGTACAACATTTTAGCCCATCCCAACAGCCTGAAAGACACAGGCTGACAAACAGAATGGCAGCAGGTGGCTTTATGGGGCAGGATAGTGCAAGTCAGATAAAGGTAATATAGTAGGGAACAACCTGTGGGGTCTTTAGACTGAAACACACTAGTCCTTTCAAGGTCATGTTTCTTACTTGACCCATTAGCTACACTGACTCCCATCCACCCTTGTTCCCTGACCCTTTCTTCTGACCTTTCAAGTCTTCTCTTTCAGTTACCCTTACCTCTCCTTCCCAAAATCTGCTCTACCAGAAAATTCACTACTGCTTAGATAATCCTTCAGTTGTCTCTGAGAAAACATCGTGAATCATGCTCCACTGCTTGTATATGTGAGTTGTTTTGAGGATTTGGAGATTCTTATTATGAGTAAAAACCTTCAGGAAACCTGTATGCTCTTATGTCCCTAGATTTACTACCAGGCCTTAAATAATTCAAATATTTTCCAGTGAAATAAGTTACCAAAAGCTTTACTGTTTTATATTAAATAATTTTAATAATGGAGTGTATTGATGTTCTTAGTGTGGTAAACAAACAATCCAACTGTCACAGAAACTTACCTCAGCTCAACAGTGCATACGGATCAGAGTGCAGCTCAAAAAAAAAAAAAATAGAATACAACAACATTCAAGCTTTATTAGACATATCATTTGAGCAAAGAGTACAGGAATGTTATCCTACGTGCCCATTATCTTGCAGATCATATTAAACATAAAAGCCTTAATGAATTTGTAAGTCATCACTCAGTCCCCAAAAGTACAAGTAAGTGTAAATGCAAAAAACCAACAGAAATGCTTGGTAAGAGCGTTCAGGCTTTTTCCAACTGTTTCTTGTTTCCTCTTGCATAACTGTGGATCACAAAAATGACATGCCTCAAATTCAATCTCCCTGAATTAGCAAGTACAAGCATCTATAGTGGACAGCCTCCAGCTGCAGAAACTGTTAAAACCTAGCCCTCTACAGCAAAGGTCCAGATTCTCATCTGCATAATGCAAAAATACCTTGAAGCAGACACAAAATTAATTCACACTCACTTTGATTATACTCAAACCAAGAACTGAGTTTAATATAGCCTCAGTGAAAAAAAAAAAAACCCAAAAGTATTATGATAAATATATTGTGCCATATTTCAAAATCAAAATATGGTCCATTTTTAACAGGTCAAAGGAGCTTTAAATCAGCTGCCAATTAGATCTCCACAAAAATATTAATTTTGACTAAAAGAACTCTGCATCACCACTTTTAATCTTTAAATTTTTGTATTTGTCAGACCTTTAGGAAGCACACACTTTCAGAAGAGTACAAGATGTTCTTCCACTTCTAATATTTATTGAAGATCTGTATGTACCAATATATTTCTTTGCTTTGACTTTCTCTGTTTACCACAAAATTTTACATAGATATAAGCCCACTCTTTAGTCTCAGATATGTTGGAAAATGGGAGGAAATGGAAAAGCATTACATGTAAAAGACCGAGAGCTGAGAACTGCAAAATCTTACCAAAAAAAATGGGAAACTGGTTGCGCTCCTCCGTTGGGGAACTACTGTTCAGATTGTTGGACTTCTCATTTTGAGCAGTTGGCAACAAATTGACTAAAAGGAAAAAGAAGTGAAACAGTAAATAAGGGGTTATCTACACAGAGCAAAGCTCTGAAAATAAGCTATGACTTGCTCCATGCCAGTATTAATACCACTAAAAGGTAGCATTTCTTTAAGTCCCAAAGGCATAGAAAACTAATGTGCTGAGGTAACTTTAGGATGGATTCCCTTTTCTTCTTTAATTTTACCAGTGTAAGATTTAAATCAAACATGGTGTGGTAACATTTTTATATTACTAACAGACATTCTAACCTTTGCAATTGTAAGCCTTTTTCAAAATATGTATTACTGACAACAAAATGGCTATGAAAATAGGTGTAATGTTACTGAATTCACTGTGCTTATGTATTTCAATTAACATACATACCTTCAAATAAACACAAAAATGAGTGGGCAAGCCAAGGAGTGTGTGCATTAAAAACGCATAACTTTTTTTGCAAAAGCAAATTCTTACCAAAAAAACCCGGAAACTGGTTAGGTTCTTTGTCTGGGGAACTACTATTCCCAGTGTTAGCATGCTCTTCAGCTGGAACAATTGGCAATAAATTTGCTAAAAGAAAAACAAAATGAAAACAATGAGGAAAACCCACACAAAACAATTGGTATCAATGATTCAATATCACTCAGGTAAAAACTTTGATCTATTTAAACCATGGCAATGGCCTCTAATCTTCTCTTTCTTCTTGGGTATTCATAGAGATTTACACGAAGGTGTTTATTCAGAATAAAGTCAGAAAAAAAAGCGTTTTCTGCAATTTTTAGTCCAGAAGGTAAAAGTGGAATCGCAGCCCAGGAAGAAATGCTTCAGCAAAGGTAGGGGAAAAGCACATAGCTCTATATGTCTATATTTTTTAAAAAAGAAAAAAAATCTTTAAAAAAGGAACCATAGTGGGTCTTTCCTTTTCTAAATGTGAATAAGCTGAAGTTCCCCTTGCCAAAATGACCAATTATGAAACAGTCCTGGAAAAAAGGCCCACTAGAGACAAGCAAGACAAAAGGGTCTGGAGGCTCTGTCTGGGAAAATGTATTAGTTCTATGAATAAAAGTAAATATTTTGTGAGGGGGAGTTATGAAGGTTACTATATTCTGATATAGAACAGTTCACAGGAACTAGTGTGGCGAGGAAGTGGATGAATGATCTGTGGCCAGGCTGCTTTGTAGCCTAAGCTGCACAGCCAAATCACCCAGAAATGAGGGACAGCATTCAATGATTCTTTGGTGGGAAGCTAGCAACGCACAATAAGGAAACAGTAAAACCAGAAATTCCTATATTGGCACCTCTTTTCATTACAAGATTTGATTCAAAAAGATTATATTCAGATGTACAGGTTAAAAACATATATTAACATTTTATGATATTATAAAGCCAAGCATCTGTCAGATTTCAGATTACAGAAAAAGACTTATGTGGCTGTAACCAGAATAGGTCCATTTCTTTATTCCCTGCCATTATCTCTATTACTGTAAACTCTCTGCCTTCTTCAATGTAGGTACCAATATTTTTACAATACACTTCAAACCAGATTTCCCCAGCTTTCTGCCCTAGAAATCATGTTTATAAAATCTTCCCCCTAATGGCAAGTTTAATGGAGAAATGTGATGCTCTAATGTCCAGGTACAGCCAGGAAACAGTACTCATTGGAGATCAAATCCCCTCTTCAGCTGAAATTGACGTTATTTTAATTACTTCATCTGTCTGTATTGCTTCTAAAATTCTATTTCAAATTCCTGATCACACGCTATTTGTTTCAACTTAGATATATTAAATAGTATGCAGATTTTGGAAAATTAATATAATGTTATTTCTTACACAGACAGGTTTAATATACAGTTTGCAGGGACTTGCAGAATTAACATATATGTAGGCAACTAACTGTCATGAGAAAATTAAAAAAGCAGGAGTCCTGTAATATTCATTAAAATTAATAGTACCTACTATTTTTTTTTTAGTTTATATTTTTAATTTTTGCATTTTTATTTTAAAAAATACTTAATTAATGTTAATTTCAGATCTAAATTATTGCCACCTCAGGGTAACCTAAGTTGTCTTTTTTTTCCATGCAAGGTACCTTAAAATACAACATTATTTATACAAGAATAACATTAAGAAGAACGAGGACAACTACTTACAGTTGCCCTGGCAGGTAGTCTGGCATTCTTCCAAATTCTTGAAGTTGTTCTGGTTTCCTAGGCACCCACCATACTTGAATACTTCACATATCTTCTTCTCTTTGTTATAGAAATACCTGGAAAAATAGCCTCGGCAGATTCCAGGGTCTTTCTCATGAAAGCAGAAGCTGGGCTTTTCTGCAAACAATGGTAAATGATGAACAGGGTGGGGGAAGAAAACAAAGATCAATACACATTCCAAGACAATAACAGAGCTGGAGTAAGTTTATAAAATGAACCTGTAAGTTTGGCCTAAAGACCAACTGTAAAATAATTGCTGCTTTATTGTACGGCTTTTGTTCTATATATAACACTGCAATATTATGCTGGAGCATTACAGGGATGTTTTTATTGCTTTTTTTCCTCTTTTCAAGTAACTGGTAAATTATATCTTAGAAAACAAGGACTAATGATCCTCGAAGTGTCCTCCTACATTGAAGTTCTAAGAGGAAAATTAGTTTTTACTCTGAATTAAAGCAAGACTTGAATCTCAGCTGGTTCATTCGAATTCAAGTACACATTCTTGTCATTTATGTCATTTTTGTAAATGCTAGTGTGAAATATACAGACAGCAATGTTAAAATAGAAGGAAAAAGGAAATAGCTTTTAAAAAAGAACGTAAAAACATCTCACAATGCATTTTGTCTGGGATAGTCCACTGCTATAAAAGGATACAGGAAACTGGGAGACAGAGCAGCTAGTCTAACTATAATTTTTCAGTCACAGTTCTTAGTTTGCAATCAGTAACTACAATATCAACCAAGAAAAATTAACAAATTAATACTGTGTAATTTGACTGAATATCAAGGCATGGCTTTTGGCAGAGAAGAAAAACACATAAGCCATATAATAGTGCCCAAATGTCAATTTCTCACCATATTCAATTTTTTCTCAAAATTATATTCTTAAAAGAAGATCATGGAAGCTATAATGAAATATATGTGATGGTATTCTCAAATTCTTGCTAAATACTTTGAAATATGATTCTTGACTCAGCTGACTTGCAGAGAAAAGTGTATTTAGCCATCATATGAGACAATCATATCAGATATGACATAAAACAGCCTTTCTTTCCTGTGAAACAATAGAATATTGAAACTAAAACAGTGTGCAGAGGGATGCCATTTTAATAAAAATTACTAAAGAGCAATTAAGTTGAAGTCACAAACATTTTTGGAGTAAATTATGGAGTTGTAAGGAAGTTAATCCTATTACATCTATTTTAGCCAAGTATCTATTAAAAGTCAGTGCTACAATAAGAATATTATTAAATTCAATGGATGCACAGCATATATTCATATAAAACATGATAATAGCTCTTAATTAGTGTCTTTTCATGAAATAATTGTCAATATCTTGTACTTCACTTATTATAAAGCTTCATGAACAGCAAAACAGAGAATTAAAACCATTAAAATGTTCTTGCAAAAAGAAACACAACTATTTTAAGCCTGGATGGCTTAATTTTGATTTTTCACTACAAATTGCATTCTCTGCCAGAAAGCATACGTATTATAAAGTTCAGATCTTTCATGTTTCTTGCTATTCAAATGCAGCACCTATTGATGTTCACAGATGTAGAAAACTAAGTTCACATAGACCAACAAATATGAAAGGCACGGGCAAGGCATATGATATGCTTTCAGCTGAGAATGGAAATGAGAGTTATGTAGACAGACAGCAGGCAAGAATCTGCCAGGGTAGTACCTATTCCATCTATTAGGAGCTCACAGACAATAGGAGCTACAGAAACAATTTTTTCATCAAGCATTGGATAATATTGTGAAATAACAGAAAAAGATTACTGGATAGATATTAAATGAGAAAATAAGGCAGATAATAATAAGGGTATGTAGACAACAGGATTATGACTGATTCTTAAAAACAGCTGCTCCTCATTTAGAAAATCCTTATATTAAAATGGTTCTTGCAGAAAAAGGAAATGATGTCCAAATAAGTTGAGCTTACAGTTATCTTTTATAGTCACGTTTGAAGAGAAAGGTCATGAAGGCAATATAATCCCAACTATACAAACTAGTATTATGCTTCTAAATGCCATGTCTTTCTCCAGAGACTCAATATTCAAGACTACATTACTGGAAACAACAGTAAAAATGTAACAATGTTGATGGTAGCCACAAGATAATTTTAACAGGATATGTTCTGTTTTGTCATTAAAAGCAGGGAACTAGGGTCAGACCTTAAAGGAATTAGTGCCAAATGTCTGCAGCATCTGTGAAAAATCAACTTCAGTAACTTCCATAGCATAGAACTATGGATTTTAATTTTTTTAATGCATTAATAATGGAAAAGACAGTAGGCAACGGGAAAGAAAACTATTATCTCAGTATGAAAATCTTCAAGAATACTATTCTGCAAAGATAAATGGTTTAATTAATCTGTTTCAAAATGTATGTGCAAATATTGGTATTTCTGTGAGGAGTTAAATGCACATCAATTCAAGAGGAAGCAACTGGAAGGAAGCCAGGGAAGGAGGGTAAGCAGAGAAAGAGGAACTGACTTGTGATGAAATTTACTCAAGTCTGTATTTGGGGAACTCTGGCTACCAGCACTGGACCCAATCCAGATAAGTCTCTCACGTGGAAAGAGAGGGTGAGGTGGAATAGATCTCCACAAGCTCCATTGCAAGTGCCAAACTTAAATATCCTTGTTAGGTATATATGTTACCTCAATAGACCAACAGCGTTTTGGTCAAGTGTTTAAGCAGTGGCTATTTAGAAAGTCTGGGTATTAGGCATTTAAATTTCTGCAAACAGTCTGCCCCTTCAGGAGTGTGAAATTGCCCCCTTGCTTAATCAGTAATAAGGGGATCTGCCCTAACCTCTGAGTTCCTATAAACACAGTGCTTGAGAATTTCTGTTTCAGAGTGATTTTTTTCCTATTTTTGCTAACAGTGGAGGAAGCATTTAGATTAGTCTCAAAACACACAATAAGAGTTTCACATCGTGGCTAATTATATAATGCTTCGATCTCTGCTTGAATCTCTTCTTTTTATTGAAGAAAGAGAAAAACGTGTCATGATGTGTTTATTTTGGGGAGAAGAGATTGCAACTACTATCTTCAGTGACCATAACTGCCCTCAAAGTCTTCGAGGAATACAGAAGAGGAAGATCAGGAATAAGAACTCCAGACTGATAGTTTTGTTCGTATTAGGAGATAGCTTGGAACCATACATAAAGAATTTATAAAAGGAAGCTAAATTCCTTATCGTTTTATAAGAGTCTTAGGTTATTATGTAAACATAATTACCTTTCTTCATTTTTGCAAACATCATCTTCCGAGGCAATTCTGCAACATCAATTAGAAGAAAAGTATTTAGCAAAAGCAGACTTGTTAAGTGTCAGCTGTGATACCAGGGTGCTTAGCAGTAACTACGAGCACTGAGGAGGAAGAATACATCGTGTCTTCCTCTTCTTTCTTTTCTTTATTAAAGAACTATCACAAACCCTTGCTCTGAAGGACTGAAATATGATTTCCTTTGTATGAGAAGACTTGCTGTATTGGAAACTTGAGGATATGGAAAGTACTGTAATCAAATCATGCCGATAATGAATTGAACAGAGAAATTCCTCTTCATGTTACTGGAACCGGAATCGTGCATTATGTAACCTCATTCCTTAAAAAGAGGAGTAATTAGCAGACTTACTTAATCCAACTGCTGTAGTTACTGATGCTGCCAATAGCTTCGGAGCTGATCTCGTTAGCAATAAAGACCTCTCTCTTGCTATCTAATTCCCTTAGCTCTGCTATGTAGTGTCTGAGTAAAGCGTTCATTGTGCTGTTTATGTTACTAAAGCCCATTCAGACAATTAACTCCAGCCATCTTCAGGGTATATAGAATAAAAATTTGCTTGCACTGTTCTTTTAGTGCCTGATCATCAGTGAAGAAGTTGCTATTGTCATTTTCAACAGAGAGACCTGAGTTTTATTGTACTTGCTCAAGAAGCTAGATATCTGAATTCAACCTCACATTCCTTTTCAGTGATTGAAAATAAACCTTCTTCCCCTTCTAGGAGACTGCCTAATCATACAACTACAAAGGAGTCCAAGGGGAGACCAGCTCAGCCAATGCATAATAAAGGCTGAAAGTTTTTTGGCAGCTGAGAGAGAGACAAGTAGCAAAAGATAGCTTATATATTTTCTATTACAGAGATATTTGCAAGGCACATGAAATAGTAGCTTCTGCACTTTACCTAATTCATCTTAATTTGCATTGCTTCATAATTCTGGTTTTGTATTTGTGCTTTTCTTAATGGCATTATAAAACGCTAGTTTCTCTAAAACTGTCCTTTGCCTACTGACCTATGAGAGAAGGGATAAAGTGGTACAGCTAATGCTTTTCTTGAAGTTGTCTGCTGGAAAGCACATTTTATTTTATGTTTTTGCTCTGTCAGGCAGTTGAACATAGTATAATAAAGCAATGTATTTGCCTGACCCTGCCATCGTACTTAGCTACCACAGCCCCCCTTAAGAATTCCCTATAGTACATGCCAAGAGTAGCAGTAGCATATTACAACTACTTTCTACTGTTAATGGCTCTTCCTGCTTCAGTGGATACTTGTCTTCCAGAGTCCTGCTTTTAAAGCCTCAGTATAACCCATGGTCTAGCCTTCTTTCAAAGATGAAATGGAAGGGAATTCAAAGGGATGTCTAGATTTTAATCTGAATTTAAATCACATGCATTCATCTCTCATGCCCTGTTTCCCAGAAGGCCTCCGAGTCATACATGTAAAGGATGTCACTACAACCTCTCTCTAATTTTGTGCCTGAGATACAGCTGCTCTGCCCAGCTGGCAAGAGTCGGGGCTACAAGGATGCTATGCCTTCTCTCAGCTTGGAGGTACCTACTAGCAAGACCTCAGACTGAAAACAATTCCTGATGGAAAACAGAATTGCTGCTGTGACCTTCCTTGTTATGGAAGCAGTAACAGGAGACACTTGAGCCATCTGTATCCTCACCTTTTCTGTAAATTGTAATTTTTATTAAGGTCTCCCACCACTACTATTTATAAAAATCTCTTCACTGTCCAAAATTGAAAGGAATATTAGCAGTTTATTCTCCACTCATACTCCAGAGCAAGTGTTTCTAACCATCCTTTATATAGTGATATACTTTTTGGGGCTCCTATTTTAAGAAGTGCTGATGATGACTAAGAAGCTTTTAGCATTAGCTATACTGCTTTTGTGGTTCCATAATCTTACCACAGTTTTTGGGTTTTCTTATGGAAACAAGGCCTGTGTTATATTTTTGAAGTAAATCTATCAGGTAGAAACCTTGTCATGATTCATTTTTCTTACATCTCTGGGACAATGCAGCTGGCATCCTTAAAAAAAATATTATTTATAGACATGACATGCACTTTAGAGTGACATACCATTTGTTTGAACATCTTACCAGTGCTTCTTAATAGTAGGAGGCTGTGTGTTCAGCACTTAAATCCATGACCAAACCCATGGAGATTCACATCAGGCCATTTCACTAATTTCACTCAGCTGTCCCATTCAGGCCAAAGTCAGCAATCATACTTTAGCATATGATCTCTACTCTTCTGGCACAGAACAGGAAGAATTTCTTCTAAGTTTATAAAGGCCTAGAATATTTTAATCTTACGACCATGTCAACAGTGTCTTTTTGCTTCTGTTTTCAGTCAAAAAGGCAAATCCACAGCTGAATTAATTTCTTCTTTGTAAGCAAACTGTATTTCTAAGTATATCTGCTGTGTAAATAATAGACATCAGAATTGCTGTCATGTCCAGAACCTTTCATCAGTAGGTATTTTCCCATGTCAGAAGCTTAAGTAGCCTTAGACATGTACTCACTGCCCTGAAAATTAGGACCTTTGTGCTAGCGATAACATCTGTGATTCATTTTTTTAAACTTTTATGCATGCATTAAATTTGGAGTTCAGCTGCAAATTTCATTATTTTTGTGCTGAAAACTCAATAAATGTGGAAAGAAACTTTTAGGTTGATTGTCCATTGGAAAAAAAAAATCTGGTTAAATCCATGATACAATTTCATGACTCACGAAAGCCATATGCCAAAGGAGGAATTTTAAGTCTAGAGAAGGCATTTGTCAGAAAATTGACAATTACTATGCAAAATATTAATGCCACAATTTGAATATTTTTAACCCCTTAAAATTTGTCTTGAATGCTTATGAAAATATAACCATTCAATTCTAATAGAGATACATCATCTGGATAACCACACAGAATAAGTAATATTTAATTAATATTACTCATTTAATTAATTTAATTAAACAGTTAATATTAATTAATACAATGCCCAGGCTGAGTTAAGTACAAGAAGCACATCAGCTTCTTTAGCCATAAGCCTTTATAGGGGTGATGATTAGCAAATGCTAAATGTAAGTCTTTTACACTCAGTTTGGTGGGTGGCAACCTTTAGCCCAAGTCGGAAGCAAGACCATCTCCTGCCTTTTTAGCCTCAACCTCTACATCCCTACCGTCTCTACTAACAAGGACTAATATTGCCATATTCTGGTTGGAGAAAATGATCCAGATATAGAGATATCAGAATTATCACTTAGGCCTTGATATAAGAAATCTGAAATGTTTTACTGATTACAAGATGTGCTATAACCAGCACAAAGCTATTTGCTCTCCTTAGATATTGTAGGGTTCAGTTCCCAAGCAGGATGAACAGCTAGAACTTTTGATAGGGCAATTTGTAGACAACGCAAGAACAAAATATGGGAGGTAAAAAGGAGCAAGATGTCATTTTTTGTCTTAGTTTTGCATACTGGTTAAGCACAGCCCTGACCTTCCACTCCTCTGTAATGATTTTCTGCGTTGTTTGATTTTCCGCCAAGAGTTGTCATGTGCTCCTACCCAGTAGTTTCTTATGAAAATCTAAACATATTACTTAAAAAAATAGATACAAAAGTAAGATAAAATTCAACTCAGGTATGAAGAAGCCATGAAACAAATAGTATAGTCTGGAGAAAGAACAATATTGTAAACACCTTTTATCTTAACTGACTTCTAAAGAAACAAATACAGGCACATGAGCACCAAAACAGTAATCTGCACTTCTAGCAGTATCTGAGACTTCATAGAATGGTTCGGGTTAGAAGGGACTTTAAAGACCATCCAGTTCCAACCCCCCTGCCATGGGCAGGGACACCTTCCGCTACACCAGGTTGTTCAAAGCCCCATCCAGCCTGGCCTTGAACACTTCCAGGGATGGGGCATCCACAACCTCCCTGGGGAACCCGTTCCAGTGTCTCACCACCCTCACAGTAAAGAATTTCTTCCTAATATCTAATCTAAATCTCCCCTCTCTCAGTTTAAAACCGCTACCCCTCATCCTATCATTACACTCATTATATTACATTACTCATTATATTACACACATTATAAAGAGTCCTTCCCCATCCTTCCTGTAGGTCCCCTTTAGGTACTGGAAGGCTGCTATAAGGTCTCCCTCCAGAGAGAGGACTCATCTCCAGGCCGAACAACCCCAGCTCTCTCAGCCTGTCCTCATAGGAGAGGTGCTCCAGCCCTCTGATCACCTTCATGGCCCTCTGCTGGACCCGTTCCAACAGTCCATGTCCTTCTTCTGCTGAGGGCTCCAGAGCTGGACACAGTACTCCAGATGGGGTCTCACCAGACTGCAGTAGAGGGGTAGAATCACCTCCCTTGACCTGATGACCATACTTTTGATGCAGCCCAGGATGTGGTTGGCTTTCTGGGATGAAATCATGCATTGCCAGCTCATGTTGAGCTTCTCATCCACCAGCACCCCCAAGTCCCTCTCCTCAGGGCTGCTCTAAATCCATTCTCCGCCCAACCTGTATGTGTGCCTGGGACTGCTGTGACCCAGGTGCAGGACCTTCCACTTGGTCTGGTTGAATTTCATGAGGTTCACACAGGCCCACCTCCCATGCCTGTCCGGGTCGCTCTGGATGGCATCCCTTCCCTCCAGCGTGTCAACTGCCACAGCTTGGTGTTGCCGGCAAGCTTGCTGAGGGTGCACTCAATGCCACTGTCCATGTCACCAATAAAGATGTTAAACAGGACTGGTCCCAGTACTGACCCCTGAATAATGCTACTCGTCACCAGTTTCCACTTGGACATTGAGACATTGACCGCAACACTTTGAGTGCGGCCATCTAGCCAGGTCCTTATCTACAAAGGGATCCATCCATCAAATCCATGCTTTTCCAATTTAGGGACCAGGATGTCATGCAGGACAGTGTCAAATGCTTTGCATAAGTCCAGGTAGATGACATTGGTTGCTCTCTCCTCATCTACCAGTGCTGTGGCAACATCATAGAAAGCCAACAATTTGTCAGGCATGATTTGCCTTTAGTGTAGCCATGTTGGCTGTCACCAGTCACCTCCTTATTTTCCATGTGTTTTAGCAGAGATTCCAGGAGGATCTGCTCCATGATCTTGCTAGGCACAGAGGTGAGACTGACCAGTCTGTAGTTCCCTGGGTCTTCCTTTATTGCCTTTTTGAAAATGGGGACTGTGTTTCCCCTTTTCCAGTCAGCAAGAACTTCACCAGACTGCCACAACTTTTAAAATATAATGGAAAGTAGCTTAGCAACTTAATCTGCCAGTTGTCTCAAGACCCATGGATGGATTTCATCAGGTCTCATGGACTTGTGTACCTTCAGGTTCCTCGGATGGTCTGGTACTTGATCTTCTCCTGCAGTGGGAGGCTCTTCATTCTCATAGACCCTGCCTTTGCCTTCTGCAACTTGGGCTGTCTCGTTGGAGCCCTTGCCAGTGAAGACTGAGGTGAAAAAGTCATTCAGTACCTCAGCCTTCTCCACATCCTGAGTGACCAGGTCTCCTGTTTCCTTCCAGAGAGGGCCCACATCTTGTCTAGTCTTGCCTTTATCCCTGACAGACTTATAGAAGTTTTTCTTGTTATTCTTGATGTCCCTAGACAGATTTAATCCTATCTGGACTTTGTCTTGCCTAATCTGGTTCCTGGCCACTCAAAAAGTTTCTCTGTATTCCACTCAGTCAACCCATCCTTGCTTCCACCCTCTGTAGGCCTCCTTTTTACTTTTGAGCTTGTCCAGGGGCTACTTGTTCATCCATGCAGGCCTCCTTCAAAATGAAAAGAAACAGAATCGCTGATGTAAGGGTTCTTTCCCTTCACAGCCAGTTCAGTAAGATTCGGCTTAAGACCCAATTCAGATCCAAATAGGACAAAGTTTCATTGACTTCAAGTGTACTTGCATTTAGGCCAAGATGTTTATATTCAGGAAGATGCTTTTCTCTATGCCACCTCTTTTTTGACTTAAAATACTATATGATGTTATTTAGTAACTAAGGAATTATGGGTTACATATAATTTTTCCTCAGTGGTATGTAATTTCAAGATATACCTTATTTTAATATCATTAGCACTACATTTACCCATATATGACTCCTTACAACAGAGCAAGACTGTGACTAATTCTTGCTGCTTCTTCCCTAGACCAATTCCAGTCTCTGAGGCTCATTAGTGGATCTTGCCAGAAGCCATCAAAAGATGATTTTCAAATTAATCCTTAGAGTTAAATGCAACCCTGTTGTTCACTTCAAGAATGGAGTGATCCGATCATTTTCATTCTGACAAGTTGTTAGTGAAGTTTCTTAGTGTTTTTTCCATCCTGGTAGTTTTATAAGCATGCAATTGTTTGAAAGCAAAACGTAACTGAGGAGAAAAATAACTGAAATTTCCTTTCATCCTAAAATTTAAGGTTTGTATTTGTGTTTATTTTCCTTTTCTTTTGGGTGGATTGTAGTGCCAGGTACAATAATAGAAAACATAGTGTCACCAGCAGATTAGAAAATAAGTGTGAATGGTAAATAATGCCTTGACTTAGTATTTAATGAGTAAATAAAATGCCTGCAGTCTCCTCACTGTAAAGATCAAAGGGATCAAGACCAGGGATACCTGTTAGGAAGGATGAGATTTCCTCTATTAGCTATCCTTCTGCTATTTTCTCACCAGCAAACTTTGTGCTCATGTTCAACACATTAGATTCAATTTTGCTATTATTTATACATACAGTCCCATTGAGGCCACAACATTCTAGCTCACTTGGTGTAGCAAAGAAAGGATCCCCACTTCACTCTGTAAATCATAAACATAATTGGAAACTGTCATACTACAAACGCCTAAGAAAAATATACTCATTCTTTCCCTTGCTATGTCTGAACTGGTTACAGAGAGACAAAAGTCTGAGTCAAAGAACTGAATTACAGACTTGAGAAATTCGCAAAGCCTATGCTGGATAATGACATGTGTTGCTGGTGCATTGGTTTGTATTCAAACAAATTGTTATGTTGCATAAACAAATCTGCAAGGAAACATCAGCTACCTATAGGGATAGCTGAAGAGTAGTATAAGGAAACAGAGAATTTGCCAAATCTTATCAGTAATTTTTCCTCTTATTTTAAACACCTGTAACTATTTGAAAAACTTAATCGACCTTGTGGAAGTGTGAACTGGTATTAAGACTATCTAATATAATATCAAGACTATATAGTTCATACAGATAGAAGAGAAGACTACTAGTCTACTAGTCAAGTAAATGCCAGGGTACAAATTTATATTCCGCAAACTGACTCAGTGCCTTTAGCACGTTGACAGATTTGCAGTTTTATGGAAAGGCCAAGGGCTAGAATAGATTATGAAAATAGGGCAAACAAAGTGACACCTACTGAGATAATGGTAGGGTGCTACCAGGGCACATCTCCAACAGGCAGGAGAGATCAACATTTTTCATCCAATTGTGTTGCCCATACTCAGAATAACCAGTAGACTGTTCTTGACTGCTGGATTGAGTCTTGAGCTCAGTAACAACAGCACATTTTGCTCCTGGGCAAGGCATAAGTGACTGAAAACTACCTTCTATTGAGAATGAATCCTTCTATCTTACTTCAAAGTCTAAATAAATGAACATTCGATATATAAATTCACTTGGGAAAAAGCCCCACATAGTTGGTATACTGCGTGAAGGTTATCACACACCTTTGAGGAGCTCTTTATTCTGGAATTTTCTATCTATTTCTANTTCCTGTTTACACGGCCAGACAAATTCCATCCAATTCCCATGAAAGCAAGATCCACATTAGGTATACAGAGGAAATTGTCAATAAGACTTGAATTCCTTCAGTCTCTAAAAATAGGAACTTATCAAATTTCTAACTCCACTAGCATTAACTTTAAATTTTAAGAATCTTCTAACTTTCATACACTCCTATGAGGAACAGAAATTGGTTACTTTCACAAGGCTGAAACCCTTAGTTAATTACGAAGATCATTTTTAATAGCAAAACCAGCATTCATAAGGCACTTTCTGTGTATTCTGCCGTATATCATATTTTGGATCGGTCTCAATTTCGTTTTTCTAACGATTAATTGATGAGGTTTCAACAAAACACATCTCTTATGACAAACATCTCTAACTGCAACTTTTAAAGAGAACTATTTATTATTGTAGTTCTAATTGTGCCGAAACATAACAGGTGTCCAAGAGTTTGGACAGCTTGTATCAGCTTCTCAGTGAAGGAGAAACCTGGGATCAAAAATTGGGTTAGATACTCTGAAAGCAATAACAGACATTTTTGCTGCCCACCAGCTTAACCAAGCCTCAAAATCAACTTCACTTTCAGAACTCATTCAAAACCCGCCTGGATGGGTTCCTGTGGAACCTGCTCTAAGATGGCCCTGCTCTGTCAGGGCGTTGGACTAGATGATCTACTGAGGTCCCTTACAACCCTGTGATTCTGTGATTCTGTAAAACAGGACTCAAGCTAGAAAATAAGCTATTCCCCAGGTCCACTAAAAAAAGTCACACTTATCTTTCCAAATCCTGAATGTTTGCTTGCACAATGTAAAATAATTCAGATGACTACAACATAGCATAATGCTTGGGAACATAATTAGAAGCATCACATTACTGTATTAGTGGGAACTGAAGAGGACCTCTACTTCCAAAATTCATACAGTCTGTGGATGAGAACAGATGCAAATGAAGACCTGGCAGGATGTTAAGAGAATGGGTACTGACCTGTTACCACACACTTCTTCTGACATTCTTCCAGTGTTAGAAAGTTGTTCTCATTGCCATGACATCCACCATATTCAAATATTTCACACTCATGGCTTTGAATATTGAAGTAATAGCGCATGTGAATTGCTTTGCATGGACCTTCATCTGCTTTCATGGCACAGACTGAATGTCCAAGTTTCAGTGGTGGCAAAGCAGCCCCTGTAATAAAGAAGTAGAGTAACTGTTAAGTTAGTTTGCTTCACTGCACAGCATAACTTCAAAATGAGATTGTTCGCATCTTCCACTAGATACGCACTGCCTAGCATCTGGCTGTAAACCTCTGAACACATTTTTCACACAGATGTAAAAAGAAAATAATCATCTGTATTGGAATGCAAATTCCATTCAATCAAACCAAACGTGCAGTTTCAACCAAACCAGTTGATATTTTAAACTTTAACTCCTCATTATAAATCTTGAAATAGCTATGCATAGTGGCATAGCTATTTCACAGGAGCTAGTGAACAATTCTGAACAACAAATAAATTGAGAAAATGCTATCAGCTCACAAAGACACAGTGACTACTCCTGCACAAAACAAGGCAGAAAGAGGATTCCTTCTGTGCTCTTCCATACACTTCTAATAGTGAATGTAGCTCGTAAAGGCATCTCATAGCAGTGTGGGAAGAACTAAGCAAGCGAGCCCTGCAGAGGGCACCGTTTCCCTATCAGATTGCACATTACTAGTACATAAACCCATCCAGTAGAATTTAAAGGTCATCATAATGTCTTATTTTTCTTGATCTCACTGTTCTTGCATTAGAACTTTCAAGAACAAATAAGTACATAACTGGAAAGTTAAGGTGAGAAGAAACTGTACCTTTTCAAATCGTGTCATTTCTATGTCTTTCAATATATATTATTAGGTGAGGGAATGTTTTGTAAAAATTCTCATATAGTGAAGAATACTATCAAAGTTTTACTCTATCATTTTCTATAAGGAAATTTTGGCTGCCAATCCAGTTTGTCATACTGTATTCTTATCAATACATGGTTTAATATCTTTTCCTGTTTTGCTTTCACAAGGAATTATTTTACCCTGAGGGATTTTGAAAGCTTTGCAGAGTTTGTGTGCTTGCAATAGCAGCCAGAAGAACTGACCTGAAATTTTTCATTCATTCTCCCAGAGCTAATCAGAACATTGATGTCTCTTACAAGTTTATGCAAAAGTATCTATCAGTGCTCTTTGCAGTGGCACAGGAAACAGGAGAAAAAAGGATGAGGACAAGAGTTTACATGATAATTGCACAGCTTCCTACTACTACCTAGAGTAAATTTCCAATTTTAATTAAAATACTCCACAAAAAATCAGGCTTTATGACACAGTAAAAAAGAAATTGCTATAACTTCTACCTAATTGTTCTGTTGATATCTAATTTTAACATAAAATTGGCCTTATTGTATAATTAAGTGAAATGCACAGCTGAGATAAAAACCTCATAAATACTGAGGTCAATGGAAGTTTACTAATTTTATTCCATTTAAGCCATTTATAAATATTAAACCTACAGGAAAGAATCAATTCTCAACACTAAAATCTTTTAACTCATAGCATTTAAATCCTTGAAAAATTAACCACCTTTATTACGCTATTACCATCAACACAGTAATTGTAGCACACAATTAAATATTCCAAAAATGGACAATTTGGTGTTATAATGCAGATTAAGACGACTAATTTAAAAATTTTCATTAAATATTCACTCCCTAAAATAGTTTGTGACTCTCTCCTCATTAATGGATTTATATTTACAGATTTTGAAGTTAGGAAAATAGATTTGAAAAAGTTATTGAAGACTGTCTAATAGGAAATACAGATTAACATTTTTAAGAGGCATTAGATTCAGTAAACTTCCTATGGAGGTCAGCTTGCCAAAGAGATTTCTGAGTTCTGTTTTTGACAGTTTCCTTATCTGGGTCTTCCTGAGTCCATGAAGAATCAGTATTTACAAGTCACAAGAGATTTCAAGTTGGACCTCAAAGGTCTAAAGTTCTCCAACAGGCTTGGGAACCCTTTGGAAGGGACTTTAAAAGGCTTAACTTGAAAAGTTCAGAGGCTATTGCATTTGCAAAATGAAAGTTGGGAATTCCCCCATTCAGTAATACGGAAAAAATGCTTTCAAAACATCAAAGTTTTCAGTAACTTTTGGAATAACTCCTGAAA
>VXBO01005933.1:334114-379807 GCA_013400135.1 Rhinoptilus africanus | reverse complement strand
CACGCGTGGGGCAGGCGAGGGACCGAGGGGAGGAGCGGGAGGGAGGAGGAGGAGGATGAGGATGAGGATCATCCTCCCAGAGCCCCCCAGCGCGGCGCTTTCAAGCCCCAGAGTGCTGTCAGGGGGCTGAGCAGTTTGGGCATCAGCTCTGCGCAGAAATAGCTATTTTTATCTATTTATTTATTTATTTATTTTCCCATGCCAAATGAAAGGGGCAGGGGACACCGGAGGGGGGGGCGGGAGTAGAAAAAGCAAAGTTTTTCCGAGGAGCGCGTGGGTCTCTCTGGCTCCTTTAATATTTATTTATCTAAACTAACTACACTAAAGCAACTAAACAAGCAAAACCGGGAAGCAAGCAAAGTTTAAACCTGAGCGCCCACCACGGTACCCACTGAGGGGTTCGCATGAGCAGCCACAGGGTAGGAATTCCCACGCTGCAGAAGTCCTGTGGAAAAGTAACAGGTCCTTTCAGCTTCCCCAGGTACCTCTTTCTCACCCTCGGCCCTTTAGGGCCAGGCACTGTCCTCGCCATCTCCAAAAAACTAAAAAAAAAGCTCCTAAAAAGACAGTCTCTATGAATAAAGCATCGGTAGGGTAAAACTGTGCTTCAGCTTTATTATTATTATATTTTATTTATTATTACTGCAGAAGCAGTTGCCTGGCCTCATACACAAACGTTTGTGAGAAATCTGTCTTTTTTGTAAAGCACAATAAATCCACGCTAAAGGCATGGAGCGCTTTTGTCTTTAGCAAAAAGGAAATCTAGCTGCTATAAGCGTGCCGAGATCTGATCATTTGTTTACTCCAACCTGGCCACTTTTTCTGTTGTACGTTTCGTTTTCTAAACAGAAAAAAACCCAACCCCAAACCACCCAGTTTTAATAAAATAGTTGCATTTGCAGCTCGGATATAAAATTGGAGTATTTTCTGGGCAATTCTGCCTGCTCACGTGTCCTCCAAAAAAGCTTTTTGCATAGGCAACTATTTTGCCAACAATCTCACAGCTGCAGTAGATTGCAGTTTGACTGACTGTACCACCCCAAAATAATCACAAATAAGTTTTATTTGGCATTTATTTTTATTTTTCATCAATAAAATTGTCGGATGAAATCCAGAAAGCAGCATGCTGCCTCAAGCCCTTACACGTGACCTGCCCGATCAAAGGGCTATTGCTAATATAAATGTTCTAGGAAGGGCTGCGTTTCTTTCGGTGAAGCTTCAGTGCCTTCACTCCCCCCTCTGCCCTAAAATCCACTGATGCAACCGCACATATCCACCCAACTGCACATATCCCAAGTACGAAACACCAAGTTACGCTCCAGCGTTAAGTCTCGACATGGAGAGTTTTGCTTGGATTAAGATTTCGAAACTGAGCCCATAATAAGATATGCCATAAAACCTCAAACAACCCTCCTCCCCCAGGGATATTTATCTTACACATTTAATTGCCCAGTAAAATAAATTCTGTATGTGTACACTTATATGGGAAGGATTTTGATCTGGTAATTTTGGTGTATCTTCTGATCTGTAGCAGCTTAGAATGAGTCTGTACTAACATCCTTGGAAACTGTGGAGAAGCAGAAACTGTGCCCTGCTAAATAACGCGTATTCAGCTGCTAAATATTTACACATAGGCAGGAATAAGCTTTCCTTGTAATGCTATCTCTTAACTATATATTAGCATTCAAGAAGAAAAACAAATGCAAGCCATTTAAGCATAGGCCAAATCCCTGCTCCTGCTAAAGCAAATAACAGGGCTCCGCTAACTTGCGTGGGGCAGAAGGGGGCTCCTCCATGTTACCTCCATGTCATATTAGCACTGTCGTTTTTATAACGACTTCCTTCTCAAAGCACTCACTACTGTATAATAAGCTTCAAAAACCCTCGAGAGGTGCAGTGTTACTACTTTATCTGCTTTACAGATAAGTCAACTGATGCAAGGGGAAGATAAGGAATTTCCCCAAGGTTCTGCAGCTGGTTTCCTGGAGATCAAGTGAAGGGAAGGAAGGAGAACCAAGAACTGGGACTGAACTAACCACCAGACCAGTATCTGCTCCTCCCACTGCTGGTGACAACGCATCCCACAGCCAGGAAGGTGGTATTAAGATGAGTAGCAGGTGATCAGGATCCACATAAAACAGGTCGTTTCCAGTCTGGTGCCTAATCTTGCCATTTTATAGCTAAACTTGGGCACCCATGTTTGAAACTTTCAGCTTCTCTAGTGATACTGTGGAGCTGCATCCATGCCGGCATGATGTGATATATTGGAAGTGGAATTTCATTCTTTAGCGCATTGAATGAAACACCCTAATAATTCCAAGACATGTTTGAAAAACAAAGCTTGGTATTACCCACAGCAGAGTTTAAATAAAACCTACTTTGACACATCTATGCTAACATTAGAACTGCTGTCTGCAAGGCATATATTTTAAAGTGTCGAATAATTACAAAAAGCCGTAGTACTGGAAAATGACTGTTGGAGGCTCTGATGTCCCAAACAATATTAATCTGCACAAAAAAAAAAACAACCCCAAACCCAAAACTCGAAGAAATTTCCAAAGCTGGAGTCTTTAATCTAGCCCAGATTGCACGCAGCTGCAATACATTTAGCCTTTAACATGAGCTCTAGCCATTGTCCTAGCACATGCCTACACCCCACGACACTTCATAGTATTAAAAGCAACGCTGTATAGCCACAGCAACTTGTCACTAAGATATATCACTCGGCGGAGAGTAAAACAAAACAAAACAGTGAACAGCGTGGCTTTTTTTTTTTTTTTTCCCATGGCAGCCTATACTGTGGGTCTAGTTTGCTCGGCTCCGTTGTGTTTTTGTGGTGTTTTGTAGCAGCGCGTGTTTTGGAGCCGCCTGCCTCCCTGACAGCTATGGAGTAAAAAGCCTCTGGAAGCAAGTAAAAGAGCAGGCCGTGTACTGGATAATCTGGTATAATCGCTCCATAGAGCCATTGAAGGAATACCAGCCCGCTATGTGTCTATAATCTAATGGCAGTCAAGAGCCGATGTAATCGCCCTTACGCTGGCCTCCTCCCTGTTCCAAAGGGAAACAAGGGTGCGGTCGGAGGATGGATGGAGGTTACGGCTGACGCGCACCCACATTACAGCCCTCCTGGGAATTTTCACCTTGGTGTCCATTACACCAGCTGCAGACATCACCGCCCCAGATGCAACTCACAAGGATAAACCGACTGGACAGAGGTTTGGACCATCACCATCACACCCATGAAAGCAAACTGCTATTCAGAGACCAGACAGCAAACATCGTATTTTCCAAAGGACGGTATTACCGTACTGGAATGAATTTAGCCGGGCAATTCGTTTGGAGCAAGTTTGGGGCCGTTCATTGCGAGAGATGAAGAGATGCATCACGCACACTGTCCCTCCTTCGGCAGCAGCTCCTTGGGATTCCTCCTGGGAGTGGCTTAGGGTTATTAGCAGCCAGCAGCCACCCAGCCTGTTTACACCAGGCGAGTTTAAGCGATTGCGAAGCCCCAGCGCCTTGGCAAATGAAATCAGGCCGGGGCTGATAAGGTGCTCCCTTAACTCCCCCCGCTCCGGAGCTGAACCCTCCCCGCTGCCTGACTCCGCGGGGCGAGGAGTCCGCCCGGGAAGAAGCCACGCAGGGAAAGGCTCAGGCTTAGGTTCCTTTTCCTAAGGCTTTGGCGCCCCTGTGCGTCTCCTCTTATTTGGGAAATCCAGTGACAGAACAAGCCCAGACTTTTCTTCCTCTAACCTAAGCCTCAGAAACAACCGCACTCGAAGGTGGGAGAACCCTCCAAGGGCAGCCCGGACACCGCTATCCGCCAGCCTGACCCTAATTTAATCTGTGCAAATTCCCCCTCCTTACCTATCCCCCTTTAGGTGCCGGAATTGCCCTCTTTGGCAACTTCATCTAAAATGACTAATGTTTTTAAGTGTCACTTCCTGGAGTCGTGACATTTATCATCATCTTTTCCACATCCCTGTATCTTCCACTATGCATGAGGTGCAGACTGGAAAGAGCCTTAAAGAAAAAAAAATAATTAAGCATTTGAAGTATCCTAGGCTCTCAAGGGGTCAGATTTACAAATTGGACAGGCAATACTGTGCTTGTGGGAAATAACACCTCTGCATCAGAAAGGCAATTCAGCATAAAAACNGCAATACTGTGCTTGTGGGAAATACACCTCTGCATCAGACTGGTATAAGCCCCTGTGTTCAGCAAAGGCAATTCAGCATAAAAATTTAAGAAAATCCTAAGAGGAGCTGTGAGGTGTTTTTCTGTGAGTTAGGTAGCATTATTTATCTCGCATCTTTGAGATAACTGGGACACAAAGGAATAAAGTGAGTTGGTTAAGGATGCAGCGCCGCTGCGAAACAGCTGGACAAAGAGGAAGGAAACTGAGCCAGCCTGAGTTCTGGTAAGATTTACCCTGTCAGAGGCCTCAGTATAAAAGAGTCTCCCAAGTTTTTGTCCTTTTTTTTGTCTTCCAGCTGTCAGTACTCGCTTCAAGACACGTAAGAGAGCTGCGCGTCTGAGGGGTGGGGTGTTTATTTGGGGCTATTCAGAAAGCGCACACACACTCGGCAAAGTGTCACTGGAAAAATATGGCATGTAAATGCAGACAGGCTATCACTTGCCTCAGAATCAGCATCACCTGCTTCACACTTAACCTCGCTAACCTGGGACGAGCCCTCCCCTCCTGACGCCTATCTCACCCTTCCCTGCCTTTGGACAGATGGCCCCAGCTATAGGCGATGTCGATGCAGGCCTGCCCTGCCTATATTGATGGGTGGGTGTTTACCCTGCCTTTGTTTCCCACCTGGGGTGCTTATTACTCCTTTCACCAGCTCTGCCCACACAGCCTCCCTTGCCACAGGTAAATCTGGCCCCTAAGGCCACAGCCTCCCCCCACCAGGGGAAGCTGTCCCCAAAGGCATCTCTCACCTCCCTCCCCCTGATTTCTTGTTCTGTTTCCACCCTTCCCCTCCCCTCACACAGTATCAGGTTGCCCCACCAAAGCTCTTGGTGAAGCACACTGCTGAAGTTTGCCGGCCGGCTTAGAAATAACCTTGGAGAGAAAAGGGGGGGTGTGCTTAAATCAAGGGACTTGTCCTGAGTAAGGACCCAAGACATCTGCCTTGCTGCCCATGTCCCTGCTGGATACGGGCATGTCTTAACCTCTGCCCAGTCTCGCTACGTGCTACAGGCTGAGTTTCAAAACCTGTCAATAAGCTACTTCTTAATCTTCTTCTAGACCCATTAAGGAACCTGAGCTTTGTTAATAGTCCTGCGCTCAAGTGGACCCTCCCCAGGAGGAAAGCCTTCCCACATGTTCCTGGGAATCCTGCTCGTGGCAGCAGAGACAACGGGAGGATGGCCTTCATCTCGACGGGGTGTAGCTCTCTTGCTTATGTCTGTTTTGTGCTCTTCCTGCACGGAGGGCAAGTGGTGCTTCTTCATTTTGGAAGGCCGGCACTGGTTGCAAAAGCTGACAGCTAATCGAGTGGGTGAGTGCGGGGTCAAGTTCAACCCTGTGTGGTGTGAAATTGAATTCCAGCGCAGGAAAAGAGTTTTCCCCTACAACCGGGCCCATTAGCTAAAGAAGGAATCCATCCCGCTTGTGAGGGAGCAGAGCACAAATACAGCTCCTACGGGCTGTGAGCCCCAACTGCCTACACTAATGGGTCATGTGTTGGCTTGACCCGGTTTACAGGCTGTTGATTGAGCGTAAGAATTTAGAGCAGGAACGAAAAATTGTCCCATAAATAGGCTGTCTGCATTTTAAACAAAATTAGCCCCTCAGTGAATGGCCTCCTCGACTGAATTACAGCATGGCCCAGCCTGGCTGGGGACTGAGAGGGATTCATGTGGCTGGTTAAGAGCAGCATTATTAAGATGATTATTGGGGGCTGGATCAGGCCCAATATTAATGCAATTATGCAGGACCTCTGAGCTACAATTATGTGTGACAGAAGAAGCCCAAGGAGCTGGTGGCAGAGAGTATTTGGCCTTTATGGCCGTGTAACTCATATACAAGTAGACAGGGCTCAGGGCACTGACAGACGGGTTGTGGTGAAGCTTGCTGTGCTGGTTGAAGACATTTCCATCTCCAGCCGCTCACTCCAATAAAAGAGCTGGCAGAAGGGAATAGGTTCCTGAGCCTCAGTTGCTCCTGGGAGAAGCTCAGCACCTCAGGCTGTGGTTTCACACCACGGTGAGTCCAAAGACACCAGCAGCCTTGAGGGATTCACACAGTCTTCCTCAGCCTCCTGTCAACTTTTCGCAGACTTGCTGGACTGATTCAGTTCATTAAAGAAAAAAAAAAAAAAGAAAAAAAAAAGGGTGGGGAGATTACCCTCTCCTCCAAATTTAAGCAGATCAGTTCCTAACCATAGTCCAGGCCAAGCTCCCAAGCCCATGGAGCTGGAGGTGTAGGATAAGAAAAAAAACCAATTTGGAAATTGGTCACTTGGACACAGGGCCTTACCTTAAACTGCTGCTGAGGGTGTTTTTCTCCTGCCTGCCTTCCATCCCTGTCCCTGGATAGTGGCTTGGCTCCTGCTGGAGGGGCTTCCTGCAGCCCTCCTGCAGGACAGGCACACTCGTTCTTGAGGCAGTCTCTTCTGGCTGGACTGTGCAAGCAGGGAGGCAGAAAGCTGGTAAGAAATCAGAGTGGAAACAGTGTGGAAAAGGGTGTTTGGAACAGCACGAATTTTCACATGCGATTTCACCTCCAAGTTCGTCCCCGCCGCTTTACACGCAGCAGAAAACACTACCTCTTTATAATGGGTGACTACCTACAATTTATTGGAACCGAGCTGTTGCTAAACACATGGAGTAGCGATGTATTAACACATTGTAAAAGGCTGTTTGATCACCATGGGATTCCAGATGAGCTAACAACAGAAAATAAGCCGTGATTCACAAATGACTCATTTCAGCATTTCCCTTTGATGCAGCAGTTCAAGCAGGCCCTGTCTATGCACATTCAAATGAGTTCACTGAATAGTCATTGAGCTCAGCAATGCCAGGCTTACAAAGTCGTTTTTACAAAGTCTAAGTACGGTTTTTTAAGTATAAAAATTGGGCAATTTCTAGCAGGCCGTGCCGATGCGTGACTCCTAAGTCACTCCTGCCCGGCAACCCCTTCCTACGCTTAAACCCTCGACAAGAAGTATTAGTTTTCCACGACTCGAGTCCTCGGCATTTGAGGGTCCTGAGAAATCGCTCCCTGTGAGCCCTGCATCTCCTGTGGGGTTGGGAGGGACAGCGAGGGGTGCGATGTCCCAGCGGGACGCGTTTCCCACGGGCTCGCCACGACGCTGCCTTTTCCTCCCCCCTCCTCCTCTTCCTCCTCCCGGCCGTCGCTACCGGCCGGGAAACCTCGACGATCCTTTAGTCAGCATTGCCATCCAGTGGCAGAGGGGACAAATGACAGCTTGGCGGTGGGAGAGGGGGACACCTTTGTTAGTGTGTTTAATTTCTATACCCGGTGGTCATGGGGGTTCGACAGGCTGGCCCAAATTTGGGCAGCAACCTGTTGGTTGGATATAATACATCATTTATCGACAGCTTCCAACACGGGCTGTTTAGCACCAGCTCGCTGTGATCCGGGATGTCGGGGAGAAGGAGGTGGACTTTTCAGGCAGTCTGGGGATGGTGTGCTAACGGAAGGGTTCAGCTAGCAAACCCCTGCTTCGGAGAGTGGCTCTTAAATCCTGCTTGTGTTTGGAGGTTGTCTGGGTTTTGTTTGGTGATTTTTTTCTGGTACAGGTTTTTGGTCGTTTAGTAGAAGTTCACTTTATTATTGCTTTATAGATGGCAGCCTGGCCCTAGAATTTTTTTCCCAAAATCTCAAGCATTAAGTGTAGAAAAGTCNTCACTTTATTATTGCTTTATAGATTGCAGGGCTGAGTAAATCACAAAATGGTCAGTCTAATGCACTCGCCTGGCCCTAGAATTTTTTTCTAAGATGCTGTTAGCCAGGATGCTCCCCAAAATCTCAAGTATTAAGTGTGGAAGAGTACTGGTAAAAATAATCTGCAAAAATATAGGGTCATTCTTTTCCCCAGAAAACTTGCAATATTTACATTGATGTGGTCTGGCCTTTGGAACATATCTATCACTCACTCGCTTTCATGGCTTGGCCATGCTGCCATTTCTTGTTACCCATCAGGAAATCCTCTGAACCAGCTGGGTTGCAAAGGACCAAAGCCGAATCCAAAGGAGCCAATGACAGTCATTTTCCACTATGAATTTGATGAAAAACCCCCAAACCAACTGCTTGGGTTTAAGTGCTCACATTAAGAACAGTCAAAAGGATTTTTTCTTTTTACAAAAGGCAGATAGATGGAATAGCGCAGAGGTTACTGTGCAAGCCCCAATGCAACTGCTGGTCCTGCTGCCGCAGCAGAGATTGTCACCGCAGGACAGAAGGTGCTCCCTGGTGAATGCCAAGGACAGACTGCTTGGGGACAGCATGGTGGCCTGCAACAGTTTTGCCACAAAGAGCTGATAGATGATGCCAGCACCTATGCAGCTGAAACCAGGGTGGAATATGTGATAATTAAGACCAGGCAGCCAACAGGAAGAAGACCACCTTCCTGGTGTCCCTGTGGAGCAGTCAGGTCCTCGCAGAAAGTCAGAACGGGCAGAGGCTTCATCCATAGCTCCCCAACCGTCTGCGTAGTTTTCCACATTGGTGTGGCAACAACAGGACTGGTGGAAGGAAGAGAGAGCAAGAACTCACCTTTGCGAGAGAAAGGTAAAGCGGGGGGGACGGACAGATGCCGACAGACATGGTGTGCTTTTAGACCCAATCAAATAGGATGCAAACCGCCACAAATTTTATGCTGTACACACAGCAGCATCACTAGAGCTCAGTCCCTGAGCAGGCTGGATATTAAATTGATCAAACTGGTAATGAAAGTGGGAATTACTCCATCTCAGCCGACACAAGGCAGGTGACCTTATTAAAAAATATGCCAGTGTATTTAATGGGGTAGGGCAGTTTCTTGGGGAATTCTTGATTAATGTGGCTATAACTCTGGAGATCCAGCAGCTAATGCCCCCAGAAAAAGTCTTACTTCCACTATGAGATGGCCCAGCTGAAAATTTTGAGATGGGGCTGCTTGAATACAAGGTGCATGAATTCACCCACTATTTTCTGACAGAGAAGCCAAGTCACGCAAGAGCTGCTGCGTTGATTAGAGGACATGGTGGCCTCATGCTGGACATGGCAAGCTGGGTATGTAAGAAAGCTCAGAGCCTGCTGAGGGATGCAACGTGCCTTTCTGTGATCTCTTCAGGCTAACCACCATCAACAACTCAAACTCCCGTACTGTTCAGTCATCATCCAAACAACAGAAGCCACTGCCTGAGACAGTGACTGCATGTAATGTCCTGAGCAAGACCTGACTTGGAGAAACTTCAGTATCCACTGACAACAAACGTCCTGTTTGCAGCTGTCTTGAGCTATATGCGTGTACATGAAAAGGATCTGAGAGTGAGGAAAGCAACTGTCTGTGCACTTCTGAGAGGGAGCAGGAACTTAGGAGGATCCTAACATCCCAGCCCAGAATTATGTCCCCAGCAGCTGCCAGAAGCTGAGGCCTACAGAAGAGCAAAGGCGAAAGGCAAGCAAATGTGGTACTTCTCCTGACGGCCTTCCAGGCCAACTCCAACCATTTTCAGACCAGGGTCTTCCCAAGATGGAGATGGCTGCTGTGTATCCAAGAGTGGTTCTCTCTCTCACGAACTCACCCAGCCACTTCTTGAATGGAGACTACAGAGAGATGGAGTGAGCAGAGATTTAGGAGTAAAGCGGACCGTTTTCTTCTGCTTGCTGTAGGTGTGGGGAAAAGAATCCTTTGTGCATATTCTTTGCAAATAAAAAGGAGTATAGCCAAAACAAACCTAAATATAGGCTTAGGGTTCAGGCCAAGGAGCATTATCAGTGTGAGCAACAGGCAAGAAGCTCCCAAGCAGAGAAATTGAGCCAAACTGCAAGAAAAGAAACAGACACTTCCAGAACTTTGAGACTGTGGAGTAGAATTGCAGTTCAAGGCAGGGTCCAGGCATGCTGCAAAAGGAAGGTCCCAGAAAGCACCGTGAAATAACCAGTCACAGAACAGAAAACCCATGCCAGGTACGTAAGGTAACTGGGGAACCCAGTAAGAAAACTCTGGCCTGGGAGAAGCAGTTTAGCAGGAAGGGACCAGACAAGAAGAGGCTGTCTGAAGGAGCTGAGGAATGCCATGTTGTGCAAGGCAGAAGATTTCCAGTAGTTTTCTAGCCTCTTTACAGCCTTCCAGCGACCCGATATGGGGCGACTAGATTGTCCCAGCTTCAGTAATGCCGTCAGGGTCTGTCTTCGACCTCACGGTGACTAGTGATTGCAGCCACTGCCCTTCCCGTAAGAGAGCCATAAACAGTTTTTGCATAAGCAGTAGAACAAGGGGCCAAAACATAAGCATGAGCCTCCACCCAAACCAAAAGCAAACAGGAAGGTGCTTGGCAATTTGAAACACCCAGGAGTGGAGTTTGGGGCTTTTGCTGAACGCTGTTTTGAGTGTGCGTACATCGGCAGCTCTAGGAGATAATCAGGAAAAAGACATGAGGATGGATGTGAAAACTTTATAATAGAGCCTGAAGCAGGGCTGGTTCTGAAAAGGGTAATACCGGTTAACTGGTGTAGATGGCAAGGACAGTGGAAAAAGACTGTCTTCACAGCAGGACAGTGGCAATTTTAAGTGCAAGTTTGAGTCTTACACAGTGTGAGGCAGATAGATCAGCTTGCTTTGCCCAGGCTGTTGGTTATATGAAGAGGCACACAGTAAAGTCTCCGGATGGGAAAACGAGGCAATGGAAGCTAATCTGGGGCTAAACCTTAAGAAAAACTTTGTATTTTTGGGCTACAAAAAGCAGCACTTCTGCTGGGGGGAAGAAAACTGCAGCTGCACAGCAATGACACACTTCTTTCCCAGTCTAGTAGCCAGCGTTTGTCACTAGTCACAAGTAACTTGTGACTTGTCATTACTCACTAAGAACCCTGCGGGCTCTAATAGTCATGGATGTCAAATATTATCTCCTGAGCAGACCTGGAGTGCAGTGTGATGGGGACACTTTCAGTACTAAAGCCCGTTGGGAGACTCTGGAGCCCTTACAAACCAGGTGGCACCTCACTGCTGCTCACAGCCTGGTGGGGTGGGAAAGAGACTTTTTCAACGCAAGTTCTGGCTTGGTTCTACCTAAAACTAAGGAAAAGTCTGTCCCAGCCAGGAAGACTTTAAGGACAACAGATACCTACCACAGCCCTCTGAAAGATGATCTTGATAATTCACTGAAAGAAAAATAAGAAAAGAGAAGGGACAGACATCAAGCTAATTTTGTGTTCTTATGAGAAAAGACATGAGAGGTGAAATACCTGTCAATAGGTAAACAGTTACAGATTTAACATTTATTAAAATATTTTTCTTTGTGCTTAGGATAAATCACAAAAGTTTCATACAAATACTTTTCCTTCTAGAGTGGTCCAGGACTACCCTGAGTTTACTGAAATTGCAATGCTAGTGGGAAGGAAGTAGTAGAGATGACAAGTATATTTCTAAGTGATGACAAAGTCCTCCTGTTAACAGTTCCTAGATGTAATAGGATCCCCAGCCCAGCTGCAGCCAAGCTAAGAGATAGTGTAATACAGACAATCATAGGAAAGAGAGCTGGGAAAGACCTAGAAAACTGCCAGGTCTGGACCAGTATGACCTGCAAAACTACTGCAAAAGCTATGCCTAACCTGCTCCTGAAAACCATCAGCAGGAAAATTCCAGCCTCTCCAGACAATGTAATCCACATTTCACTGTTTATCACTACAAAGCTTCCCTAATGTCTGATCTTCACCTCTCCTGATGTTATCTCAGATGATTAGTTCTTGTCCTATGCACAGAGAACATGGAGAATCAGCAACTCCCTTTCAATTTGCATCAGGATTTGCTTCTGGTTTTGCCTTTTTTACATATTTGAAAACTTTCTGTCTACTTCCTTTTTTAAAATGACAAAATAACCATGTATTTTTCTGTCATTCCTGACAGGTGATGTTTTCTAGATCCCTATGGACTCTCTGCCCATTTCATATCTGGTAGCAAATTATATTGCCAGAATAAAGAGCACGATAATGCTAAACGTTTAGTGGAGGCACTAGAAATAAGTAAAAGGAGTGATTCATGTAGCTGCTCTCTCGCTGGCACAGCCAGACGCGTGCACCAGCAGGCAAGGCGGTGGCTGGCCTTGCTTGGCAAAGCGGATCAATCCCAACCTGCAGATGGAGTTACTCTACTCCTCTAGCTGCTAAGGCACCTGCAGCTGGGAACGGGCCCTTGGCCATGCAGAGACTGGGCTGCAGGGACACTGCTTGACCTGGCACCTCCCTAAGGGTCTGACACCAGCTGCCCCACTTCACCCACTGAGGGGAACACCTCGAGTTTGTGTTCATAAAGTTAGCAAGCGCCCAAAGGTTTGCAAACTGCCGTGTAAGCTACCTTTGGACACTCCTCCAGTGCAAATAATAGCTGCAGGTGGACATTTGTACTTTACGGTACATTAATGCATATATTAATCTGCCGTTAGATTAATAGAAAATAGAAAATACATCTCTTTCCATGCCTTGACTACACTAGTGTCACCTATAAAATCCAGTCATATTTAACAGAAGAAAACTAACTTCACCACCACAGCCTGCCTATCCTCTATTAGGACATGTTTAATTACGTCTTGCTTTCTCTGCGCAGCAAGATAACTGAGCAGGGAAGAGAACGCCGTGCTGTTGCTCCTGAGCAGCTGATGAGGAATAGTTTGCACAGCGGTGAGTACGTATCCTTGTTGGAAATTAATTGGAGAAGGGAGTAGTACAGTGCTCGGCTTCAGACCAGTAGCAAGTCTGACTTGCAAAATGCGCTCTGCTAGAGACTAGGCAGCTTACCTATTCCTGAAACCTTTATATCGAGAAGTCTACTGCAAATTCAGACAGGCAGCGAAGTTCCCACAGCGTAAGAGGCTCTGCGCCTGGAGCTCGAGAGCACGGCAAGACAAAAGCGGATGGTATGGTGTACTGCCCGGCCCCTGCTGTTTGCGGAGACAGATGTGCTCACTGACTGCGTACGATTAGATTACTCGATGATTTTACTGGACCATGTGAGCTGAGCTACTGTTTGCCTTGATGTGTCATTTCATCTCTCCTCCCATTTGTTGCAAGTGCTCCTGTGTTGTGACTGTCCGGTGTCTGTGTGTCTGCCTGGAAGCTCCTGTTTCAGGTAGGCTTGTATTTTCTTCTCTTCGAATCGCCAGATTACGGCTGACAGGGAACTGCAGGAATGCCAGGGGCTGCTCTGAACGGGAAAAAAAAAAGGGAGGGCAGAAGAAAAGAGACAGAAATAAACTATAACTGCTCTTGTGCTTTCTCTTTCCCTGTGTTATACAGTATGTATATACCTTCCAGCTCAGGCAGGGCATGTGAGTAAAGCATGTGTTAGAGAAGATTGCTTCCAGGCAGGGCTGCTCCAAGAGGAGAGTTCTGGGGAGACCGTGCACACTGAGTGGCATCCCAGAGCAGCACAAGACTTGGCACAGAGCAGCACACCACCGAGATTCATCTTAGTGCAAGAAGGTGTGTGGGATGAGGAGATCCTTTACTTGGGCACAAAACAGGGCACCGTGACTACCTGCATTTCCTAACCAGAAAAACCACGCTGAGGAAAAATTGTTTGCTCACAATGGCCTTGCTGTGATTTTAACGACGGTGCCAATTCAAACTGACAGCTTTGCATACAAGGGTCACAAAAAGGAATGTCATGATACAGATGGTTTTGTCCTAACAATAGAATAGAAAATACCAAGTGATTCCAAATGGACATGAAATGTATAATGTTCGTCGCTACTGACCGAGGCCAAACAGGAACTTGAAACCAACGTACAAAGCCTGTGCATCTTGCTTTTTAATTAGCTGACAAATTATCTGAAACCAATTACCTATATTGATTAAGGCCAGGAGCAGTTTACCGAGTACTAACTATATTCCTAAGATAATATCCTCATTATCAGGAAAGGTCGGTTCCTATACATCCACAGGGAAGCCATTTCAATTGCTAATCCTACTGGGGAGTGTTTTTCCACTGCAGGAGCCACACCAGAAGTTCCTTCCATGCTAAAATAAGAATAGCTACAATGCAGGTCCAGGAAGCAACAAAAAGGAACTACACTGCAAGTCTCAGTCAGCAGCAGTTTTATTTCTACCAGCTCAGACTCCTTTTATGCAGCCTCTGTCAAATAGCATGGTATATTTGATCTTCTATTATCATTTTGTCCAGTAACTCTGTTTTTGCACTCGAAATATGCTGAGGTCCAATACAATCCACAACAGGAGAAGCCATGGGCATCATGAAGTCCGCTGCCACTTTGCTGCTCTTTCACTGACATTAGCCATAATCTGGTTCAGATTTGCATCCAGATTTGGTTTCTCCTTCATCTGAATTCATGATGAGCCTGTAAAATTAACAGCTCACTAATACCTGAGAAACCGTGTTTCCATTGAGGTGGCTCGTGTGACTTGTACGCTCTATTTCTTTGTTTCCCTGCTCTTTTTTTGTTTGTGTGTCTGTGTGATTTCTGCCTATAATCCCAGGCAGGGATCTTACCTCACAAAGATCAACACAAGGTAGAACTAGTAAATAAAGAAAAAAAAAGAAGTTTTGAAAGCTTGGCTTTCCACAGCAACCATTAACATGCATGTTTTCAGGTTTTTCGATACTAACCGTGCTGGAGAATTGAGGCACCAGGATTAAAAGAAGAGCCAAGCGTGTAGCCTTCCTTCCCTGAAGGCTAGTAGTACCAAAGGGTCACGGTTAGTCTGGATTGCCACAACGGTGTTGGCAGCAACGTTTGTGCAAGAAAAAAGAACACCACAAAGGAAAACCTAAATCTTGCATTTCACTCCTATGATGAGCAGGCCTATCTCTTGTTTTCTGCATGTAGCTTGCTTGTTTGCTACAGACCATAGTAGTACTGCAAACTTCAACACCTAAGAGAAAAACAGTCTCCGTATACACACACAGGTATAAATATATGTATTTTAAGTTCTTAAAAGTCTTCGTAGCTGTGTAGTAGGTTACACAGTGACTAAAACAGAGTTTTAAAAGCATCTGGGCAGTCAGTTTCAAAGACATCTAAATGCCTTGGAAGACCTTAGCCTTTGATACTTCGGAAAAGCTACCGTTGTTTTCTGCCTCCAGCTGAGACTTCTCCAAGAAAATCCTGGCTCCTGCAGGATTGTTGGCACCTGCCTGCCATTTTCCTCCTTCCACGTTTTCCTAACTCCAGCTGGATGGAGGTCTCACATTAAGACCATGGCACAGGGGAAGAAATGGTTCTGGCAGCCAGCTGGCTCCCTGAGCAGTTGGGAAGACATTGAACTCATAGAATCATAGAATCATTGAACTCAATGGTCTATGGACCGCACAGAGGAGAGCGCGGGGATGCTGGCCTTATAGTCACCACTGGCCATGGCAGTTTGTGCTACTAAACTGTTAGGCAGGTGAGTCTTGTTCACTCCTAGTTCACTCCTAATTCACTGTAACAATCAGATGAGGAAGGAGCAGCGGTTTGACGTGCTCCAGGCAGGTCTGTGCACATCAGGACAGCAGTCACCAGTCACTGCGCTGCGATACGTTGTCCCTTCACGGTGGTGGTTGCTGTATATTTCTTTGCTGAACTTGGACGGTGGTCTCAGCTCAGCATCTGCTCATCTCTCTGAATCCCCAACAGTACAGTACAGTGCAGTACAGTACAACACTACAAGCTGTACTGTTGGGCTGTGGCAGCATTTTCCAGATGATTTCACATCAGCATAAGGTGAGTCTCGGTTACCTCCTGGGACTTTGCACACCTCTGTTCCAGCCCCTCAGCTCCATTGGAGCCGTCCTCCTTCCAAAGGCGCTGTTGTCCACAAAGGCGGCTGCACTGGTTCTCCAGTGTGACCACAGCTGTCCCTACCTGTCCCTGCTGACACTCTGGTGAGAAGCTGCTCTGCTGCTTGCCATCAGTGAGTAAGCTACTCGGCTGACAGGTCTGTCCTGCACCGGTGAGCCTCTTGGGAGACAATCTAGCCACGAGTCCTTACAAAGTTTCTCCACTGCTCCTCTCCTCATTACAGCTTGTGACCGTACCCCATGGGTTGAAACCGCCACTTGCAGCCTTCAGTCTCTTTGAACAGAGACTCCCAGCAGTGTTTGGGGCCAGGACGGGAAGAAAGTGCAGCTTCTGGGAGGGACCTGCCAGTGTCTGAGGTGGCTTGTCTGCATGAGCTGAAAGGCTGGTGATGGTATTTCTGCTTTGGTAGCATGCTGGACTGCCCAGTCAAAACATTTACTGGTGTAATCTCAGATCATCTGATATTTCCTCAGCGTTACTTCATGTTGAAGCAAAATAACATGATCTTGAAAAAAGAGTTAATATGGTCCAGTCATGCTGTCTCATGACAGCAGATCCACATGAACAGACTCAGAGTTGGAAGAGGAAGAGTCACCAAGTACTTCACTTCGGTCAGAGCCGTGCCAGAAGCTCTCGTTGTATAAATAGGTTGTTATACCAAATACATGCACGGCTTTTAGAAACAAGAACGTCACATCAGAAAGCCTGAGGTTACCTTAAGTAGTTTAAATAGCAGGTTTCGCTAACCCAGTTCCTTCTGGTGGATGTAAGCTCATCACAACTCATCCTTAGCTGAAACTATTTGTCAGATTTCAAATTTACAAATGAAGAAAAGGTTGCTGAAAAAAACTGATGGCTGTGATATAACTCTACACAGAGGAAAAAAGACTCTCCTGCTTCTAATACGTGAGTGTTGGTGGCTTTCCACCGTAGCATGGTGTGCTGGACAAGCCTCTCATATTTCCGAAGCAGCGATGACTGATACACTTGGGTGGTTCAAAAAAAAAAAACTTCCTATAAGCCAAAAAAATAGAATAATGCAAGAGGTAAATATGAGGTTTTCCTGCCACAGGGTGCACACAGAGGAAGTTTTACAGCTATATGCAGGGAGAGTGGGGAGGGAGCAGTTAAGAACAAACCCATAAATTGAATTCAGGGATACTGTGAAATACGTAGTTCCGTCTGTTCGTTGCCAAGCTAGTAATTATGCGTCTGCTTAATCTACAGGGTGCTGTGGAGCAGCTTCTGTCTGCAACTTGTTCGCTACTTGTGCTGCTTCCAAATCAATGATGTCTGTGAAACTATTAATATTGAAAGTAAGGACGGCAGCTGCATACTATGCATCAGGCGGACGCATGCGTTCTCTGGCAGGAAGCAAGCGCAGCCAGCAAAACAAGCTGTTTGTGGTGTCTGATCTGACCTCTTTGCAATATTTCAAGTGAGACTCTCTTTCTGAGCAGCAATGAATACTCTCAGATGTTGCTTCTTTGCTGTTTTGGTTCTCAGTGTTTCACTTCCATTTGTTTTCTACGCTGTTGATATGCATGCACAAAAATCTCTTCAGAAGCTGAACCTCTCGGAGAGTTCAACTTTAGCAGAAGCCTGTAAAGCACTTATTGAAGATAAGGCACCCTTTATGAAGGAAAACGCTTTAAAAACATCATTCAGTGAATCCAGTTGCACGGAGTACATCACGCAGAACCACTACATCACCCGCGCTCTCTCAGCTGAGGAGGCCACCTTCCCCATCGCCTATGTCATGACCGTCCACAAGGAGTTTGAGACCTTCGAGCGGCTCTTCAGGGCGGTGTACATGCCCCAAAATATCTACTGTGTCCATGTGGATGCCAAGGCGCCGGCCCCCTTCCAGCAGGCGGCGCGGCTCCTGGTGGGCTGCTTCCCCAACGCCTTCCTGGCCTCCCGGGCGGAGCGGGTGGTCTACGGCGGCATCTCCCGCCTGCGGGCCGACCTCCACTGCATGAGGGACCTGCTGGGCTCGGCCGTGCCCTGGCGCTACCTGATCAACACCTGCGGCCAGGACTTCCCCTTGAAGACCAACCGGGAGATCGTCCGGATGCTGAAGAGCTTCGGGGGGAAGAACATCACCCCTGGGGTGCTGCAACCCCCACACATCGCCCCACGCACCAAATACGTGCACAGGGAGCAATTATACTCCCTCTTTTCTTTCATGCTGAGGACACTTGTGCGCAAGGCGCCCCCGCCCCACAACCTGACCATCTACTTTGGCTCCGCGTACGTGGCCGTCACCCGGCCCTTCGTGGAGTTTGTGCTGCAGGACCAGCGTGCCATCGATCTGCTGGCGTGGTCTGAGGACACCTACAGCCCTGACGAGCACTTCTGGGTGACGCTCAACAGGATCCCGGGTGAGTGTGCCTTCATTTTTGTTTTCTGTATATTTTCTGCACATATGCACGTGCACAGGGAGAGACATATATCTGAGGGTGATTTTGACACAGCCTAGATGAAAAGTTTAATTGATATAAATCGATCATAATGGATATAAAAGGCTGATCTATCAAATAAGCTTACTTGCCCTTTTTGACTGTTGAGGGAGAGATGACTGCGCTGTGCAGGATGTGCGTTACCACTCTGCGTCTGAGCAGGAAGAAGCCCAGGGCATCTAAGTTCAAATTTAAATCCTTGGACTTTTCAGCTGATTTAAGCCTTTTACCTGTAAAAACTGAGGTGAAGAAAAGAGAAGGAATAAAGATTAAAATATGTAAGCTATGTAAGCATTGCAGTGAAGATGTTAATTTTGCTGGGGGGAATTTTATTCTTCCACAAATAGAAGTCAATTCCTCCTTCTCTATCTATTATTCCAGAGCCAGAAAAGCAGAGTTCAGGCTCGAATCTGCTTCTAGGTCATCATGTGCTTTTCTGTGGGCACACACATGTGCACACACACCAGCTCTGCAGTAACACCTGCAAAAAATCGCTGTACTCATAACTATTGCCTTAACTCCACTGTAAATAGGCAAGGATTTGTTCAGAAAAACAGAATCAGAACCAGTATTTTCATCTTTACCTTATATATTTATAGTTAGTTTTACCTTGTTCCTATGACTGGGAAAGGGTCAGAAGATGCACAGGACTTCTCTCCCATGCACATTGCTTTTAGAAGTACCTGGGTAGGACTTTACTGCTCCTGTCTCCCTAGAGCTTCAGAGCAGCTCTAAGCAAGGATATGAAGAATGGAAGCAAGGATAAATTTCTTGTCATTTTTTTTTTTTCCTTTCTACCATCTCCCTGCTGTAACTTGTGGGAAATAAAAACAGGTAGCAGTAACAGAGCATGTTTACTTTATCCTAAGCAGCAGACTGTGGGCCCATTTTGCAAGGCCAGTCTGCTTTCAAATGATCACATAACTCTCCGAGAATAGTGCTTGCTCTTCCAGTAATTATATTTTACAGCTGGCATGCACAAGATGCACAAATGATTACTGAGTGAGATATTTACGGTATAATCATCAACATATATTATTCGTAGCCAGTTGACTTTTCCAGGAAGGTGGTTGCTGTGATCTTATCGTAGTTCATTGCCTCAAAAGCAGTCAACCTGGGACCAGATATGTTCTCCACATTCAGAAAGCTTTAGGTGGTTGCCATTTGTTGTACTGCACCGTGTAGTTAACATAGGCTGCATTTTTCATTGTCTATTTCCATGATCATCACCACGTGCTTTCCAGTGGTGCACATTGTCGTAACACTTTTTTGTGCGTATTCTCTTTGCATCCAAAAGAGGAATCCGAAAAAGATGAAACATTTCCACAGCAGATATGTTTTCTTCCTCTTCCTTGTTTTCCCTGCCATCAGTTTAGGGTACCTGGCCAAAAGTGGCCATGCAGGTCTGACAGATGTACTCGGGGGCTGATGTGTCCAGGATTTTGAATCCAAACTTGTAAGAGTAGCATAGGGTGTCAGACACGTAAGTCGGATCCAGAGCTGGGATGATAAGTCATCTTTATCAGTGCATGGAATGTTAGCCTTGGACTAAGTTCTCAGCTCTAACAAAAACCTCATGTCCAAGTTTGACCAAGCCACTTCCTTTTAGCTTTTCAGGCCTATCAAAGGGAAATAACGGTGTCAGGCAGTGGTCCAGCTGTTAGTACAAATAGTTGGAGGCCTCTAGGCAAGTGGAGAGATCATTTAAGGACCAGTTTGGATGTACAGCATATCATGAAAGACCTAAACCAAACAGATATTTGTAATTTCAGATAGCCATGATAATCTCAGTTCAGATAAAAGATAAAAAAAGACTGTTTGGCCCCCAAATCTTAAAATAGCGTGCTTATTACCCAGAGTCATGCAATGAAGACCAAGATTTTTTTTTTTTTTATCCCCACCTAAAGGCTAAAGACTTTCAGTTCCCTTTCAGTTGGTTTTCAAATAACAGTCTTAAGTTACCTTTGGTATTTATATCAGGCCACTTATCTCCCATGTGGCTCCTGTGTGACAGAGAATTCTTGAAAGTCACTTTTCAGATAAGGAAGAGAAGCATGGGGGAATTAGGGGAAAGTATTTGCAAAGTATGTAGGCCTGAAGTGACTGGCCCTAAATCGCTTCCCCCAGGTCTCACAAGAAGCACGCACCACCACAGTGCAGGTGAGCGGCCACGTTCCAGGCCAGCAGTGTCACCCCTGGGCCACCGTTCTCCTCTCTGCTCACACAGAGCAGAAAGCAGGTTCTGGTCACTATGGGTGAGGTGGGGAGAGGTATGCAGCCACAGTCCACGCTACTGAGTCCGAGGGTAAGTTTACTGAATCCTATTCCAAGCCAAAGTCCTGTCTCCAGTATCATGCAATAAGGTCACAGCATATGCACGATTTGGGATGCAGATTATCAGGTGATAATCTCTCAAGGGTACACGCCAATATGTACATCGACATACACTGGTAACTTACATACACATGCTATTAATTTACACATTGTTTGAGTGGGAAAATAAAGGTCGGGAGAAGTAGTGGTAGCACTTCTCATTCAGAGACACCAACACGCTTTTACAAGCGAGATCGGTGCTCTTATTCCCTATTCACAGAAGCAGGCAGAAAGGAGAAAAACGATATTCCCAGTGTCTTAAACTCGATCGCGGGCAACATCAGCACCAGAGCACTGACACCTGACTTCCAGTCTAACACCTTGTATTAAATTGCTTTTTCAGAATTGTCTCAGCTGCAGAATAACTGAGTGTGGTTGCACTGTCGCTTCTGCACCAGCTCCACTTCTGTACGAAGGGTGAGGGTGCACAAGATGGCTGAGCTCTAAAAGCTCATTGTTGCCAAAATAGGGGCTTTTCTCCTGCTCATCCCTTCCTACCGCTTTCTGCCCAGCAGTCCTGTTCCAGGGCTTTTGCCATTTCAACTCACTAGACCTAAAGAAAAACAATCTGCTTTTTTTTCTGAGTCTCTGAATTGAATTGACTTGGTGTAGAATCTGGTGAGCACTGGAGTCAGCACAAATTAAAGATGGGGGTGAACATGCAGATGTGAGCAAAAAGGAGAGGAAAATGGGAAGGGGAGGAGGAACAGGAGCCAGCCCTTCCACTTTCAGTCAAAGCCTGGCTCAATCCACACTCTACAATGTCACCTGCATATACAGGCATTTTTTAACATCCGAGCTTGGAAGGATAGAGCAGAAATATTTAAAGGCATTGTGTGTGTTTTATCAGTATCAACAGTTTTTGTACAATTTTTGTTCCAATGCAGACAGATGTATTTGGGAAATACAATACTGCTAGTCGAACATATTTTTGTTACTGCATTTAAGGCATATTTTTAGGAAATGAGGATATGGAGACAGAAGCTTTAACTTAAAAGTTCCATGGGTTATATCACTCTTACAAACTTTGCCTGCTTAAAACTCACATGCTCAAGTCTTTGTGCTAAGGCTTTTACTCATAGGAAGCTCTCTCACGTTGATCTCAATTAAAAAGGTCGTAACTTTGTCTACTTTAATCTTCAAAATTATACCATGTGCACCCTCCAACTGACAAGTAAACTGTAAGGAAATATTCAAGAGTGCATCCTCAAAGCCAAAATAAACATATTAAAAGGGCTAGCCCATAGTCTGATGAACAAATGTCATCTGGGTGCCACAGGTAGTTTACTGCAATATCCTGTAAAAATAGCATCTGTTTTCTACTTTGGCCTTTCTGCTAGGTGCTGCTGGCACCAGGTTCATCTCTACAGATGGTCTTTCTGTCTTAAATGACCTAGGTTAACACCAGCCTGGAAAATGTAAAAGAATTTATTTGTAATCAGTCCTTGCCCCGGATTAATACACAGTCCTATAAATGGCTCTGCTGGCAGGTCCAGAGGGGCTTGGTGGGCATGAAGAGCCAGGCTGTTTAGGGACAGTGAATAAATCACCGGGGGCCAGCAGTATTTATTTAGGTAAGAGGCTCATCTCCCAGCGTACTTTAGCCACCATCCTCACCCCTTCTTTCAAAACTGAGACTGAATACACTTGTGCACATGCAAAGTATGTCTCTTTCCTAGTCTCCTGCAGCTGTTTTCCAAATTTCTTGTTCGGGTTTCATTTTAGGGAATTTCTCCCAAATTCAGGCATGCCAAGAAGGTCCTATTTTATCCAGACCCTTTCCGAGTCCCTTTTGACAGCTGCTTGCCAAGTTGGGCTCTGTCCTCTCTGCCCTGTTGCAGAAAGACCAGAACTGTTACTGCAGCCTGGGAAACGTACCCGAGGTGCTGCCTCTTACCTGCTTTACCAGGGTACCTGACACGGCTTCTGTTGTTGTGGTGGGGACAGCAGTGTTTTAATAGTTGCCATCTTTAACTTCAAAACTTAACAAAGAGGCATCAAGATGCCATATTGTTGGAAAAGCAAATGAGGTCTTAGCTATTTAATCACGAAGAGATGTCGGCAGAGCATCCTCTACTCCACAGGGCCTCTGACCAGAGCCAGCCCTGAGGTGCCCTCCACTCTCTTCACTAGCGGATATGAAGGACCTCTCTGTTCCTAGGGGCAGGAGTTGCTACAACTGGATTTAGAAGTGAATTGCAGTCAAGACTCAAGAAATTGGGTGGAGAAGCAGAGAAGTTTGGGAATGATTCTTCTGGGAGCACACAGGCACAGCGGAGTGTTGCACTGCGATATCCAAGCTGGCCAAATACTACAAGCGATTTAGGCATAACGAGAAACCCAGCTACCACCAGGAGAAACTGTTTTGCATCTGCACTCTGATGCTTTTGGGGAAGGATTATTCCTAGCAGGGTGTTGTTCCCCCAGGGTGCACTGTGTGGCTCCACAGAAGCTGCATCAGCACAACTGAGGGCCATGAACAAGAGGAGCAAGCACTTCGGGAATATGCTTCATGTGGCAGACCAAGAGAGGGAAATGGTTCATGGGTTGTGTGGGAATAGCCACCACACAACTAGCCGGAGTGCCTCCAAAAGGCACTGTGCTGCTGCAAAAACAGAGCACAGCGCTCTGGATGCAGGCTTTGCACAGATACCTTTGTTTTGCTGATTGTGGCTACACAATTAATGTTGTAATTGTGTCATATTTTAACCCCAGCCGGCAACTGAGCCTCACACAGCTGCTCGCTCACTTTCCCCGACTGGGATGGGGGAGAGAATCAGAAGAGTAAAAGTGAGAAAAAACTCCCCGGTTGAGGTAAAGGCAGTTTAACATGTAAAGCGAAAGCCGCGCATGCAAGCAAAGCAAAATAAGGAATTCATTCACTACTTCCCACTGCCAGGCAGGTGTTCAGCCATCTTCAGGAAAGCAGGGTTCCATCACATGTAAGGGTTACTTGGGAAGACAAAAGGCCGTAACACTGAACGTTTCCCCCCTTCCTTCTTCTTCCCCCAGCTTTATATGCTGAGCATGACATCATACAGCATGGACATCATACGGCATGGAATATCCCTTTGGTCAGTTAGGGTCAGCTGCCCTAACTTTTTGTGCACTCCCAGTCTACTCGCTCGTGGGGCAGCATGAGGAGCAGAAAAGGCCTTAACTGCTCAGCAACAACCAAAAATATCAACGTGCTACCAACATGTCTCTCATCCAGGATCCTCGTTCCTGGATGCCACAAAGAATCCCTGCATGAGAGCATTCATATCCAGACACACTGCTTTTTCCACCTCACCCCGAGTCCAGCATCAATAACCTCATCCCAGTACACATGTCTCCAACTCAGATGCACATATGGCAGGGAAGTATTCGGGGGACACTAGGCTCCGGGGGGCTCACTTGCCTGGGGCATCGGTCTCAGTTTTGTAGAGACACAATGAGTATTGCCAGTCCCAATATAAGGGCTGTTAAATCCTTAGCAATCCTCTCAGACTATGAGCTGTAAGACAAACTTTGCATAGAGCAACAGGCTGTTACCGAAATCACCCCCTCATTTCCTGCCCTATGCCAGTGCCCAGTTATGTTCTGGCAGCGGAGCAAGGCTGTGGATGCGTCCTGCCCTGCTACAGCGGCCCTTCTAAGCTCCCGTGATAAGACTCTTACCTTGTGGTTCCTTTCTCTGTCCCAAAATGCTGGCGTCGCAGCAATGGTGCCATGCTCAGCAATTCTTTGTTTCCTATCACTGCAGAGAGCAACAGCAACTCGGTTTGGAGGGGGGGTTGTTGCCCTTACACAGAGTGCAAGATGGGTAGCAGCCAAGCCAGCCGTTAGCCACAGTAACGTGCCCCTCTTCCCCGCTCTCTGGCTGGCTGGCACAAAATTCACTCAGCCACCCATGGACAGTATGGTCCCACCTCTGGGATGCGCCTTGGTTATGCACATCCCTCCACACAGATCATGAGTGGCGCTTGGCAGTCACTTGGTTTAAGTGAAGCTGGGGGTTTGCAGGGAAAGTGCCGGGGCAGAACCACTTTTATTCCTGGTTTCTGCAAGAAGCCTGCAGAACCANCTTGGTTTAAGTGAAGCTGGGGGTCTGCAGGGAAAGTGCCAGGGCAGAAGCCTGCAGAACCGGGACCAGCAAGTGGGTCATGTGTCCCAGAGATAGGGGGGAAAAAAAAAGGAACACCGTGACACTTTTGCTCTTGTGCCAGCCCAAAAGGGACGTTGGGTACACAGCATGCCATTGCCGCCTGCTGCAAAACTAGACAAACTTTGCATCAGTGTGAATAGGAGGTAGCTGATTTCTAGAGGGCTAGCCCACAGTGTCCTGTGCAAGCCCACAAACCAGACCGCTCTCCGATCTGAATGCGCAGATCACAGAACCACAGGGCCTCCAGCAGCTTCCCGTCAAGCACAGGCATCTGGGGACATCCGCAACCTCAGCCTGGTATCTTTGAGGGGTTTTATCCTGTTGCTGCCAATCTGACACAGAAATTGGGAATCCATGGAAGATGATGTTGCACTGCAGGCTGTGCTAACTTTTCCAGCTGTGTGCCATCCGCAATTTTAAGTGTTTTTGGCACGTTTGTGTATTGTGTCTAAGTGCAAAGAATCAGACTCACGTGAGCTCTCTCCAAACAGGATGAAGGTCGCTAACGTATTCATTCATTTTGTCGATGGTCGGGAAGAAATGAAAACGCTGGATAGTTTTGTCTGTGAGTGGAGTGCTAAACCACACCCAAAACTTTGAAAATATGTCTGCACCATCCTGATGGCAACTCCGCCATTGGGAGCTGAATGGTAGGCAGAAAAAAAAGGAAGACAGTTGGCCGACAGTATGTCTCAGGTAATGGCAGGCATGTGGCAGGTAATGCTGTGAGTCAAACTAGTACATTCTCAAGAGAGATGGGAGTTGTCCATGTTAAAATTTCACTGCAGTTTATCTAAAGTAGTAGCTTTACATCCAAAGGAGAGCTGATGGTTCTCAAGGAACATCTCATTCACATCCCTTGGACGTGGGTGTGAGATACAAGAGTAATACCAGAAAATTCTGAGTAGCATTGCTAGCAAATTAATCAATCATGTTATCCAACTCCTTATCCCTAAATTTTTTTATGGCCTTGTATATGGCTTTTACAAACAGACCTGTGGTTTTTTCCAGCCAATTAAATTTGCACCGAGCTTCTCCCTACAGCAACTTAATCATTCAAAACTACTTTCCTACCTCTCCATTCCACTGTAGTTTGTAGACAGGCTCTTGGAACAACCTTCTCCACTACGCATGCATCATACTAATATGCAATATTGTGGTTATTTTCTGCCTATTAAGATTGTTCCTTTTCCTTAGCTTAGTGCCCATCCTTTGAAAGACAGACAGACAGAGACGCAGAAGTTTTTGGATACGATTCCAGACAGTGATGCTAGTTGAATAAGCCATGTTCTATAAAGTATTTTGTACCTGTCTGCAGCATTACTCATATAACTAATCCTTGCTCTTTTGTTCATATTCCCATTATTTTAATGAGACTTCCTGATTGAGCAAGAACTTCTCATAGCAATAAGGCATAAAAATATAGGGATTTTCCTGTGACTGTTACTGAGTCTCATGCCTGCAAAGCTGTTGTAATCTCATCATCAAACCCTTCCTCTTTTGAAAAACCTGCTTAAGGGAAGGTCTTGCAACATATGCACAGCAATCACTTTGTGGTAGAATTTCCTGAAAAATTACTCTTGTCCTCTATCCACCATTCAGATATTGTAGTTAATCTGAGAAGATATAACTTAAAATAGGGTTTGGTCTCTGTGCAATCCGCAGTCGTTGGAATTTAAGTACTGCTTTCAATACTTTGCTTCACAACCAATTGTTTGCTTCTCACTAAACACTACTCAGTGACAACAGGATATGGAAGGGTATGTCTTCAAGAAGTCTTTTTAAAAAGCCACAGCTAGTAAATGGGCTTGTGTTTCTTCCCTTGATTCTCCTTTATCTTTACAACTATCAGACATTTGTGTAATAGGCTTCGAACAGAAAAAACTCCTTGAATAACAGAATCAGATGACAATAATTTAAGGAAGAATTCTTTTCTTTCTAAATTCTGTCATCAGGTTAAGTCTGTCACAACTCATGCATGTAACCAACTACACTTCAGTTCAGCTGCAGTAACAGAGACTTTTCTTGACGTTCCCAGATGCTGAGTTGCCAACAGCCCTTGGTTTTGTTAGGGGGGAACTCCAGTCAGGCTACCTGAACCTGTCCCTTCCTTTCACCTGCGAGCAAATTCACCTGACCACACCTAAAGCTGTGTTCTGTGTGTTGAGAGACAAACCCTGATGCCAGCACCCACCTGGGCAGCTCGGGTGTAAGTTGGAAGAGCCATGCCTGAACGGGTGCCAGGGTGGGCACCAGCGGTTCCCGCAGAGCAGCTCTCCTGTTGGCTGTCCTCGGTGCCCAGTGTGTCCCCACAGGTCCAGCTCACTCCCACTCCAGGATGCAGGTGTTTCCTGAACAGCCCTGCAGAGTTCAGCTCCTCTGATGCAGGACTGCCCGCAACTCTGCCAGAGACAGGAGAGTTAGTTTATGGGTCAATAACAGCTCAGAAAAACCTCATTCAAAACATATCATCAAATGAAGCTACTAGAAATGAGAACCTTTCCTTATTATCCATCAGATGATTCAACACAGTAGGTGCAGTTTAGCTCTGTGATGACTGACAACAGCCTCACAGCTCAAGGAGATGACAAGCATTGCCTCAATTCAAACCGCTGTCTTGAAAGATGCAGTTTCAAATAAGCTTCTATTTTCCCAGAGTTTTATTTCCTTCTTTCCAGGTTCTGAGGTCTGCTTTAAAGCTTGACAATCTTGAGTTTATTTTAGTTAACACCTCACCCCTCCACACACACATTTTTGCATTTGCATATCCCAATGAAATGAAAATTTATGGTGGCAAAATACAAAATTGAGCCTTTGTACATTTTTAAGGAGGGGTGGTGGGTGTTTTTTCTCCATTGTTTCAACCTCATCTTGAAAGAAAAATCTCTTCTTCCGAGGACTCCCCCCATATCTTTACCAGCCACCTCCCTCCTATAGACAAGTGGGACAACTTGTCTCACAGGACAAACAAGAAAACAGACAAACCAGGATTTCAGAGCAGATTGTTTTTGTATGCTGCCTTATGAGCCCAGTCAGACAAATTTTTGTTGCTGTACAGGGTTGGGAGGTGACCATTTCCATTGTACCTACATTTGCTCATCAGCTTCTCTCCTAACACTGACAGTTTAACTCTTTGGTTTCTCCCCTGAGCAGCTCTGTAAAATGACAAAAGCTGAAAAAAAACCCCCAAACCCAAACAAACATAATTTACTTCTGGAAAGCCTAAAAATAAATTGAGTGGGAATGAAGCCGTGTGTCCAGGAGTGGGACTTCTCATGCAGCGAGGAGGGCTGTGAGGGCATGGCTGGCCCCACAGGGCGTGCATCCCTTGTCCCCAGCAGTGCCAGCGCCAGCCTGGGGGCTCGGTCTGGAAATGAGTCCCGAAGGCGGCAGAGGCAGGGAGCACCCCAGGGTGCTGAGCCACCCATGAGTGGTGGCCAGGCTGCCCTTCCCCGGCATGGGAGGCGGCTGACAGGGGTGCTCCTCATGGGTTGGCCTTGCATTATTCTCTTCTTGGTGTGGGACCACTCGGGAGGTGCCAGTGTTATGGTTTGAGGAACCTAAAGCAATTTATGGTCGTTTAGACAATTATTCTCTCACCTGACGACCCCTCCCCATCTGGGAAGAGGAATCAGGAAAAAAAGAGGAAACCTGAGGGTTGAAATATAAACTGATTTAATAGACTAAGACTAAATAATTAACTTTAATAACACTAAAGGACCAGTATTGATACTGGTACCAATACAAAATATACAAGGATTATAGAGAGCAGGAAGCTGTGCACTCCCAGGAGGGGACAGCAAATGTCGGGCACTGTAAGCACTATGGCTTCAGGAGGAAGGGAAGGGCTCAGGGGTCCGGCACCGGGGCAAGGCACCCTCAGGATTGCTGCCATCAAAGAAGAGAGAGAAAACTCCTCAGCAAACTTTCTAATGTATAAAGAAAGTGATGTTTGTGGTATGAAATAATCCTGTTGGCCAGCTTGGGTCAAGTGCCCGGCTCTCTCTCCTCCTCATCCCTGCACCTGGCTCACTGGAAAACACTGAGACCCCCAAGCCCGCATACCGCAGCTGGCTCCAAAGTAAATATTTTCACAAATCCCTTATTTCACAGGCACCCGAGTCTTCTAAAAGCACAGTTTTCCCGAGCATTGGAAGATAAATTATCCCTGTGTCACTCAAACCGGGAGAGCCGGCCAGGCCAGGGGTGGGCGGAGGCTGGTAGCGTGGGCCATGCGGTGGCGGCGGGTGGTGGTGGGGCTGCTGGTGGCCACGGGGGTGCTGCTGGCCACTGCCCTGTTGCCGTGGCATGGCGGGTGGCAAGGGGTGGGCGGCGGGGGCTGCCAGGCGGCCACGGCACTGGAGCGGGCCTGCGGCAGGCTGCTGGCCAGCCGGGCCCCCGGCCTGAGGGGCCCGCAGCTGCAGCCATGGCCGGGGGCAGCCCCCTGCAGCACCTACGTGTCCCGCAGCCACTACGTCACCCGCGCCCTCTCGGCCGAGGAGGCCACCTTCCCCATCGCCTATGTCATGACCGTGCACAAGGAGTTTGAGACCTTCGAGCGGCTCTTCAGGGCGGTGTACATGCCCCAAAATATCTACTGTGTCCATGTGGATGCCAAGGCGCCGGCCCCCTTCCAGCAGGCGGCGCGGCACCTGGTGGGCTGCTTCCCCAACGCCTTCCTGGCCTCCCGGGCGGAGCGGGTGGTCTACGGCGGCATCTCCCGCCTGCGGGCCGACCTCCACTGCATGAGGGACCTGCTGGGCTCGGCCGTGCCCTGGCGCTACCTGATCAACACCTGCGGCCAGGACTTCCCCTTGAAGACCAACCGGGAGATCGTCCGGATGCTGAAGAGCTTCGGGGGGAAGAACATCACCCCTGGGGTGCTGCAACCCCCCCACATCGCCCCACGCACCAAATACGTGCACAGGGAGGGAGCCGGGCACAACACCTGGAGGCTGGTCACCCCCCAGCTGCGCAAGGCGCCCCCGCCCCACAACCTGACCATCTACTTTGGCTCCGCGTACGTGGCCGTCACCCGGCCCTTCGTGGAGTTTGTGCTGCAGGACCAGCGTGCCATCGATCTGCTGGCGTGGTCTGAGGACACCTACAGCCCTGACGAGCACTTCTGGGTGACGCTCAACAGGATCCCAGGTAGGACATCAGGTCCAGGGAGGGCAGGGATTTCCCTGCCCTGGCACTTGCCACCACTTGGGCACTGCGTGGTACCAGCTTTTTGTGGTGGCCACCATGGCTCAATTCTCCATGGAGGTGTTTCCAGCTGTGGCTCTTGGTGGTGGCCACCAGCGGGTTGTCACCACTCCTGTTGTTTTACATGTGGAAACACCCACGTAGGTGACAGCCTGTGTTGTCAACACTAGTGGCAAGTGACGAAGGTGTACTGAGCATCCTTGACTTTAATGTCCTGGACATTTATCAACTTGGCTGAGCTGTCTTCTGGGGAGAACACAGTAACGGAGGTCCCGGGGATGGTGTGCTTTGCCGTGTGATGGGTTCAAGGACGCCACACGCCTTCCTGCTTAGCAGCAGCTGCCCTTCTCCATGAAAACCCAGGGACACAGCTGGCATCCACTTGGCTTCCACTGTCTTCGGCCATACTGTCTCACTAGTCCCATATGCACTTTCTTGTACCATCTTGCTTCTCCAAAAGCCACCAAAGGGGTTTGTTTCCAGGTCCCTCTCACACACTGGTGGGCTGCATGCTTTCACTTGTAGGGGAGAGGGCATGCGCTTGCCCGCCTATACATGGCCCACCCCAAGTCCCGCGTGTTTCCCAAACATAAATACGTGTCCCCAAAGTCCAGCAAAAATCATAGTTGATTTCAAACAGGTCTTGCAGAATAATATTCCCAAGGGTGATACGTACACCAATTCAGGCTGATTTCTGAAGTACAAATTCCTATGCACCAGCTTATAAAGTGCAGGAGAAAAGCTTGGATCAGTTGGTGGCACGTAAGTGTATGTAAAGTTGTCCCTAGAGAGAGATGCCGACGAGGAAGCACAGGCTGCTTCAGCGGACTGGTGGAGACTAGCCCATTGGCAACTAGGTTTTAACCGATGCGTTGGTTTGATCCTGGAATCACAGGTACAGGACTTGGAAGGTCAAGGCAAATCAGGCAGCCTTTTCTGCTGCAAGATTGCCAGTCCAATGTCGGTTTATGTGTGTTACAGAAATGCCAACGCAGTGACTCCTTTTGTGTAAGCTGCCTATGTTTGTCTTCGTAATACACGGCAGCAAGGAGGAAAGGGAGTGTGTTGTCTCTTGGAGCCAACGCATACAGATCAGCTCTCAGTGGAACTGCATTGGCAAAAAACCAGGAAGAGCTCAGCGGAGAAGCGGGTTGTGTTGCCTTTCTGCTGTGAGTGAGGTCCAGGCTCTGAAGCAGTGTTTTTCCTGCCTCCAAACTTCCGCCACCGTGGGAAGACATGAAATTAAAGGCAACGGAGGGGCTGGTGCATCTTTCTAGTTGCTTGTGTCTGTTTTCACACGTGAGTGGTGCAGTTCTGTGGTGGCTCTTTCTAAGACCTGGTGGTGGCAAAGTTGTTTCCAGGGCAGTGCTCAGTACCGCTGCCCGTGAGGTGGCTCTTCCCTGCTCCTTGTTTTTGGGGACAAAACTCTGCTAAGCTCGATGGAGTGGGAGACAAGAACTGGACAAAAGTAGAGTGAGCGATTCATGCTGAAGTTTGTATTAACTTTCACCATCAGCACCACTTTTCAGACAAACTCTATTTATAAGAATAGGACGCCAACACAGCTTCTGAATCCGAAATCAGTTGTTCAAAGGCATATTTAAAGGGAAATGTGGTAAATCCATTTTTTTCCCAGTGCTGAGCTACACATTCCCCCACTCTTTAATTAACTTACAAAAATGCCTAGTTCACTCAATTTGGGAGATAGTGAATAATGTGAAGTCAGTAGTTTTGTATTCCTGGAAGGCAGTGCCTTCCAGTGTTTTTGTGGATGTCCTGGGGTTGTTCCTGTTTTGTCCGTCATTATTCTGCTTTCCCACCGTGTCAGCATTTTCCGAGTCTTTCTTCACACCACCGCATTTATTGCCATCTGTTATGAACAGGTTTTAAATTTGGGATGGTAATGCACATCCCAGGCCTTTTAAAGTGTTTATCCCCTGCCATCACTGCCTCTTTTCGTCTTTTTATAAAGCATTAGCTTAATGCTTTCTGTGGAGGAGTAACATTTTCCGAATTTTCCCCAGGACAAACCCACATTTTTTTGCATGTTATTTTATTTGATACCAGCCCAATATACAGGAGGAGCGAAATAATGTCATGAAGTTCTAGCTGCCACATGTATCTGTGTTTATGGCAAAGTGCTATGCTGGTTCTGCTGTTGGATCATACAGTTGTTTTGCATCAGATAGAAAAGTCATGACTTGGTATTTGCAAACCACCACCCTTACTTACTAGGCACAAGCTCTCCTTGAAAACACAGAGCAAAGCAAGCAAACAGAAAAAAAAACCCTGGTGTTTAACCTTTCTCCCATCTAATCTCTCAAAAAACCCAACTCCAAACTCAGCTCCCCTGATGTTATCTAGTGCCTTTAGGATCTCGTTTGTCCTTCACTGCACTTCTCTTCAAGCTCACGAGTAAAAGAGTTTTGTTGTGTTACGGTGACTGTAGAGGTATTTTACTTGTTGCCATCTAGGAAAGGAGCAGAAAAAACCAAAGTAGTAACAAAATCTTACTTTGCTTTCACCTTTATTTTTTAGAAAACCCCAAGGCTAGGATGATGACCCGCTCTCAGCTACTGTTTCAGCACAGAGGGCTTCTTCTGTGTGCTGCCGTCACAAGATGAAATTGTGCTTGACAGAACTGCTGGCCAATCACCCTGTTTAGGATTGTAGCTGACCATCAAAATTAATAGCCTATATTAATACACATTTTAAATGAAGTTAGGAAAATCAGGAAGATGGGCTAATTACCCTAAAAGAAAGAGAGAGGTCAGAACTGGCAATTAAAATGTCAATTTTATTTTAGTTAAAATCTCATTTGAAGGGCTTTAGTTCCCTGTCTTTGCACAGGTCCCACAACTCCAAGCCAGTGCTATTATGCATCTCATACAAGCTCTAAAAGGCTTCATTCTCATCTCATTGTAAATCGAGGAAAATGGCTGTCGTTTCAGTATACAGAGTTAGTACAAATGGCAGAAAATAATATAAGACGTTTTCATAAAAAGCTGTATGGTTCCCCCTCTGCCACTCATACAAATGTTTCCTTTAAAAGGAAAACAGGAGAAAGTAGAAATAACAGGTTCTAAAGATCCCTATTAAAAATCTGGAAGAAAACCACTTGAACATGTTTGGCTGTTAAACCAGCTTATCTTTTGCATCAGCTATGATTAGGCTAGTACCAGGGTTATTAGTAATTATTAATAGTAATAATACTCAATACTGGCATCACTATCGGACTCCCCCGCCTCTGTGTGTACAACGGAGATTGATGAAAATCGCAGAGTTTTGCTAGCAAGGAGGGTTATCTGCTACAGGGGGGCTGTGGGGTAGGGGCTGAGCTTCAGCGGTGCGTGAGCAGCACGGAGCAGCGATGCCCAACTTGCCTTGTCGCCCCCTTGGGTGTGCGGGCAGCAGCCGGGTTGGTACAAATCCTCTCCTCCCTGGTCACCGCCACCAGCCAGCGCTGGCACTTCTGCTGCATTTGTTAAAAAGCTTGAGGGCCAGGTACTCCTCAGCGGTAACCCTGCAGTAATTCTTTGCACTTGAGCAAGTCAGTCGTCTCCTTTGCTTTCAGCTTCCTTAGGAGACAGCAGAAATAACGTCTGCGGTTTTGTACCTGCTGTCTCCCTACACATTGCCTGTTCTGCCTTTTGGTAGCTCAGGTACAGCATTGGTCATTTCTCGCTGGGCAGGAAAGAAGAAAAGATGGTTACTTTTTTTCCAAGCAGGCAGATAAATTATATACAAGTGTGTGTGCGATGGTGAGAAATTGGAGCTTTTCCAGCTTTTCTTAGCGAAGCGGTTTGTACATCAGGTGGCAGTTACACAGTCCGTATCATTGTTTTGTTCTTCAACACGTGATTGAGCCAATAAGAAAGATAAAATTTGCTGAAATGGGTTGGGTTCGTAGAAAGTTTTTATTATTTTACACCTTGGGGCTTTGGTTTTTTTTTCTGTATTTTGAAGACAGTTTTAGAAAGTACTTTAAGAAACTTCTTTAACTGAATTGAATATGATACTGCAGTACAGACCAGGCACAAGGTTTCCCTCGCTGTACCTACCTGATCTGCTCTTGCTTTCAGAGGCAAAGACATCATCCCATGGCCATGGTCTATTATAGTTACTGCCTTGCGCTGAAGATACTGAAAGCCCCTTGACTCACAGCGGTCGCCTACACATTGCGTACATGTTGCCTGTTTACTCTTCAGCAAATAACCAAACACTGCATGTTCAGCATTTCCCCCTTAATTACTTAAAATGGATGTTTGCCAGGTTTTTTTGCCAGCACGTTTGCAGGACTTGATCATTTACTGATGAGGAGAAGTCCTCTTACTGGTTTGTCTCCTAGATAGGTCCCGTGATCTGCCTAGTCTTATACATATAATTATATAACATTACAGGCTGTCATTGAGTTTTAACAACTCCATCCAGTTATATCATGCTTGAATTTGTTCTGTTAGCCTCTTTTTTTTTTTTTTTTAAAAAAAAGAAAATTTAAAAATAAGGAACGTATTTACCACCAAATTCATGTGAAGGTACTAGGTGTCAGTGGCCCAGCGTTCAAATATCCCTTGGAGGGCAGTGCTGGTTGGGAAGGTGACATGAGTACCTGCGTGCAGTATCATACTGAGGCTCTTGCAAAAGAGGGGTTTTATTTCCAAAGTGGAATGTTCGGGTCTCTTGGGCTGACATCTTGTTTATGTCATGACAGCTGTTTTCTATGAAGAAACTTGACAACAAGGCTAGCAGCCAGGCATATTCCTAACCATTCTTCATCCGCTTTGTGGAGAAAGGTCCCAGAGAGTGGACATTAACCTGAACATATAACTGTTAAAAGAACTAGTTATTTGATTTTCTATTCTCTAATTGCAGGTGTCCCAGGCTCCATGCCCAACGCTTCATGGGAAGGTGACCTGAAAGCCGTGAAGTGGATTGATATGGAAGAGAGCCATGGAGGCTGTCATGGTAATGTGTACTTTTTTCTCCATTTCTTCTTCCTGTTCACACAGTGAAAACGCTTGACTGTTGTTTCTGTACTCCTATAGCCTCTGATAATAACGTGATACAGTCTTTAGACAGCACTTTATCGGAGAGAAGACATTAAAAAGGAGTCATCTCCTTCAGGGTCCATAGCTGAATAACAGTAGCCACAGAAACAGTGAGAAAGCTGGAACAGCTGCTTCTTCATCAGGAATTTTATTGAACATATCAGCCTTGGAAAAGGGGATATTTGTCAGCGCTTAGAGCTCACATGAGTTAGCTGATTATTCTCTTGAAGGCCTTGGGGGAATTTTCTCACAGGTGGCTGGGAATAGCCCACATGTGTGTCCCACGCTGGGATGCAGATGCGCTAGAGCCAGCAGCAGTGTGCGTGGAAGGTGTCCTGTGTGGATTCGGGTAAATCCCAGCTCTCAGCTGGGCACCGAAGCCTGCCAGAGCCACAGCTGACGAGGAACCTAGGGACCTACGTGCTGACAATGATGGCTGAGCTTCGACTTTTCCTATGTCACGTTACTTCATGTTGTAACAATAGCAATAGATAATCTTCTGTATGGCCCACGTCATTTTTCAGTCACTTGTTTGTACACTGCATACTGCTGCTACTTCTGACATATCCAAGTGGAACGAGAAAGGGAATGCCAAAATGCTAATGATGCAAATTTTATTTCAAGAATGCTTCATCCATAACGTAGTTGTTTGTGTTGAGGAGGGAATTTTTGAGAACTTCAGTCAACTTCAATTACAGCAGCTTTATATCGCCATAATTACATTGAAATCAGTGAAATTACACCAATATCACCCAGAATTAGTTAGTGGAAAACCTAGTACGAGTAAAAGTATGAGTTTCTCTTCACTAACAGAAGGAGATTCCCCTTTGCTGTCTTTCAGCCTTGTCTGAGAAAGAGTCTCAAGTGGTAACACTTCTTGTCTGAGCTATCTCCTTATTTTGCTCACTATATATTCTGAAGTAACTTTCTTCATTTCATCCCATTTTTCATACTTATTCCTACTGCATGTCCAGTAGGCCTTTTGGCATGTTTCTGGTATGGGAGATTATTTACAGTGGCTTTGCAGATAAAACTTCTCAAAAAGAATGATTTGGACCTTTGATTTTGACATTGTTTTTTTTTTCTTTCTCTTTTGGCAGGCCATTATGTCAGAGGGATTTGTATATATGGAACAGGTGACCTCAAGTGGCTTTTCAACTCTACCTGTATGTTTGCAAATAAGTTTGAGCTAAAAACATACCCTCTGACCGTGGAGTGCCTGGAGCTGAGACATCGGCAGAGAACCTTGTCCCAGAGTGAAGTTCAGGTGGAACCCAACTGGTATTTTTAGCTAGCAAAACCCCAGGCTACAGCATCAATAGAAGCAGTCAAGAGAACAGCAGCAGCAGCAATCTTAATTTCTGCTGTGCTAGAAGCACGAACTCATGAGATGGGTTTCTTTGGGATGTTTTGTAGGTGCAGCTCCGGTCAGCTTGTCTCATCCTGCCTGCAAACCTCACCTCCCGCTTAACACCTGGCGGCCAAAGCACAAAAGGTCCAAAAAGAGACACTAGGGAAAAGCTTCTCTTGCAGCTGGAGGAGCTTTGCACTTTTGCCATTTTTAATGGGCCGTTTTCCAGCCTCAACTTTTGTCTTGCTACTCTGTCACTGCTGTCTTTTTCTAAAAGAATGTAAACAGAGCCATGCATCCCTGGAACTTCTTGTGTCTAAAAGACAAATGTGCACATTTGGTAAGCAAAAAGGCACAGTCAGAAAGATCTTAAAAGCAGGAACACAACTGTTGGCTATACATGCAGATACCCTTTTGTCAAAGGGACTGATATTTACTGCAGAGAACTAATGGAAAAGCACTGGAAATGGAATAAAGATGCTGCACTTCCCAGATCTTACCTGTTCTTTATATATCTGGTGGGACAAAGTTTGTAAAAGAAAAGGGCATCTTTTATTAAATCAATAGGTGTGGTTAGAAAAATCAGATAGGCTTTCAGGCACAGGAGCCATTCTCCATGTCTGAAAAACAGGGGCTTGCATATTTGTCTTACATGGCCGATTAACAGGACTGAAAAAAAATAAAAAAACCTCTCCACACGCAGACTTTGGCCCATGAGTGTCCTTAGATTGTTATGTGTAAGGACACAGAGGGAGAGAGAGAAAGCAGGGAAGGAAGTAGCAAGATAAATATTTTCAGGACTGAAAGAACAGTAGCCGAGCTTTGGCAGTAACTCAGGAATTCTGTGTCATATTTTGATATGGCATAAGCCTTCTTCCCAAGTATAGCTCCTTTCATCTTCGTACAATGTTTAATGCATGTACTTAACCTTGGGGTCCACTTCATCACAGCCCTATCTTTATTCCCCGATAACAGCCACTAGAGGGAGGCCAACAAATAGCTGAGCAGATTTTCCCTTCCAAGTCTACCTAAACCTTTAAAGTCAACACACTAGGCATGCCGCGGAGAAAAAAATCAGTGCTCGAGAATATTTTTGTATGGCAAACGGAAGGCAATAGTTATGGGTGTCAGCCACCATGTCCTAAAAAACAAAGCAAGGAAGCAAAACTATGAATACTTCTTCCTGTAGCTGTGACGGTGTCATTTACAGGGCGTTTTAGCAGCACTGTAGAGCGACCAGATTAGCAGGATGGAGGCAGTATAAATCGGGATGCCTGACTCGAGGGAGTGTTTGTGCTGCTCTCCTGCCTCTCTTCTGAACAAGCGAAGGTGGCTCAAAGAGCACCTCCTGAATAACAGCAATTTACCACCAACTGTATTAAACCATTGCTAATTCCAGGGTCTTTTAGCAAACTGGATTGCAACCTGCAGCAGTTCAGAAATGACAACACATCATATTCAGGCATCCTGAAGCACAGCTGGTAACCCCCAGGGAAAGGTCTGAACAGGCAGGATCTGCTTCAGTCAGCTTATTCTGCAGTTAGAGCTGCCAACACCTAATAACACAGATCCCCGCAGAAAGGCACTGAGAGTTTACCTCCAGAACGGAACTGTGGTGGAAAACTTGTTCAGTTTTTTTTGGGGGGAGAGGAGAAGAAGAGGATGAAGAGGGCTTTGCTAACTTGCTGCCATGGTGGCAGCTGAAGAGAGGATTATTTGGAGAGAGTCCTTCTTTTAAAGAGGGAGTTTTAGAGTGTCCAACTTGAGAGGTCTGGAACCAGTCCCTCCTTTGTTTTACTAAGCTGAATATTCCCCAGATTGAAATATCCCAAATAAAACAAAGGCATTCTCACCATGAATATTTAAAATGGCACAGAGTACAAACAAGATTACTTTTTATTGTTCAGACTCTGCAGGCAAATGGCAAAATATCAACCAAGAGCGGAAGCAGTGAGCTTGGCAGTTTGAAAATACAATATAAAAGGGTATGGTACTCTGAACCTGAACACATATAGGTATTTCAAGACCGGGTTATATTTCCTGTTTAAGTATGAACACAGAAAAAACATCACAGCTGGTTATTGAGAGACCTAGGAGGTCCAGCCATGATTTAGAGGGTTGGTTTTTTTCAGGAATGCTACTCCATGATACTTTTTTTCTGGGAGTCAATTAATTGGTTTTCATCGTGTGGCTGATTTTGGGGCACAGCACCGGTCTCATCAGCCTCTTTTTTTTTAAAAAAAAAAAAAAGAAAGAACATCACAGCTAATCACCATTTGCAAAATGATGTGGAAAGAAAAGAGGGAACAGAACAACTTCTGGCAGCCAAGCTCAAGAGATGCATCTGAACCAATGAGACACAACAGCATTAGCAGCACTTTGGAAGAGCAGTAAAAGACAAGGAGAGCTGAAAAACTGGAGGAGGTGGCTGGTAGGAAGGATGTTAAGGAGGGTTAGACTCCTGTGCACCACAGGAGCAACAGTGATTGAGTTCAGGAGCTGTGGTGCACCTCCGTAGAGGGAGCTTGCACTCCCACATCTGTACCTCCTTGGTTTCTACAATTATAGGAAGGGAGAGGAAAAAAATAATAAGAAGAAAGTAAACTCCTTCCCAGTGCAGCTTGTAGCTGCCTTTCCAAATCAGTATGAACATTGGAACAAAGTTTTCAGTTCTGTTCCGTCGCTCCCTCAGAAGCTGACCGGGATGAGGTATGTAAAGAACTTTCTTTCTCTAATGGGATTTCCAAGCTGGTCAGACTTTCCACTGAGGTCAGTTTGACTTGTCCAGACAGCCCACTGGATGCCTTTCTGCTTATTGAGCTCCTAAAGACTGTTATACACCTCACCCAAGGAGCCAAAATATCACTGTAAGATAAGGCATGTGCAACCGCTGCCTTTTGACTCCAAGGATGGCGAAATGAGGAGGGGAACAGGCTGCACAGGGAGGCTGTGCAGGCTCCATCCTTGGAGGGGATCAGGACCCCACTGGACAAAGCCCCAAAGTTGTAACAAGTACATCTGCACAGGCTGCCGTCATTTTGGGATTAGGATTCATGCCTATGAATGAAAATCCTCAGCCCCCTTTCCTTGACCTTTCTGTTTTCATAACATTAAGGACATTTTTACAGACTGTATGATGCTGTATGTGCAGCTCTGTGACCCTGCGAACTTCCACGCCTCTTCTAGATGCTGCAACATTTTCCCTTCATTCCCTAGCACCTCAGAGGTTCAAAATACTAAAAATGAGCAAGAGAAGGAGCGTATGTTCCTCTTTTGTCACTCTATAGGTGAGGTAGGGAGGAGAGGATGTTTGGCGGAGCACTTCTACACCTTCTGTCAGTAGCAGGGAAGAGACATCCCCATTGCTTCATGCATTGCTTGCTCTTGTCTTCACCTAGGACCAATCTTGGACTCATCATCGGGATTTAACTGGTCTATTAATGCAAGTAGGTAGTCATGCAAGACACGGAGCACTCTGCTATGCGGCCGTACAGCATCGTAGTTGGGCTTGCAATGGGACAGGTGAGCTGACAGGGCTGCTGCTTGCTAGGTCTCAAATTAAGCGGTACTTTCTCCTACAGTATTTAAAAGTCGCTGTTGGATGGGAGAGTTGAGAGTTTCTTCCCAAGCTTCCATCTTCCTGAGACACACTATTTCTTCAGGTTCAGCAGGCATCGACAGATGCTCGTTTTCCCCCCCACAGTGCAGCACCTTGAAGTTAGTAGGAGAACTGAGACACTCGTTATCTCCCAGGGGCTGATCCAAAGCAGCAGAAAGGGCGGCAGATGAGGTGCAGAGCTGGCACAGTCAGCGCTCAGCGTGGGGTGACGAGCAGAGCTGCTGCAGATGGAGACCCCGTGGCCATGCCATTCCCCAGAGCCAGCCGACACCAGCAGGAGGTGCGGTTTCGGGCTTACACAGTGCCCATGGCCGCTGGTCTGCCGCTCCCCATTGTGAATAACTTGCAGGTTTCGTGCTATTTCCCTTTCAACTGAACGCACCCGAACACCTCCAAAAATCCCCCGCCCCTAGGAAGATGTATGTTCCGCGTGTGCCTGCAACATCAGAGGTGTGTGCAGCAGCCAGAAATGTCCTCGGGAGCACAGCCGTGAGAGCCGGTCCAAGAAAAGCAAGATACAACACCGTGCCTCCTCCTCGCGTTCACTGCAGGGCTTGAGCCTGCTGTCGCAACTCCAGCATCTGCGCAAATGCTGCTCCAGGGCTCCGGTCTAGAGGCCTGAATTAAATTCCACAAAAGTCCACAAGCAGGATTTTTTGAAGCGAAGGGAGGATGAGTCTTAGCCTAGCTCGTGGCTCGATGTCTGGCAGTGGTGCTGCAAAAGCCAGCCTAAACCACAGCCCTCCTGTTCCTACTCCTGCCAGATTTGTCCACGTCCTAGCTGTATCAGTTCCTCTACCAACAGGCCAAGCAGTACTTGTGCCGGCCGAAAAGAAGGACTAGGAGCCAGGCAGCTGCTCGAGTCGAGTCTAGTGACACAGAAGAAAAAAAGGAAAAAGAAAGAAAAAGAGGCTTACCAAGGTATCCTTTTAACTTCACTTAAGGAATGAAAGTAATGTGGATGTTTTCATGTTTTCAGTTTTACCACTACCATCAGGCACCACCTGATCAGGTTATAGAGTAGCCAACTAATATGAGTCCAATATTGGGTGCTCCCCAAACAAATAACAGAAATGGTACAAAAGAAAGGAGAGGTGACACTGGAGTTGTAGAACAGAGCAAAAGCCAGGAACACTTTAATGGGCTTGTGGTCTGGTTTGGTTTGCTCTCTTGCAATATCCCGCTCCTTGTCCTGCAAACCTTGTCCCAATTTATGGGCCCCGCAGCTACCACAAACCAACCATTCTGGCACCCACAAGTGCCAGACTGCAGCTTTGATGCATGTGAACGAATCATCGCTTGCCCACAGGAGGCATAAAACTAAAGTGGCCGGTAGGACTGACTTCTCGCTGGCTTCTGAGTCAGTCGCTGGCTTCTAATTCAAGGCTCTGGCGGACCTGAGTTCTGTGAGCTGCGAAGTCAGCAGTGACATCAGCAACGCCAAGCAAGGAATTAAGTAGGAGCCGCAGGCGCTGCAAACATCACGGAGGATGGTGCCAAGATCTGCCCGTTAGCACAGGCTGATTCAGAGGTCAAGATGCTGTGTTATGCTGTGACGTGCAGGAACACAATGGAGTCCTCAGCTTCCACCAGGAACCAGCCTGTGAACATAGAAATATCTAATGGACATAACATCTTGACATAAGGCTTAAAAAAAATATGTTTTGCTGGCATTGCTCCACAGCAGAGAGGCTGACTCTCTGCAAATAAGTCCATTCTTAGTGGATTTGAATGAAAATGGATTTTCATTGGTCCGGATTCATGGTGCCACCCTATATCTATGGTTTTGCTTGCCATCTCCTTCCTCGTCCCACACCAGAGAAGCCAGGGAAGATTCAGACCTCTGCTAATAGAGGACCATCCAAGAAAAGGTCTTTGCCTAGCAAATCCTGCTGGCTCATGGCTGGTGACTGCCTGCAGATATTTTAAGGTGGCCCAGTGGTGGTTTGCTCTGGGAGCGTGAAGGCACTCTCTAGGAATGATAAAAAACTGGCTGCTGTGTGAATGCCATTTTTGGGAGGGGCACCTGAAAGAGGCCGGCAATAGGTACTAGAAATAGGCCTAGAAATAAGGCAAAGCAACGTCATCAAGTAGGTCACGGATAAACCTTACTGTCTGATCTGATTAGGTGTGCCAAAGCAAAACCAAAGGTCCTGCTTTAAACAAAGGAGCCAGCCTGGTTTTGATCAGCAAGTCATTGCAGGCAGTCATTAGCACTATATTGGGTAGAGGCTTCAGGTTCCACTGCAAACCCCCTGTGCCTGAAACACAAATATTTGGCACAAAAATGCAAACAAGTTGTCCCCACAAAAGACGGCAAGCTTCAGCAAATGTGGTCCATAGTCTTAGTCTTTTCCATGCACCCACTACTAGGGGCAGTAAAGGAGGTCTTAAGAGGACACACGGAGCTCAGAGCACGGGGGACCAGAGAATATGGGGAAGAGGAGGACAGCTGACAAGACAAAGAAAGCCTGAGGACAAAAGTGGGGAGGAGGCAAGAGCAGGAAAAAAGAGATGGGAAAAGGAAAACAGCACATGAGTGAATGAACTGAGAATGTGAAGAGCTGATGAGCTAAACAGAATAAAAATACTGTTTCGGTAGGTGTCATTTGTTCAGTGTAAGCCTTCTTTTTCAGATAACCTGGGTCAAACTGCTGGTTTGCCATAGAGCTCATAAAGCTGCAATAGGTGGCCCTTTTTGGTCTTGTTTTATTTGTTTAGTGAAAGCCTGACAACCGTATTAACTCTCTTTTGGTCGAAATATGTTTGTGCTAGTCTCTTAACCGTCCATATACAACAGAACAAAGATCTAGCCTGAACTCTTCTTCTTCGGAGTCTTTTATGGAAGCAAGTGTGGAGGAAAGTTCATTGCCTTGTGGAGGAATTGGTCTGACCATAGTTTGCAGTCTGCAAGCTTCAGCTCTTCTGATTTTTTTTTCCTTGCAAATATACCCAGGCCCAAGAATAGCTACCATCAGCAGTGCAGTTGGGGAAAAAAACCCCCACAAAGCAGAAAGCATGATCGACAAGTCATTTGCGTTGTTCTACAGGCAGGCCTTGAAACTTGCCGAGTTTGGTAAACCTTTGGGTACACATTAATGAACAAGCTCTGCCAGGGGTCAGAAGGTAATTTGTTTCTTGTGTCAGGTGGGCCTCATGATATTTTCCTTTCTGCAAAATACATAAAAGATCTTGTCACAAGCACAAACTTCAGTGTTCAGTTCTCAGAGCATGGCCAGGAAGGAAGGAGGTAGAGATCAGCTGGGAAACTTGTACCAATTTCACGGAGCTTGTGTCACACAGAATCCTGGCCCAGCTGCAGTTGGAAGGGACCTCTGGAGGCCACCAGCTCCAAACCCCCTTTCTCAACGCATGGTCAACTTGTTCAGGGCTGTGTCCAGCTGGGTGTTGAATATCTCCATGAATGGAGATTTCAGCGCCTGCCTGAGTGCCTCTTCCAGTGCCTGGCCACCATCACAATGGAAATGATTTTACTTACATTTAAATGGAATTTCCTGTATTTCGACTTGTGCCCATTGCCCCTTGTCTTGTCACTGGGTACCACTGAGAAGACTCTGCCTCCATCTGCTTTACTCTCCCCCATCGGATACTTATATGCATCCGTAAGGTGCCTCTGAGCCTCCTCTCCTGCAGGCTGAACAGTCCCAGCTCTCTCAACTGTTTCTTGTATGAAAGACGCTCTAAGCCCTTCATAGACCTTTGCTGGACCCGCTTCAGTATGCCCATGTCTGCCTTGCACTGGTGAGCCTAGAACTGGACCCAGCGCTCCAGCTGTGTCCCATCTGGAGCAGAGGGGAAGGGTCACCTCCCTCAACCGCCCACCTTCTTTGCTGCAAGGGCATGCTCCTGCCTCATGGGCAACTTCTTGTGACACCCTGGGATGCCCAAAGACTTTTTCCCAAAACCAGTCCCAGACACCTCTGCAGCCCCAAACCGGGAGAACTACATCCTCCCTCGGGAGCTGGGATTGTGTCCAGCGCAGTGCCAGGGCTGCTGCTCCATGTGGTGCCAGGGATTGTGCCCTGTAGCACATCACCGCCATCGCTCAGCACATGACGCTGTGGTCAGCAGAGCTTCTGGGCAGTCCAGATGCCTTCTTTTGACATCTCTATCGGGCTTACGTGGCAAGGTTGTGGTAGCGGGAGTGCTTCAGGGATGGCTTCCTTGGGAAGACATGAGGAGCTGCCCTCATTTTGGGCAGAGCCAGCTCCAGCCGGCTTCAAGATAGAACCACCGCTGGCCAAAGCTGAGCCCATCAGTGATGGTGGTAGTGCCTCTGTGACAACATATTTAAGAAAGAGTAAAAACACTGCACAGCAGCAGCTGACAGAGAGGAGTGAGAAAATGAGAGAACAGCCCTGCAGCCACCCAGGTAGGGGCAGAAGGAGGGGATGAGGTGCAGAGATTCCCCTGCAGCCCCTGGAGAAGACCATGGTGAAGCAGGCCGTCCCCCTGCAGCCCATGGAGGACCACGAGGGAGCCGATATCCACTCTGCAGCCCATGGAGGAGCACGGTGGAGTAGATACCCACACTGCAGCCCACGGAGGACGATGGNGTTTAAGAGTCGTTTAGCTGTGGTGTTGGGGGATATGGTGTAGGGGAGAACTTTGTAGAGTGGGGTTGATGGTTGGACTTGACGATCCCAAGGGTCTTCTCCAACCTGAACAATTCTATGATTGTATACCCACACTGCAGCCCACGGAGGGCCATGGTGGAGCAGATACCCGCTCTGCAGCCCACGGAGGACCTCACACGGCAGCAGGTGGACATGCCCTGAAGGAAGCTGCAGCCCACGGAGAGGAGCCCCTGCAGAGGCAGGTTTGCTGGCAGGACCTGCGGCCCCATGGGGGGGCCCACGCTGGAGCAGTCTGTCCATGAAGGACTCGCACCCCCTGGAAAGGGCCCACGCTGGAGCAGTCTGTGAGGCACTGCAGCCCGTGGGAGGGACCCATGCTGGAGAAGTTTGCGGAGGACCGTCTCCCGTGGGAGAGACCCCCACGCTGGAGCAGTCTGTCCATGAAGGACTCGCACCCCCTGGAAAGGGCCCACGCTGGAGCAGTCTGTCCATGAAGGACTCGCACCCCCTGGAAAGGGCCCACGCTGGAGCAGTCTGTGAGGCACTGCAGCCCGTGGGAGGGACCCATGCTGGAGAAGTTTGCGGAGGACCGTCTCCCGTGGGAGAGACCCCCACGCTGGAGCAGGGCAAGAGCACGGCCTGGAAGCAGCAGCAGAGAAAAGGCATTTTGTGCTGGCCGTGACCCCCATTCCCCATCCCCCGGGGCAGTCCGGAGTGATGGTCAGCCTGGAAAAAGGGGACAAGACGGTTTTACTTTATTTCTGACTTTCCTAGTCTCTTATTCATCGTCAACAAATTAAATTAACCTCCCCAAGCCGAGCCTGTTTTACCCGTGTCGGTAAGCGGTGATTAAGGACCGTTTCTCCCGCGGAGCCGCAGGCCCGGGACGCGCCGCGGCCCAGGCCCCCCCCC
>VXBO01005933.1:316063-333022 GCA_013400135.1 Rhinoptilus africanus | reverse complement strand
CCGGCCCCACCTGAGGGCCCCGGGATGTCCCGCGGCGGGGAGCGAGCCCGGCCGAGAGCGCTGAAGCCGGGTGGTGAGGAAACGGTGCCGAGGCCTGCGAAGTGCCTTGGTCATAACAAACCCCACTCCAGTATCCTTTGTTTAGATTGTTTAGGTGGATTATTTTAGCAGTGGACGCTTGTAGGTGCTTTTGTTTGGTTTGCAGAGTAGCTTTGTGTGCATGCTTTTACTAACGGCTTTATGTTTCCTTCTATCCAAGGCAGCGTCCCGTCTCTCGCTGCCGGGCTCCTCTTTGGTGGCTTAGCGGGACTGGGCGCTTACCAGCAGTCCAAAGATCCGAAGAATGTGTGGCTCTCCCTCGGTGAGTTCGCTGGGCAGCCAAGTACTGAGCATTGCTGGTAGCGGTGGGAGTAGTAGCCTTTTTTTCCTTCGCGTGTTTCAGCCGATCTGTGCCCTTTTATTGGTACAAATGATGTTAAGTGGTGGTGGCAGGAGCTCCTGCCCCACAGCCTGGAAGTATTTGTGTAAGTGCCTAAAACCTCAGTTGTCCTTGAAGCCAGAGTTGGAGAGAAATACCTGTCTCCCCTGCCAGAGGACATACCATGTTAAACGAGGCACGGCAAACAAACGTGAAAAATCTTTGGTTGTGAAGCAGGGTTTTTAGCCCATGGTCGTGGAATAAGCATTTTTGCAATAGTGACAGCACTGTGACAAGCGGTGTGTGGCTTTACGGAGTATTGGCTTGCACAGGCATCTCAGAAGAGCAGTGTGTTTTAATGCATCATAAGCTGTGGAAGAAACAGTCTGCAGTACCTAAAAGAAAGGAGGCAATGATATATTCTGCTTGCCTGCAGTAGGTGGGACAAGAAGTTGTGGGTTTAGCTTGCGGTTAACCCTTCAGGTGACGGAGAAGGATAAAATGACAGTTGAAAGTATTATGAAGCACTGGAAGAGATCAGGTGGGCTTCCATCACTGCAGGGCTTTAATAACTGGTTAAACCAGTGCCCAGCAGGAATTGATCTTGCCTTTGGGCACTAGGTTAGCCCAGATCATAGAATTGTCAGGGTTGGAAGGGACCTTAAAGATCACCCAGTTCCAACCCCCCTGCCCTGGGCAGGGACACCTCCCACTAGACCGGGCTGCTCAAAGCCCCATCCAGCCTGGCCTTGAACACTTACAGGGATGGGTCTTCTACCACCTCTCTGGGCAACCTGTTCCAGTGTCTCACCGCCCTCATGGTGATGAACTTCTTCCTAACATCCACTCTGAATTGACCCAATTCTAGTTTTAATCCATTCCCTAGTCCTACCATTACCCGACATCCTAAAAAGTCCCTCACCAGCTTTCTTGTAGGCCCCNAGCACGTCCATATCTATCTTGTAGTAGGGGCTCCAGAACTGGACGCAGTACTGCAGGGGGGGTCTCACGAGAGTGGGGTGGAGGGGGAGAATCACCTCCCTCGACGTGCTGGCCACAGATGACCTCTTGAGGTTCCTTCTAGTTCCGTAACCATGCCATAGTATTATTACTGTTATGATACTACAGCATTACAGTGATTTAACACGATTTAAAACCAACAGGACTTGATCACGTAATATGCTGAAAGGCTTTAGGAAGCCCCTGGTAGATACTGCGGAGGACCAAACCGCCTTGTCAGTAAGGAACAAAACGTAAAACACAGCCCAACATGGAGCAAAGCTTCCATTTGTGAACTGTCTCTTTGGCTCTGGCATGCCACAGGAGCAGCTGTGTATCTCCAGTGTGAGTTTTTTAGGCAGTGTCGTGACAGAAAGGTGAGCAGCTCCCGTATGCCCTGATGTGGTGCACGTAGTGCTTGCAGGCGGACCTCTTGCAAGCGGTGTTGTGTCCCAGTGTAGGACAGCTCTTTATTCATCCGTTCCTCCTCAGTCCTGCTGCGATGTGCCCTTGCGGCTCCCGCTGAGCTTGAGGTTGGGCAAAGTACATCACGGGTAGAAATCCAGAAAAAGAACCTCGACAGAATATCTTCAGAATACCTTTTGCCCTGCCTGATGCAAACAATCTTGAAGCTTTGGAGAAAGTTATAGAACAACACCTCCACCTGCCTTTCTTCGAAGAAGCAGCAACGGCCGTGTAATTTTTACATGTACGTCAATGGGATTTTTTTTCCAGACTTAGAGATTAAATAAGNCCCAGTGTAGGACAGCTCTTTATTCATCCGTTCCTCCTCAGTCCTGCTGCGATGTGCCCTTGCGGCTCCCGCTGAGCTTGAGGTTGGGCAAAGTACATCACGGGTAGAAATCCAGAAAAAGAACCTCGACAGAATATCTTCAGAATACCTTTTGCCCTGCCTGATGCAAACAATCTTGAAGCTTTGGAGACAGTTATAGAACAACACCTCCACCTGCCTTTCTTCGAAGAAGCAGCAACGGCCCTGTAATTTTTACGTGAATATCGATGGGACTTTTTTTCCAGATTTAAGAGATTAAATAAATTGGAGTAATGTTTAAAATGTTAGTTGCTTTTTTAGTTTGATCCCTTAAGTTGCTTTCTGTTTACTAACGTGTATTTTCAAGTGAGGTTGTTTTGTTTCTAGCTGTAGAATTTAGTGCCATCTTGGAGATCAGAATGCCACAGAGAAATGGGAACTGTAACAATATTTGCCTCCCACATAGTGAACTTTGTCACCGTCCCAGCTTTCTGGCAGTTCTGAACCTATCTGTATTCAAGGAAATAATCATTCTTCTGCGAATCAGAGGAACTGAGGGAGGGAGAGTGACCTGCCCAGAGGATTGGAGGTGGATAGTAGTCTCAACCCTGATGAGATCTACTCGCTTCTACTAAGCAGTGGAGCACGCTTACCACAGCTGCTGAGAAGCTTGCAACAGCTCTACTGTTTAATAAAAATAAGTAAAATCATAAAATCACAGAATGGTTTGGGTTGGAAGGGACCTTGAAGATCATCTAGTTCCAACCCCCTGCCCTGGGCAGGGACACCTCCCACTAGACCAGGCTGCTCAAAGCCCCATCCAGCCTGGCCTTGAACACTTCCAGGGATGGGGCATCCACAGCTTCTCTGGGCAATCTGTTCCAGTGTCTCACCACTCTCAGAGTGAAAAATTTCTGTTTGCATATGCTTCCCTGCAGAGGGGAGGGAGGCGTTCCTGTCTGTAGACATAGTCCTGTTGTTGGCACTGCCAAGTGTCCCAACACTGGTTCTGTGCTGGTGTTTCTGCTTCAAATGGTTGTGACTGGGCTTCTTTTCTACAGTGGCGTCTGGAACCTTGTCTGCTGTCATGGGAATGAGATTTTACAACTCCAGAAAAGCAATGCCTGGGATAGTTGCTGGTGCCAGGTAGTCACCTATCTTTTGTTCCTCTCTGTATTTTTGAGTAAGCATTTTACTTAACTTTTTTTGTGGATTATATTGTGTTTAAAATGTTACGTGGCAAATTCTGTGAATAACGAAATCTTCTGGCGGAGTTCAGCTAAATGAAATCATGTCATTGTTTTCTTCCTTCTTCTTTATGGGATTTTTGTCCTCTATCCTTTTTTTTTTTTATAACAACTCTTCTGTTCAACAGTTTACTGATGGTTGGACGGCTTGGATTGCAGATCATGGAAAAGCCTCTTAAGCCTTAAGTCTGCCTCAAGTCACTTGAAGATACCTGATTGAGAAGCCTGAAAATGCAACTGCGGAAACGTGCTGCACGAAAGTGGGAAAGGCATCCCTGTCTGTCCATTGCATTTTCCATATCCTAACGCATGTGGGTTGTGTTTTTAAGGGACTGACACCGAGAGCCCTTGCTGTATCTTCCAAAATGGGATTTGTCTTAATAGTTTCTGCACTGTGAAGCAAGAAAATATGAGTATAGCATTAGCTTAGCTTCTGGTCCTGCAACTTACGGTAGGCAAAGACCTCTTGGCACTTGTGCGCGGACAGTTGCAGGATTGAAGCTTAAACTCACCATTCTAAAATCATCTATACCGCTGAAACGAGGGGAGAGGAGTTGCCAATTTGTCACTAGTAACTAATATAACAAACGTGCTTATTATGTTCCTTCTCCCTTTCCTTGCCAGTTTATCCGATCACGGTGTTTGTCAGTCAGGGACTTTGTTCTCCCAGCACTGGGTGCTAGAAGCCGGTCCCACAAAACACAATCGCGGAGCAGGCTGTCAGGGTCCTGCTGTCATGCGATGAACGCAGACCTGTTCCTTGCCATCACTTGTAAGCAAAAGTGCGCAGCTAAATGTCATTCGTTTCACTTTTACAGATTGTTATTCATAAATCAAAAATATGCTTTATTAGATAATGCTGAACTGTAGGCATAGTCTTGCATTTCATGAGAATTAAAATGTTATTCTAAATAAACCAACAAATTATTATTACAAACCTTTGTGTTCTACACAACTATTTTTTTCTTTACTTGTTCATCCGGACTGGTGCAGTTCGGTGCCTGTCCCGCACAGTGTCTGCCTATATATTTGTGAACGTGAATTGTATAAATAACCCCTATTCCATTCCCTGACTCTAGTGACTTGTAAATATAAAAAAACCCCCATGAACTGGAGGGAGTTGCAGAGAACAAAAGCCTACGGACCATGTATTCAGCCAACTGTTCTATTAAAGTCATTTTCTTTTTCTTTTCTGAGAGGAATCATCTATTTTAGATTTGAAAAATGCTCCATGAAAGTTTATTTAGAGAGTGAAGGGCTCAGTTGATCAGTCTTTGTCCTCAGTTGATTCCCCTGATGCCTGAAATATTTCTAAATATAAACCTGCTGTACAGAAATAATCCTGGGAGCTGCACCCGGACGGTAACGTATCCCTGTTTTGCTCTCATTTAACTTACTGCCCTTTCTGCACAGGTCCCAAGCTTTGATTTCCTCAGTGGGTACCGGGAGAGATGGAAGTGGTGGGCTTCATCCGTCAGAGTGATGACTGCGGAGTTGGTCAGAGTTCTCCATCAGGCTAGTACCTTGGCAGGGGGGTGACATCTTGTGGTCTTCCTCCCTTCTTTGTGGCCTTCCTCCTTTCCTTGTGGCAGTAAAACAGGCAGGGCTGAGGTCAAGCCGTGATTGCCAAATCAAGCCGGGTGGGCTTCGGATCAGCAGGGACACGGCCAGGCAGGCTCTCGGCAGGCTGGCCCCAGGCCACACAGCTCGGGTCAGAGCCAGCTCGAGCGCAGGCGGTGAGGTCTCCTGGGGGAAACCGTGCTCCGGGCACCTTCCTTGGGCTCTTACTCCTCATCCTGCAGAGTTGGGCTTCAGGTGCTCACCTCTATTTACTTTTTCCCCCCACCTCTCTGCATAGAAACAGGGGCTGAGCAGGGCAGCAGATGGTTTGCTCGTAAATCCTCCTCTTAAAATGCCTGATCACAGGCTGCAGACACAGCATTGGTGGGCGCACGTCTGAATGTCTCTGCTCTTGCTTGAAAAGGTTAGCAAGCCAGACATTAGCATTTAAGATAACTTCTCTTTAAACTACTGTACGGGTTATTTGCCTCTTCATACTGCTTTTGAAGCAGTTATCTTCTGTGGAAGGGCGGTGCTAACATCCATCCATCTCCTGCAATAAACGCATGCTCCAGCAGTTTTCTAATTGTATAATGCCAGCCTCAAACCAGGTAACTTGCAGATTTGGGCTGCAATTGTCCTTTAATGGAATAAAGACAATAGAAAGCAGGGAGTTGGACCGATAAGCTTTCGAACTCTTAGATCCAAGTGTTAAGCCTTGTAGCTTGAATTAAGAACTGCTCGTAGAACTCTTGTATAGCACTTTTCGAGTTTGGGAGCAACAGTAGTAATCCAGACAAATGGGAGAGAGAAAAGCTTGAGCCTCACATACCTCTTACTCCCTTGGAACTGTATCAGCATATACTAAATTTCTTAAGCATTAGGTGGCGTTTCTGCACTAACAGTTCAATGTGTATCAGTGCATCTGAGTTCAATTGACTGTACAAAGCCTATTAGCCTCTTATTACTGTTTTGTTCTTGCTGTTTGCAAGAATTTCTTGACACTTGTCATCCTTTGGTTACGGACAGGACAAGTCAAGATTGTTATGGTTACGTCAAAGCAGTTTCAGTGTTCATGAGCATATGGTAAGGAGAACATGCTGCTGCTAACCATATTTAGTACCATAAACAACACCTATTGATTTTTGTGCTCTAGGCGACTTAACGGACAGGGACACATTATTAATTAATTCCTTGACCAGGCTGCGATTTTAACTAAGTCAATGGTGTCTAGAGATGAGTGATTCATTTATCTTGTTTTTTAATTATAAAACTAATGCATTTACACCTGTTAGAGAAAGCCTGAGGTGCCAGTTGCCAGTTACAGATTGCCGTAGCCAGTTACAGATATATTCTAGAGGTAAACTCAGATGCATTTAAAGAGCGTAGGGCCATCTGGTGGTACTAAGGGAAGGACAAATGCTTAACCCCAGACCAATGGCAACTTAATTAAAGTCTCCAGCGCACGACTAACCAGATATCCCCATCCCATTGTAGCTCTTCCACTATTAAAGTGGTGCTATCTTTAGGTGTAATTTTCGTAACAAAATACTTTTTGGTGCAAGTATTGTAGATTAAACTGAGTTACGGTAAGTTAACGTAACGCATGTACTACGGCACATTAGATCAACAACAGGAATTTAAATTTTTATGTGCAGTTATAAAAGTCATAAAAATACATTTCTTTTTTACAATGCTTAAAGCAATCATGAACAGCTTTACATCTTTAAAGAACATACTCATTTTGTACTTTAAAATGGCAGGTTTAATGCACCTACTAAGTCTGAAGCATCTATTCTAAATGCAGCTGTTAACAGAAAGAGTGTGGATCAACGTCCTAAAACCAATTTGTTGTACATTGCAAGGTCCTTTGTGGGATATTGCTATAAAACAGCATAGAAGCCAGGGAAAGTACTGAATGAGCATACATGGAATGAGGTACTGCATTACTGAAGTTTGTGTTTTCAGGTACCTAAGTTGGCCTTTAAGATCCAAATCAGAAAGCAACAGCCCAATATCCTCCCTTGTGGATCTCATTCAACTTTTGTAGCTTGGTTTGATCACCGTGAAACAGGTTTCAACTGATAATTTATGCCTCTTTTGCTAATTCACCTTTAAGATGACTGACAGACTGCAGTGATTCAGGCTCTTTAAAATGCTACTGTGACACTTCCTTGACAGGACAGGTAAAAATCTCCACAGATCTTTGACCAAAAATGGTCATAAGTTAATTTAGTAGAATCTGATTTTTAGGCTTCACTACAGCTTGGCGCAAGGTAAGTCTAGCATTCAGAACTTGTTTAGCTATTTTCCAATATTGCTATATCATTCTATAGCCATTCATGGGCCATGTTTTTATACCTTCCCTGCGTAGTATTTATCTGTGGATTGCATATGTCCTGCTACAAGGAGTCAAGTGCTCATTGCTGTTAGGAATATTTGCATGTTACAGGCCCTAAGTAACTCTTAGGTACAAGTGAGTTCTGCAATCTTTGTATGAGAGCGTGATGTTCTTTACCAAGCCCGATCTATGCTTTCACTGTCTGGTAAGGAACCAGCCTAGTACCCGAAAGCCTGGTGCTGCTCTGATTTAGCCCTGCTTCTAGCTGCTCGTGTACATGAAAACAAGCATATGCCAGTAGTGGACATTGCACTGGGCCAAGAACCGTGACAGTTGCTCTAGGAATACAATGATAGAAGACCCTCTGTAGAAAAATGTTGAGTGAAGTCTACTACTCAGTAGTTTTGGCAATATGCATCATACAATACTTAAACAAATCCTACTCTATAGCCAGTATTTTACATGGTATTATAAATATATATTAATATTTTTCTTCCACAGGTAATAGAACACAACGTCTTTTTTCCTTCTTTACTATTGCATAGCCTTAGGAGAAGTTCGAGCAAAGAGGCATTTCAGGTTTCCAGTGCAGGAGAACTGAACACAGCTCACGTATCTATACACAGGTGGCATTTTCTATCTGTTTCCTCCGTATTTGGCCACCCAGTCTGTTCTTCCATGTACTGGCTGAACTGCTGGTGGGCGAGTTAAAATAGTCACGTTTTTCGCTGCTGAATTGAAAGTAGGACCTGGTAACGGAGCACGAGCAGCTTTGGTTTTCCAGGAATAATCTGAAAGGATCAAGAACTCAGAATTAGTTATGACTCAACGGGTATTTCACTCCTTTACAGACAAAAGAATGAGAGCTTAAAGATAAGCCGCGGTACCCAAGGATGGTAACAGAGCAGGGTGCTTTGGTCTCTGACATGCTGTCTATACGTGTTTTCAGATCATAGAATCATAGAATCATAGGGTTGGAAGGGACCTTAGTAGATCATCTAGTCCAACCCCCCTGCCAGAGCAGGGCCACCTTAGAGCAGGTTGCACAGGAACGCGTCCAGGCGGGTTTGGAATGTCTCCAGAGATGGAGACTCCACCACCTCCCTGGGCAGCCTGTTCCAGTGCTCTGCCACCCTCAAGGGAAAGAAGTTCCTCCTCATGTTTAGGTGGAACTTCCTATGCTCAAGTTTGTGCCCATTACCTCTTGTCCTGTCACTGGGCACCACTGAAAAGAGCCTGGCCCCATTCTCCTGACACCCACCCTTCAAGTATTTATAAGTGTTGATTAGGTCCCCTCTCAGACGCCTCTTTTCCAGGCTAAAGAGACCTAATTCCCTCAGCCTTTCTTCATAGGAGAGGTGTTCCTATCCCCTAATCATCTTTGTAGCCCTATAAGGTTACTATTTCCTATAGCTTGTGTATCTTATTAGTAATTCTCATCTACTGGACATTTGTTTTGCATCAATCCCTTGAGAAAACACCGAGACTGAAATTCAGTGGAAAAACCGATGTGTATGTCTACAACACTGTATCTCCTATTACAAAACAGCTACAGAACGGAAGCGTTCTTTCCTTTATGTCATATTTGAAAAAGCGTAGAATTTTAACGTTGCTAAACTTACTAAAACCCAAACAGCCTAGACTGAAGGACAGCTTCTGGACACCCTCTTGTTCCTTTTTGAAATTTTATGCCTTTTATTCCCCTCCTGCTTAGCTGAGAACTCCTGGTGTACCTGGTGGTGACTCCTCTTCATCTCCGTTTCCCAGTTCTCTATTGATTTCATAGGATCTGTTCCAAGTCCTCAGTTAGTTTGTTTTTTTCCCCCCTTATATTGGCATCCACCTGGTCTCGGGCACAGGGAGTAGCACACTGCTGTATTCCCAGCCTTCCTACTCAGGTTTCCCCTTTCTGCATTTCAGATAGTCACTGCTTCCTCAAGCTTCGTGTGATTATAGGAAGTGCCCTGCTGCAGGGCCTGACTGCTCCTGGTTTCCTTTATGTTCATCACCAATTCCGTCATTTTCCCATGCCTTTAAAGTCAGTCATTTGGGACGTCTCATACATAAAGAAGAAATTCTATTGTGATTTGTATGTATAAGAAATAGGTATACTTCTACTGTACCTTACTGTTGTTTCCTTAGCATTCCTTAAGTATGTTCTCTGCCCCTTCCATCCCTACTTTTGTAGTTTAGTCATCTTTTATCAGGTATTACTGATACTTCTTTTAAAATTTACATGTCATGGGTAAAATACTTTGTGTGTGTCTGTGTGTACCTACATATTCTGTTTCTTATGGAAACCCACCTATTTTTGGTGGTATTTTTCAACCCCTTCAGGAACGGGTGAAGATTGAGACATTTAAAAAGGAGGATTCTCAAGGAACTGAAACTGGGGGTCAGGTCTCCACCTCTTTGAAAACTAATACTGTTCCTTTTTATTGTAGGCTGGCATTCCCTACCTTTCATCTGCAAGTACAATTCCAGCCTACCCTCTCTTGGCAGTGAAGGTCACTTTTCTCGAGTCTTGGCACTGCATTTTCCACAGAGAAATTTATCTTTTTATACTATGTTACATTATTTAAATTATGGCATTACAAAACTTAACGGAACAAATGACAAGAGCAGAAATTGAGAGCATAACTTATTTCAGTTTGGATAATACAAAACAAAGGGTCAGCAAAAATGTTAATGTTCAAATACTGACAGATAGGAGATAAAATCTGCCATTTGCTTCATCCTTATCTCTCTCCCCATGCAAGTCTGCAGAGTTTCAGCTAAATATGAGGGTTTTAAGCAATAGGATTCTTACTCTTCTCCAAGACATGGAACAGTCTCTTAATTGACCTCCAACTGCCAGCCTTTCTGACTTTCACTACACATTTTCCATTTCTAATCACATATTAGCAGTGAATTTATTTTCCTTTGGATCACCATACGTAATTCCTTTTCATTCTCGCTATTCACAGCAGTCTAGAGATAGCTGCAGATTTTGTCTTCCTGTGAACGTCTTGATCCACACACTGTGACAAATCAAACCTCTCGCTGTAGTGTTTCAGCAGTGAGTTGATAAGATAAGGAAGTGCAGCTCCAGCCTTCCCTGGTGGGCTGCTGATCAACTCAGACTCAGCATATGCATACATCTAAGTGTACTTTATTTATGTGTGCCATCTCCTTCCTTCCCTCCCTCTCTCCTCTGAAGCCACTTGCACGTCCCTAAGGGGAACAGGTAACTCAAAAGAGAAAGTCAGCAAAAAGACAACATTACTAAGCAGGACTGTAGCAGATTGGTCTGCCGTAGGCCCTTTATTTAAACAATTCATGATTCGTTTAGGGCCTTGCTATTTTCTCTGAAGTAACTAGAGAAGTGTGCTCTTGGGTTTGGACAGCAGCTCTAAATCTTCGCTCACAAACCGGTTGCTCCTGCAACCTGAGGGCTTCCGTTCACCTTCTCTGACTTGGAAACGCACCAACAAAGAAGGTGCTCGGTATGTCACCCATCCCATAGAAGATCGGAGGTAACAGTTACGTTCAGAACAGATTTCACGTTTTTAACTGATGAATGGAAGTATCTTTTAACGTGTTTGTTAATGCAGCGTACAGCTGCTCCGTTACTGTGTCATAACTATTAAGAACTGGACATTTGCATCCTTCAATTGCATTAAGTGACATTAAACTGATTAAGACACCCACACAAGACAGCCCCAAGCTACATGAAAGTCACTGTCAAGAAAATTCCTCCAAATTCAATCAATTATAATTAAATACAAATATAATTACATCAGTTATTTTTTTAAAACTTGAATTTATCTATTTTGCATACTTAGTAGTTGGTGACTGTATCAATTCCTACTAGCTACACAAATCATGGATTTATAATTGTGTGCAGTCCACATGACCACTTACTACAGAGTTGTGTAGTTACATATTTTTACAACTCTGCTTAGCCCTTCACCACTAAAGAACAGTATTCTAGCAAATGGTCCAAACCTAGAATTACAAAAGGGTTGCACCTTTATTTTCTCTTTTACCTAACAAATAATAGTAACAATAGTTTCTCTATCAGGACCACCTCTAGACACGTACATTCAATTCACTCATGTTAAAAATTATACCCAAGAATTTTATTTAAAAAACTTGAGGAAAACCTTTGTCTCCGATATGTATAGTAAAAGGATGTTTCTTACCTGATACGGGTGCACCAAGAGGGGCTAGCTGTATTCGTTGTCCAGCTGATGCGGCTTCTTTTTTATGAAAGGAAGGGATGTACGCTCCTGATGGGTTGTAAGCAGCACCACTTACAAAGCCAGGGTTTCCTGTTGACGTGACAGAGGTTCGGTATTTTCAGTAGCATTCAGAAAACCCTGCCTAGTCACTTTTGTGTAAATCACTTCAAAATACATTTGCAGTAGCACAAGAGAATGAGGTATGAGTATTCTTGAAAAATTCCCCAGTGCTTGTCTGTTGAAAAAAAGTATATATCCATTCTTTGCTTTGTACGTTAGTTGGACCCTTAATAGCACATAACAGACTGTAAGTTGCAGATCCAGTACATCCGATCTGCAATTTAGCAGGAATAAAGACAACAGAGCAGGATGAACATTTCATTAGCACTTTCATTAAACTTAGACCACAGAGAAAGGTTTACCCTGAGGTTTAGAGAAAGGCAGGATCTTACCTTTTACACACAGCTACTTGCTTTACTTGAAGCTGGTTTAAGTGCTTTGGTATTTGAAAACTAGCACTCAACAGTACTCTTGTGCTCAACGTGTTCAGCCTAAATCTCTCTAAAATAATGGAACCAAACTGCTCTCGTGGGAAGTGATGCACCACTTGAAGTTGACTTTGCCAGTTCCACAGTTAAAGGCCTGCTATAAAAGTCAGACCCAATTACCCTCTTTCTTTAACCCTGGTTATAATTCTGTTGTGCCTAATTTTGGTTCAGATCTTTTTTTAAAGAAGTGCTACCTTGGGAAGGTTGACATAACCATCCTCATTTGGAAGCTGAGGAACATTGTGCATTTACACATAAAATCAGTACTGAAATTACTGTCTAATGGCAGAAATATCTGTTACAATACTTAAACTCCCTGCTCCGAGAAAATGTCTTACTTTCTCCCTGTCTGTCATCACCTGTGAGTCTTAAGACTGGGCTGGCACAATGTCCAGGAGAGAAATGCTTTTCTCTAGTGGTGTGGTTCTGTATGCTGTAGTATTAAATTTGTGAACTACAAGGCCATACATAGTAGTTTTAATTTGACCTTTATCACGTGTGAGCATTTTAATCATATTAATATTCAGCGTGGTTTCAATGGTAGTTGCAGTAAAACACGCAATATCTGATTTGACAGTTTTGTCTCCTAAATCTCTGGCTTCAGTGCAATCCCAAAATCTTCCTCTTTGCGCAGATACTCCCAGTTGTCTGTGATAATTTCAGAGCTCAGAGCAGTGGATCTATAAGATGCAAAATTGTTCATCTACAAACCCGAAAAGTTATCCTCAGCTAATTACAGCTGTGTTGGATCATTGCATACCTCCCTATTCAGATGCACTAACAAAAAAGCATTCAGATAACTCAGTTTTCTCAGTCTTCCCAAACTGTCTCTTCTATCAAGTCCACAAATAGTTGGGTCTCCATGTGGCTTCCCTGTGTCCAGTTGATGCCAGTCTCCAGCACAGAAAAGAATGACACAAAAGGCCCGGTAAAAAACAACTTTAATAAAGTATTCTAATATAATTTGACTTTTCCTGTAGTCTTTAAGTTGTTCTTCCTTTTCAGGAATTTGCCTGAAAAACAAAACAACACAGTTTTAGTGGTTCGTTCACCCACCTGTGCACATACATGTTTTCGTATTCCCCCAGTTCCTAATTATTTCACTGGGAGTGGTTCAGAGCTCTGACAGCTCACTAGCATTCCTTAAAATTCTGAGGTCTGAAAATAACAACGTGACAGGCCTCAATTAATATAACCTTAAAAAGATACTTCTGTCTGCTTCTTACTCACAGCTCAGCAAAGCTGCCCATCTGTCAAAAATGGCTCAACCAGGTTTTGGTTCTCCTTACCTCGCAATGTCCAGTGTCCTTTATGAATTTTTCTGCAGCAAATGGAAGAGTGCAGCCAGGAGGAACAGTCGGGGTGATCTTTTGTTGGATGAGAACAAGGGAAAGAGGAAAAAAAAAAAGTTCAGGATAAAATAACAGAATAACTACAAATAAAAGAATTAATCCTATTGAAAAGCACAGTTCCTTACCTCTAACCACTGCTGTACAAAAGAAGGGGTTCTTCCTATAGAAGTGTTCATCCATCAGGCATCCAGGAGCTCTGGCAGCAGGTGTATGGGGAAGCACTCGTGGCCATGATGTCAGCAAGTGAAAGTGTGGCCCAGGCCATGCCCCCTACCTCAAACAACACATACCTGATTCTTCATAAAGGACAAAGTCATGGAATCGTTTGAGCTGGGTAGTGAGTTCAGAAAACCCTATGAATAGTTGTAATGGAACATACCCCACAGGCAGTACACACCAGAGGGGTCAGAAACCAGGGGAGAGGGGCAACATCCCAGCAGCTTTACAATGCCTGCAGCGAACAGCGTGTTTGGATACAAACTAGGCTGCCAGGAAACCCGAGTTTCCACCCTCTTACACTAAGGGAACTCCACCAGAATCTATGCAATCACAGTGCTGTAAAATCAGTGTAATGTAGAGAATGAGAACGCAGTCAATGGGGCAAGTCCCAAGGGCTGTTACGAACAAGCAGTTCTTCAGGAGAGATGCACGTGCTGCTGCTTTAGGAGCGCTTCTTCACCATCACCCAGTGACAGGCGGTGGATTACAGTTAGGGTAATAAAATACTCTGTCTTCTAAAGCACAGTAAGCGACAAGAGTCCAGAAATCACAATGAAGAGAGCATGATTTTACAAAACAGATTACAACTGAAAATGAAGTACGTGATCACCTTAAATCTGCATTATAAATGCATTTTTTTACAAGAAAATGTAAAACATAAATAGGGAAGGTACAAAGAACCAAGCTATAATTGCTATAAATTACCTTTTGGATCTTCTAATTTTTCATTCAACCTTTCTTTGCATGATAGCTTTTCAATAGGTATAATTAAGTTCTCATCTGTAGACAAGGAAAATGAAAGGAAGAAAAAGATGGAAAGACAGAACTTTAGAAGAAGCGTATGAAGAACATGGCTAGGTGATGTAAAAGAAATGAGGGAAAACCAAGAAAGAATAAATATCTGACATTTTTGTAACTTTTGTTTCATTCCTATGTTTTCTCAAGCAGGAAGTGTTTCTCTAACAAGTTAGTTACTTTACAAGGTCCTTTCTAATAATGGAATAAAAATGTGATTTACCAACAATGCATTAACATTCCAGTCACACAAATACCTAAATCACAAGTTTAAGCACTCAGGCGTATCTGCAAAGTTGACTGATCATAACGTTATGATTCTTCATAAATAAAGCATTTATAACTGTTTGCTCTTATCTTATTTCACCGTGGGGCAGTGTTGTGGATGAGGAAAAAAAAAAAAAGCAGCACTTAAATAAACTAAACATAGTTATGTAAACAGTAAACAGTACAGGGTCAACTTTCAAATCTGTCAGTACGAAAAAAGAAAACATACATAATTTACTTGTGTTGTATTTCCGTGATTGGTGCTGCAGCCATCCTGGTTTCGTGTGTGTCTGTCTTAATTGTTGTTGCTTCCCCAGTATATGAAACGTGACATGCAATTTAAGATACTGACGGAAATAATACCAAGTATTTTCAAACATATGAAATAATCAGTTTAGGTTTTATTTTCTTTGAACTTTTGGTAGACATTCAAAGTAAGCCAGCAAAACAAAAGCAGTATTTCTACCATTAGTATTCATCCTAACTTTATTTTCAGTGCAATTCAGTAGGTAGATGTCTTCTCATGCATACTTTTGGAAACAGCTGTTTGCTCTTTAGTGCTTAATTCCCTTGCAAGACTATTTTATGAATATATTAATTAATTCCAAGGCATTCAGATACTATATTTCAGAAAATAAAAAGGTACGTATGAAGATTGCTTAAAAAAATCTGTTGCATTCCATAAAAATTCTGGTGATGGGACTTGTACCTAAAGTACAGGGCTTGGTGGTCAGCAGATAGATTTTAGTCTTGAGTCTGATGCTTTCCTCAGTGAAATCTTAGATAAGCTGTTTAACTAGTCTTAGTCTTCACTCTATAAAATGCTGGTAATAAGCATTCTTCATCAAACGCTGTGCCAAAAGGCATCTTACTGCAAGTTCCTTGCTAAGAATAATGGGAATTTTCATGCAGCAAAGTATTCAGGACAAGGCTAGTAGATTGCTAATAGACGTGTTTAGCATCTTAGGCAGTACTTTTATTACATGAGCACGCCACCCACCATCCTGTTTTCAGATGCGAGACTACTGTTTGACAGTGTTCCACAGCCCGCTGACCAGGCAGTAATGAGGTCAAACTACTTGCTTAAATTAACACAGTGAAATAATGGTCTAAGGGGATTATGGACAAAATTGGTCTTGACAGAACTGTATAATAGAGATGGTCTATACTTCCTTTATGCTCTGAAAGCAAAACACATACTTTACATATGAATAAGTTGTTATTTTAAGAGTCTGTCTTTAAACAAAGGAAAACAAAAAAAGTTAGTCTAGAAGCTAAGCCTGACAACAGAATTTAAACCATATGGTCTTAACTAACTTAATTAAAGTACAATGAGATATAATGTGACCATTTTTAATTACACTTTTACCTGTAGTATTTCTGTTGAAAGCCACTCCTCCTCCAGGAGGTGCCAGGGGTTTAGAAAATAACTGGTTGTTCCAGGTTCCGTGTGATCCTTCTTTAGTGACTGCTACTAAAGAGACACTCTTAGGGTTTACACCTTAGAAAACAAATTATGGAAAATGTTACAAATACCAATGCTCAAGCATCATTTAACCAATGAAAAACGGACATTTTTAGAACAGTAAAACAACACTGAATTATTTGTGGTATAATGTAAACACCATTAATGTAAAAGAACAACATCAGATTTTTCAGCCAAACCATAAAAACTAGAGACACTGATTTAAGAACAATTCTCCTCATGCTTTCAAGAGAACTTTTAAAAGCCTTTTTAGTACAGTTACTTGTTTTCTATAAAGCCATAATGTCATTATTGATACTTTTGACTCTCAAACAATTAACACAAATTAAAAATACCTATCAAAACCTACGGTTCTGAAGCTTGAAAATAAACTACTTCTTCAAGGGATAAGTTAAAAAGTAGGACACAGAGGTTCTTGTTACTTCAGCATGTTATGAGCATTACAAGAGTTAATGGGATTACACAGCATGAAAGCAGCTCCCAGATCTAGTGGTAACAGAACTAAAGTAATATGGCTAAATAACAAATATGCTCCTTGGAGCTATTATTCTCTTAAGTGCTGAAATTAAGTGTTTTTTACATCTATGGCTTTCTCATTGAAAACTCTACTAAAATCAGAGAGACATTAGAAGCATGCTTAAAAAAAGACATACAGATGGTCTTTCCATTTGTGTTACCTTTAGATAGGGAAGCCCCCCACCCCCCTTTTTTTCTTTTTTCCTTCTTTTTTCT
>VXBO01005933.1:292422-313613 GCA_013400135.1 Rhinoptilus africanus | reverse complement strand
GGTCTCTTTAGCCTGGAAAAGAGGCGTCTGAGGGGGGACCTTATCAACACTTATAAATACTTGAAGGGTGGGTGTCAGGAGGATGGGGCCAGGCTCTTTTCAGTGGTGCCCAGTGACAGGACAAGAGGGAATGGGCACAAACTTGAGTATAGGAAGTTCCACCTAAACATGAGGAGGAACTTCTTTACCTTGAGGGTGGCAGAGCACTGGAACAGGCTGCCCAGGGAGGTGGTGGAGTCTCCATCTCTGGAGACATTCAAAACCCGCCTGGACACGGTCCTGTGCAACCTGCTCTAAGGTGGCCCTGCTCTGTCAGGGGTGTTGGACTAGATGTTCTACTAAGGTCCCTTCCAACTCTATGATTCTGTGATTCTGTAAGTCCAAAATGTGAAAATTTAGCCTGGTTATGAAAAGCAAAATTATCCGGTGTGAAATACAAAGTTCAAATGTACTGTATGTAGACTGTTCATAGCCTGTATTTTCATAGGTATTGACTTTTACCCTTACCAGGTAGATATCTTGATTGTCTTAGATAGTACTGTTTTGCTGATGTATTTGATCTTCCAGAATCATTTCTCATCAGACCCTTATTTTCCCCTCCTGTCTGGATACAGCATGAAGCTTTTGGTTCTGGCACACTGGAAAATCAAAAGTGTTCAAACAATGTGACCAACAACTCAGAATACCGAAAGCTGAGCGTAGCCTGAAGGCTACAGTCCTCTTATCCTAATTTCATCATCATTCATTCCCAGAAAGAAACAGCCAAATCCCATACCTCATGAGAGTTTGATCTGGGACTTCGAAGTAAAAAGTATATTCCACACTACAGAATAAAAGCAAATGTGGGTAACTGGCAGAACTTTGTACCAAGCTTAACCGACAAAGGAAATGAAGTTAGTATATCTGATTTTAGTAAAAACCACAATTTCTTAGTAACATGCCAAACACCTAAACCATACAGTGCCTGAAAACAAATTTGATTCAGTTTGGCTATTACTGGCACAATCAACACCACACCCAAAGCAGCTCTGCTCATACAGCTCTTTGCATTCTTGCAGACTTTTAGTGACTTAAGTTTTAGCAAATTTGTCTTAGTTTATAAGTCTACTAGACACTGTTTACTAAAAATAAATAAATAAATATGATTTTATAATTATAGAAGTTACCTAAAAAGACATTCCTTGTTTTTCTTTTCTTTTAACAGTGCAATGCTAGGCTTCTTTGAACATGACATTCCAAATTCAGTGTCATCCAAGTCATCCCAGCTGTCCACAGCCTTTACCAAAGTCTGACCCCATCGTCTTCTGCAGCTTTTAGGACCTACTGCACCATTCTGAGGGCCACTAGCTGCTTGTTTCTATTTTAAATAGGAGGAAAAAAAAAAGCTTCAGTTCAATTCTAAAATTTTGTATTTTGTATCTAATTCACTTTCTGACTATCACTTAAGAATTTTGAGGGAATTTTTCCCATTGTGTTATGCCTATTTTGGTCATAGTCGCAGAATGATTTTAAGCACAAAACGTAACAATAATGCCAGCAGGTATTTTGAGCGTAACTCTTTTGGACTGTCATCCTGAAATTCCTCACATCTACCTGAAGTAGTGAAGTTAACATTCTACGTGCAGACCCAGTTCAGTGCTCAGCCTCTACTACTAGTGTCTTGCTGAACTCATGCTCTCAACAGTGGTAGATGAACCATCAAGTAGTGGGGCACAGCAGTGCAGAACCTTCGTGGCAATCGCACTCAGGGTTTAGGAGTGCCAATTGTTGTGGCCCCAAAGTAAATGCAGTAAATAAAACAAGTTAGCCAGGCCTTAACATTCCCTTCCAAAGAAATTATTAGATTTTAAAACTGTCCTTTCATCTGACTATGGTTTGCTTTTCAGTATTTTCTGAACACCTATTATTTTTAACATACTTTATATTGTAGTTCAACGAGTAGAAGTGGAAAACAAAATGAAGATTACAAACCAAAGTTTAATATTCATCTTGCTAAAAGTCTTACTTATTGAATTCTTACAAGCTTAGGAATTGGATGAATTTTCTTAGGTATTTTCCTGTTTGAGGCAAGCCAAGTTCTCCCTTTCCACTTCTGTATTGTATACTAACAATGTTTTTGTGAATTGTTTCTCAAAGGCCAATTAACAGTAGCTGTTGTAACTACATTACTGCAAAAGCAGTCAGTAAAGGCTATTCTAAGTGAACATACATTGTTGTTACAGGCAATCCGTTATTCGGATTTGCCATAAAATTTCAGTAAGTGGCCAGTTATATCCTTAATTAGTACCTAACTATCTATCTGTATTTCCTCAAAAGGAAAAAAGGAAAAGTGCGACAATTGTCAAGGGATCGCCTCATTAAATTTATTAAGACCTTTTAAAAAAACACCACCTAAGTATTTGTCGAGGAGAACTTACTGGTGATGAGTTTTTATTGATAGTTGGAAAAAACGGTTGTGCCTGTGGCTGCTGCTGTTTCGGTACTTGCTGGTTAGCTGTATTCTGAGGCAACTGAATCTGCTGGAGAGGCTGGTGGTTAACCTTTGACAGGGGCTGTAGCTCTGTTTTGTCAGGTACATCAGGTGAAGACAGAGGTTCTGGCTTGGATATAGCTTCCAGTTTAGGTAAAGCTGGCTTTGGCTCTGTTGGCTGAACTGGTTTAACAGGAGTCTGCTTCTCCAGATACTGTGAAGGAGGTCCCAAAACTTGGCCAACTTGAAAGTAAGGGTACTTCAAAGCCTGGAGAAGAAGATATAACATACTAATTTTACTTCAGAAAGTGGACTTCGGTAACCCCATCAAGGATCTAAGCAGGTTTATGGAGCAAGGTCTACAACATAGATGCAAGATGGATGCATGAGATCATATGTAAACAGTGTGTACTGATAACTGTCAGTTCTCTATTTTAAACTCTTCCTATCATATAATTTAGTAAGATGGGTGCACTTGTACATGTTACAGCAGTCATGTCCTTTCTTTCCCTCCTTTACTTCTACATTTTGTGGATGCCGTGGTTTGAGGTGCATTTTACATTCAACAGTATTCTATATTCATGCAGTAACAAATTTCAGTCTTAAAACAGGTAGTCTCCACTGCCTTTACCACATGCTTTATTACATGTTTCCACAGCTAACTATGTTTTGGCAACTTGATGAAGAGCTTTTTATTTTTATTATTAAAAAACCCAAAAACCAGAAGTGTGATGATTGCCATTTAATACTAATGTATGGGTTTTACAATTACAGGATGTTAACAAGCAAAGTTACCCCTTCATTTTCTTATCACCACCTTTCCCTGGTTTTGGTTTGAAATATGAAATTGAAATATGGTCACTGTGCTTGCTGTGCCTTCACGGTGTTTATTAGGAAACTACAACATCTGCCTTCAGACAAATGTGTATTTCATTCTTCTCTGACCTTTTCGTGTCCACAACTAGACGCACAGCACGGACATACCTTATTTACACAGCTCCTCCTATGTTAAAACAACACACTCTGCTACTCCTTCTGTGTAGGACCCTACTCCTTGTTAGTTCTCAAAGAGATGTTCTGCCTCACCTACACTTGAGAATTGCTGTCTTTGTACACATTTCCATGTATATGCATTAAACTCTCCCTTTTGGCTGTGGATTACACAACGGCCGCAGCCGCTTCCTTGACAACTCACTCAGGCAACAGCTGGTTATTTGCTCTCATAAAGCACCACGCAGTATTCTGTGTAAAGATACACAGCACCAGACTACAGTTAGATCTCAGTAACTTTTAACAATAGATATGCTTTATAAAGTGGAAAGAAATGGTTGCTGTACTTGGTACCATTTGCTTAACCACTTCTGAATCACTTAAATTACATCCATCTTGCATAACTTGCAATACGTCCTTTTTCTTTCACAATTGTATTCCCCTTTTATACCTTCTAAATAGGACTGCATTAGGTATATACTAAATATATACTAAAAAAAAATTAAAAAAATATCAGTAGAACGCAACCATCTTTAGTATTTGAAATACGTTTTTTAAAATTAACATGGAGAAAAACGGTGACCTTTGTGACCTATTTGTAAGTTCTTCACAAAGTGCTTTCCTTATCACTTAGTAGTTTATGTCCCATCTCCAAGTGAAAATAATCCTTAGCTCTTCCATACTGCGTTCCATCTGCAGCATCACAAAAAACAATGCTTAATCTTCAATATCCCCATTTGTACAGCAGGGGGAGGAAAAAGCGGCAGCAGAAGTAACTTACAGTTACAGTTCAGGAAATTTTCAGCTCAGATTTTTCTCTGTCCTGCACAGATAAAGTTTCAGAATACGCCAATACAGAAGACAACATTACAGAAATACCTAAAGAGTTTACGATGTCTGCTGAGCCAGGTTTAGAACTTTCTCTCCTGACTACTCAGTCTCATTCCCACCAAAGCGTTCAAAATGAGGAGACGTTTCTCCGGCCATCAGTATTGTGACAACCAGTTGCTTTCTGTATCTACAAATTTTTAACAATGCAAGAAAATTCAGTCTTATGCTTAATCATTCGGGTGCTCAGACCTGAGTTGCTGTAGGTCTCTTCTTTGGATTCCAGTTCAGCATATCATTCATAAGCTGTATTGCTTCATTGCTTGCATTCGGGATGAGAGTTTTTAGGCTTATAGGGACACATTGTGGGAAACGGAAATTCATGGCAGAAGCAAGGTGGTATCCTTCTGGCCACTCACTCTGTTTCAAAGGAAAGAAAAATAAGCACCAAAAAAGAACAAAGACTATATATATCTTTGAAGCGTTAGATCAAATTTAATTTTATGCAGCTTGAGTCATGCCTGGTTTGTGTAGCTCCTTCCTATATAGTGGAAAACAGGCATTCCTGTTTCCATTCCGGTTTTCCATTACAATTATTACACCAGCAGCGAACGCAGCCCTTCTCAAGCTCTCCTGTAGGTAAAGGTGGAACCACCATTGTGGATACCACACTTAGATATAATTTACCTGAAGGAAAAGAGAGCACAGCAGTACCAGGAGCAGCACTGAACATCCCATCTACCACAGAAATGAGCTCAAACGGCTGACTTCAACATACCGTCTTTTATGGGAAGAGTAGAGGTGAGGCCCTTCCACCCAGCACACTGGTTGTGTAACCATTAAGACAGTCAATGAATAAATTACAACTAGACAATACTGCGACAGCAAAAAGCCATGACCACCAGATGAAAACTCTTGAGTGTTTCACTTTGCAAAAGTAAATCCTGGAGTCCTTTGTTGCTTGATAACTGCATTGTTTAAGTACAGAACCACGGGATTATCAAAGACCTCAAGAGATCATCTGGCCCATGCCCTTGTCCATTATTGACAACTGCTCTAAACAGTCCATTCCAATGCTTAATTCTCCTCAAGATTAGAAAAATGTAGGTTTCTCTTATGACAATAAAAGACCATTGATGAGTGTGCTATCACCCATGGGTACCAAGAAGGACTACTTGTTTCTTGTGTCTAGAACAGCCTTTTTATACGTTAGAAAGTGTATTTTTCCTTTCTTCCAGTCTTCCTTTGTATAGGCTAAAGAAACCTAAACAATTGAATTCCTAGGTCTAGGCTTTTTATGTTTTTCTTCCTCTCTAGTCTCAGATTTTTCTCTTTTGAAAGGCAAAATTTTAAAATGGATATAATACAGCAAGTGGGACAGAAAAATTAGTTCATACATCAGTTGACAATACTCCTTTCTCTACACACTGGTATGGTATTTGTCTTTATTGCAACAAAACACTGTTGACATACATACACTATAGAGCTCCTACATCCTCTTCTACAGATGTGTTAGCTGTATACTTAGCCCCAGATATTTATGCGGCTGATTATTCCTGCCTAAGTACAGCACTCAACACACTACAAAAGAGGATTTTTTTAAGCTGTATCTCTAATTTTATAAAAAACCCTCTGAATTCTAATCTTGTCTTCTAACATACTCGGTCCTTCCCAGCTGCTGTCTACCAACTTAAGTAAAATCTACTCCATCAGAAGGCCTTTAATACAATTTAAAAATTTCATCAGATGCAGAATGACTCATTAAATCTTTCATTTTGAATGTGAACCAGTAAAACTTACTCTCTGAATAAGGCGTTCAAAACAGGTATGCGCTTACCATGCAGTTTGTTTATATAAATACACCGATGAGAATGTTATGAAGGACAGTGTCAGAAACCTTACTGAAGACAATGTATGATATCAGTGACTCTCCTGTATCCCCAAAGCTTGTTACACTGCTACAGGAGTAAATTGGATTGATTTGATAGAATTTAGTCTTAAGATACCATGTTAGCTATTACTCATATTTTTATGTACCACAGTTTTAGCTCTGTTAATATAGTCTATGGTAATCAAAGCACTCAAATATAATTATAAACCAAGTCTGGTTAAAATAAGTCTCAAGACTTAACTGACTTCCTATTCCACCTCAGAGAATTATTTGTTCATTTAAATTAATGGAGATAGACTCTTTCCTCTTCAGCTCCACCTCCCTCCTTTATTAGAGTTGGTGACATTCTGTCTGCTAGAGGCAGTGATAAAGGAAGGGTTTAGAACAAAGCAGCTGTTGAACTGCTGAAGTGCAAGGATAGGATAGGAAACTAGTACAAGTGTAAAAATAAAAACATATTCCAGTTTATAAAAAAAAAATATTTGGAATTAAGTGCCACTGACAATCTTCAACTAATGAAAGTGCATTTCATTACTCTCCCCTTTTCCGATTATCAGCTTTTTCATTAAATTGTCACACTACAAGTGTACCATCACTGCCAGTACTCGAATGGTGCAATTTATTGCTTTATTTATAAAATCAATAAAGCAACATTTTATAAATAAAGCAACTTCATTTATAAAATAAAAGAAAATAATTGCCTGTCACTATTTTAAAAACCCAAACTCACAGAAGTTGTTTGTATGCTATTGTGGACTTAAACAAAGGAAGGCAAATTGGAATGAAGATAGCTTCGGGGCATAATTCCTGCAATTCCTTATTGCAGGGTAATGGAATAAGTGAAAATGTATGTCTGAAAAAAAATACTATTTGTAAAACTATCTGCAAAACCAGACTGCTAAAGTAACTGTTTATGTTTTTCAGAAGGCAGAACAGAACTTCACCTGTAACAAATGCATCATTTGTTGTGATAATTCCTGTCATAATATTTAAGTACTCTTCTTACACAGTGATCTCCCTGAAGAATGTCTCAGCATTGTCATAAGGAGATAAAATTCCCAAGTCTGCCTAGCAGATGACAGGGGCACAAAGGAACTAATTACCGCTTCCTGATCCTAGAGGGCTGACCTTACAGCGTCTCTAACCCTTAGGGTCTTTAGAACAGGCTACAGTTTGCTCTGAAATACTCAGCTGGTAACGCTCCCTGCATCCCCAAGCCTGCTAGTCAGGGAACGTCAGAGCGTAACCAGTCATGATTTGTTTCTGTCAGCTACTTACGAGGTTAGAGAAAAACCACAGCAGCCAGCTCAGCACTGCTGTGCTGCTACACACAGTGAAAATCTCTCTCTGATCTCACTGCACTTCCAGAACTTGTTTCTGCTATACATTGAAAATGTTCTGGATGGGAGCTACTATGTTACTCTTTCGCAGATATTCTTACCTCAAAACGTTCTTCTTGTTATCCTAGACTTGTGAGCTGCTTAAGCAACTTAACGCCTGTGTTTGAAAACTCAAGTCTTATCTTAAAATACTGCTCATATTATGCATTATTTCTGATGCACATTTGTCATAGCAAGCACTGCTTTACACATCACAGCAATTTTCACTTAGTCCTCTAGACTCAATTTTCACGTCCATAACATCTCATCTATTACTCTCCACCTCTGACCTTCTACTCCCTGCTCTGCCATGACTCTGCACCTGTTTCTCAGTATGTCCTCTTGGATGTTTTCCCAACAATTCAAGCTCTGCATGTCCCTAGCTAAGCTTCATCTATTTCTGGTTTAAGTTTTCTGTTCCTCATTTTTATACTGATAACAGCTCATTTACTGGACAAGAATTACGCTATATTTTATATTAGTACAACACTAATGAAACTGATGTTTTTCTCTCCCACTCTTAGATTTTCCAGATCTAGAAACTCTGTATTCAGTCAGTTTTATCACCAAGTTCTGTTTGCATCCTTACAGTACTGATACACATCTAACATCTCTTACCTTATTCTCCAAAAAATATTTATATTATATGGTCTCTTTTCTGTTTATTCAGTATTTTGAAGGTAAGCTTATCCTTTTCTTGTGTGTTCATATACCCATTTGCTTAAAAAACTTTCTAACTAAACTAAATACATTTTTATATGCACTACCCAAACCTTCCCTGTAATTTTAAATAGTATTTAGCCATTCCAGAAAATAACTGAAAATATTTCCTCTCTAAAATACTGCACACTTTTCCTCCATTACTGTTTATTCCTAATAATATTTTTGAGATATCTCTGTTCGAGATCAAATGTTTCCTTTATGCTTTAAAAATAAGAAAAGCATGATTTGTCTTATTTATGGCACCTTCTACAAGCTCCAAATTCTGGGTGCTGGCCTAGAAGAATTACTTTGAGAAAAGGAAAGCAAATTGGCTGTGGCAAAATCAAATCCAAAGAGACTTTAGATTTTCTTTGCAATATGCGTAGCTTTAATCAATTAATTTTATCTAGCTTTCATCAGGGGAGAGCAAGACTACACTTAATGGTATGATATGCAACAGATGCTAATATATAACAAAAGACTAGCATTACATGTCTTAATAGAAGCTTAAAAGAAATAAAGTTGAGAAAACCTTAAGTCTGCAAGAAACTTAGTAAAACAATAATTTATATGTATGTTCCAAAAGAGAGATAACATTCAATTTTTTATAATAATTTTATTTAACTTTTTTTGTTGTTTTAAAATACAACTGTGTGAGTTTTTCCTAAGTCTTACCTTCTTTGGAGTCCCTAATACTTGGCAAATTTTGAAGATTTCATCTACCTCACTTGTGCCTGGGAAAAGAGGCCTTAGTGTGTATAATTCAGCCATTATACTGCCAACTGCCCACATATCAATAGGTGAACTATAAACAGACGATCTTAGCAAAACTTCAGGAGCACGGTACCTACGAGGATGGAAAGACAGATAAATTAAAGTCGCAAGAGAAAGGTAACTAGTTAAGTATCAACTTATTAATATACTTACCACCTGGTAGAAACATAATCTGTATAAGGTGGCTGAGATCTTAGTTCTCGAGCCAACCCAAAATCTGCTATTTTCACAAGTTCTGGTCCGATACAGAGAAGGTTTTCAGGCTTCATATCTCTATGAAAAAATCCTACAGAAGACCAGACAGAAAAGAACAGTGACGTATTTTGTCATCATTTCCTAAACAGCAACCTTGAATGAAGTAATCCAAAATTTACTTAGGGAATTTTACTTTTGGCAGAATATATCTTTTTGTTTGTTTGTTTGGGGTTTTTTTTGTTTATGTTTTAAATTCAGCATGGAAGAATGATAACCCTCCCCCAACAAGTGCACACATTTTCCCTCCAGTGATTATTACACCAAGGGTTCTTAAATTAACAAGTGTCATTAACACACTAAGGAAAATGAATTGGCTATAGCAGCAATATCACATAACAAACCAATTTTACAATGAAATCTTCTGCAAGAAACTACAACTGCTTTGTCAGTTTTGGACAATGGAAAATTGAGCATCTGACAGACTTACTTGATTTATAAAATTCCTTGAGTTATTTTTAGCTAGTTTATTTTTCATTGTGACAACAATTTGCAGTCACAGACATGTAAGAGAGACCAAAATTCTGCCACGGAATGCTAATATTAGTGATGCAGGCCTATGAAGTTTCTTTAATGCTTGCTGTTGGTTGAGCACCTGTATACCTGGACAATGGATAAGTTGCTAAGCAAATAAATTCTGCTGTTTAATTAGTACACACAATTTGTTATAAATCAATTTGACAGAAATTCACTTGCTACAATAAAGCATTTGATTTCTGCATGCAGAAAATGAAAACCACTGGCTGAAATTATTACAGTGAAATGTAAATGTTCAAATTTATCACACCCATCATTCCCAAGAACTTATGGACATAACAAAATACTAATATTGTAACTCAGAAATGGCAGTTTTTCTTAAATTCTAATTTTCTCGTTTATTTCACATAGAAATGAGGAAGGAAAAGAGAATGCTAATAATCAGAGAACAGTACATGATGTTTATAAGAAAGATGTAGACATGGCAATTTTGGGGTATTGGATAATACCATACAGAACTAATTACGTATTTGAATTCATCAACAGGCCTCGCTGGGGTACACGAAAGCCAATCAGAGATCACTGGGAACATTGTTTCTTATTTCATTCTCAGATAATATTTTATTGTCTTTGGGAAGTTTTAAGGAAACCAATGTGTTGTGAAGGACAAGTACAAAATAAGAGTTGATGAAGACAGTAAATTACTACCTTTTTTTTTTTTTAAATGCAAAGGAGCAGTATTCCAGAATGCAGTTTGCAGACAGATACTAAAGCTGAGCATTAAAAGTTTTGTAAGTGCTGTGAAAATCTTGTTAGGGTGAGCACACAGCACCTCTTATGTAGACTGTGCATGTAATTCCTAGAAAAGTTCCTATCTCTTAAAATAGTTATATCCAGGTTGTATTTGATAAGGAGACTGTTTGAATTTCTTAGTGAACAAGTTAGTTTCATTTTTTTAGATGCAGGATGTCATATTAGTTATAGTATCTCAAGACAGGAGAAACTGCCATCTGTAAAGTATCAGTGCTCCTTAAATAGATCTTTCTGAGGAACAGAAATGCATGGTACAGCACAGCATACAACTTTCTTGAGTTTGTTTATTCATCTAGTAAAAAAGGTGGAAAAAGCACTGAACAGTGTATGAACAATATCCAATGCTTTCAAAAAGGAAGAGAAAAAAAGAAAAAAATCAGTTTTTCAAAAAGAAAAACTGATTGTAGGAAAACAATGTGTAACTTCAGGTATGGTTTAAAAATGCACCATACTTGAAACAGGTAAGAATAATTTTTACTAGAGATAATTAATAGCTTTTGCCAGATATTTTTATTCATGTTATTACTGTGCATTACTCTATTTTTTAAACAAGCACTACACAGTTAAACTCTATAATGAAACCTACCGTGTTTATGGATAAAAGCTAGCCCTTGTAAGATCTGATACATCATGTTTCTGATGACTGACTCAGGGAAAAACTTGTTCCTGTGAAGAAAGAGATAAACAACTTCACATAATTAAAAAAAAACGTATTTTCAGAACACATGTGTTTCTTCATTTTGCACAACACATCATGAACAGACAAAACCAGACCCATCAAGTGTTGCACACAAAGACAAACGCAACTAGTTCTCATCTCAAAACTCGCTTGCTGCCAGGCCTTAATTTCACTCACTTTTAGTGCTGCACAGAGGTTCGTGATCCTGTCTCTTCTGTAGAAGCTGGGTGGCCAGTAGTGTGCTTGAACACAGAATGCACAGCAATGTAGCAAGGAAAGGAGTGCAGCACTGTGGTAGGTGTGCTACCCAGTGGTAGCCTTAGCAGAACCCTGATTGAGAGCAGTGCTTCTCAGCCGCAGGGTAACCTTGTGTTAGGATCGCTAGCAACTATCTCAGGACGCCAGCCTAAGAGCTTTGCACGTTAGGAAATAAAGGTGCATGAAAATGCCTGAAGGAAACACGCATTTAAGGCAAAAGTATTCATCAAAGTCAAATGTTACTGAGAAGGCAGGGCCTATTCCAAAGTCCACCTTGCAAGCCTTGCTAGGTACTGTTTGTCCGTGATTGCAACATCACACAGCCAGTCCATATACATCTTTCTAATGAGCATGCATGTACATGCAGATGACCAACCCCACCTTAAGGCAAGTCCATGAGCAAAAGCAGAACGAACAGTGTTTACCCAATCCTTCATACATTAAAGTGAAGGCTAATAAAGAAAAAAAAAAAAGTATTTGGAATTTCTCTCATGGCTCTACACACTAAAGACATGCAAACTATCTTGTTAACAACTGAAAAAAGCCTTATTTCCAAAAAGCATTACAATATGAAATATTGTAATGCAGAGCAATGCAGAATTCTACTCTCAGATAAGCAAGTGCAGCAACTCCTGTTTACATCAGTGGGGCTGCAAGAAGAGCCAAAACCAGAAATTCCAACGTGTTCTTCAGGATAGCATAAGACTCATTAAATAAAGCATGATAGCACCCTGTTGGTTCTGTGAAAGAGACATACCTGTCCTTCATTAACTGATAGAGATTTTCCTTCATGTATTCAAATACAAAATAAAGGTGGTCATTTTCTCGTATGACTTCTTTCAATTTTATTACATTAGCATGATTTAGCTTCTTCAGAGACTGTAACAGAGCAAAATACAGCTTCAGAGAACTCAACAGTGACTTTGATTCCTTAACAGAACTAAATTTTTAACATGTAAACATTTCTGGCACAGAATTTACAAAACATGTCCATCTGACAGTGTGTATTTATCTTGTAATCTGTTTCAAATAACAACAAAACAGCATTTTAAATTAACTTCAAAATAAAAGCAGCAATGATATTAATAGTAGTTGAAAACTTCTATTTCTAGGGATTACCTCATAGCTGGGGTGAAGAGAAACACAAAAACCTAATTCCCTGCGGTGAAAGACAGTTCTGAAGCTGTAACAGCTCTTGCTCCCAGAACCGTATAAGAAAAGCCAGCAATTTTTTTGTCATGAAACTTTCATGAACAAGGACTCTCTTGCAGGTGTTCTTTTTGAAGATACTGATTACAAGTTAAACCAACTTCTTTGTTAGGGAGTTTTGTATACACAGAAAATCAGATGCCCAAAACATAGAATGACTTGGAATTTAAGCTCAGGATTTCAAGTGTTATTCTATCATTTGGGTAGTCAAAACTCCCAGTACTTTCTACAAATGCCCCAAATACAAGACATAGGGACTGGATATACACCTAGAAATCTGCCAGTTTAATGAACGACTAGGATGGTAAAACACAGAAACACACACAACACACACAGAGAATCAACTTCTTATCTTCTCTCAAAGACAAGAGGCTTGGCTATGAGACATGGCCACTGCTTGAGAACAGTGGGATATTCCACAAAGCAGCAGGAGCTCTAGGAGCACCAGCAGCCCATGGTTTTGTGGAATCTGTCACCCCCATTTAAAGTGTGCACAGTTTGGCCTTGTGCTTGGACATTGTCGATGCTCTTTTCCTTCATGCAAACCTAATCAGACACTTATTTTTTAAGTGTGATACGTTCACCACTTTACCTTGACTTCTCTCAAATTCATACATTCATCCCATGAATAGAACTTTCTTTTCATTCTGAAATACAAATTCGAGACAAAGTATTTTCAGTGACCAGAACAAAATATTTTTAGAACAAAAAACTGAACATGTTATTTTCCAAGTGTAGCCTAAGCTTTATTTTGAACTCAATTTAAAACATTCTAGAATATCCATCAGCAACTTAATTAAACTCAACTCTTAGAATTGCTAACATATTTTACAGTAGATAGCCAGAGAGACCATGATACTCCACAGTATTTATAAAAACATAAGGGACACAAACCCCTTTGCATCATTTGAAGTGTGCTCTTAGTAACAAGGAAAGGAACAGTGACACTGCACCTAAGACATTGATATTTCAAATTAGAAAAATCACCTCTTTGTGCCTAGGTTGCACATTCTAGGAAAACAAAAAAAATGTATTGTTGAAATCTGAAAAATATCTTGACTGCTTAACATTATAATTAAGCATCTGACTTGATCAGTCATTTTTACAGTCCTGTTCCAAGGTATTAAATACCAAATAAAAATAGTTTAATTTTTTCAAGCAATACTCATACATATATACAATAGTCCCTAAACTAATCGTTACATATAACAGGATAATACATTTATTTGTAAGTCTTGCATAGATACAAAGGTGGATATTACATGTTGCTCAGATCCTGGGACAGGGTTGTGAATGTCATGTTACTTGCTGTGTTTCTGTAAAGTTCTAGCGCCTAGAGCGAAGAGATTTAAACCCAAGATTTTCATTTAAAGTCTTCAACCAAAACTGTTCCCCCTCAAATCCCAAACTTAAAAAATCTCGCAAAAGAATTCCAAATCCTGAAATAATGCAAATGAAAAACACTTCCCACACAATGTTGTTGCTTTTGCCTAAAAATGATGAGAACAATCAACCACAGATTATTTTTTTATCTTAGATTAATAGTAATAACTTGGGTAACAGTACTAGCAGTATATGGAGAAACCTGAAATTCTTAAAACAAAACTCAGTCAATTATATCATAATTATCTTTCTGCAGAAAATCCATAAATGGATTTTTTAAAAAAAATCTCAGCAACATAAAATTTCTGGTATTTCAACTTATCCTTTACATCCTGCTTGCAATTCTTCCCCACTCTCCTAGTACCATTTTCGTTGTTTTCTAATAATCTTTTTAAGCAAGTATGGTCACACCAATGATTACGCACAACACAACTTCATTAGATCCAAGGAGACACCCTTTATTTACCTGACCAGATTGTTACCTGGTATTTATCATGTAGCACTATCTGAAACTTAATGCAGGACCTATAAAGATTTGGGGGGGTGGGAAGGTATATCAAATCTACCCATTGAGATGGGTATTGTTACAATTCATATAAATAAAGAAACTCACTAATTAATCAACTGCACGTTCAGTTTTGCTTTTCCTTTGGTGTTAGCCTAACAACATTTTCAGAAGGAAGCACATTCGAACTGAACAAAACCAGCATGCAATTTTATAAGCCAAAATAAATCAGTAAACTTATACAAACTGATGTGTATCACTCTTGTTCTGTTAGCTGAAATCTGGTCCACAATCACCTTGTTAATCATCTTAATTAAAAAAAATAATTTTGTTATGTTAATTTCCTCAGAAAGAGTCCCTTTTTTTTTTATTCTACACAGATGGCAGATAACAAGAAAGTTAAAAGTGAAAATCTTTAAGCTTTTGCAAGTACCTTAAATAAATTTATATGTTACATACCTTTTGATAGCCACAAGTTCTCCAGACTCGTTGCTCTTCCCCATCAAAACACTGCCATAGGTGCCATCACCTAGCTGTTTCATGATTGTATAACGGTTCATTTTTTTTTTTAAGACCCAGATAGCCAAAAGCTTAGGAAATGCTAAGTGTCTTCTGTTTTAATAAAAGATTCTATGCTCTTTGATTTTCTTCAAGAACTCTTCTTCCAGACTGTTTTACGATGGCGAATATCTTCTCATAACTGAGCTGGATATTCACTAATCTCCAAATTACAGCTACTTTGAGATCCAGATACAAAGTTTAAGAGACAGAACAACATGGTCGTTATCACATAGATCCTTAAAAAAAAAAAAAGGGAAATAGGGAAATATGTAATTTTACAGTATTTTAGGAAAGAGTCGCTCTACTATTTGTATCTAACAGTAACAATTCCCAAATCTGTATCTGTTCTTTAAATAGAACACTTCAATATAACTAGTTCCTTTAAATCCTTTAAACCACAGAAGGTGCCTAGTCTAGGATTAGGGTTAGAGTAAACAGGGACCGAAGAGTCAAGATTACCATCATAATTCCCTAGAATCAGAGAAGCATGTTTAAAGTTGGTGCCCTCTGATGGAACTCTTTATTCTTAATTTGCACACAGCAGCAAATTCCTAATCTGTAATGAAGGTAGGGCTGAAGTTTGGGAAAACAGACAGAAGAACCCAAATTTTGCACAGGGTGCTATGGTAAACCTTGGGTCTGAATGCTGTGGTTTGGATTGGTAGCACAAGCAGGCTCGCTATGCTTAAAGTTAACTGAGGAAGGGAGGTGAAGAAGCGAGATAAATGCTGCGTTCTTCACCAAGGTAAATCAAGAGGTTATAAATGTACTTGGATACCTTGCTCTGAAGTTCATGGAATTCTTACTCTATAGCCACAGTTACGATTAGGCATAGTAATGGCTGAAAAGTTAAGCTTGTTGTTCACTTTTACAAGGCGTGCAGAGAGAAGGATAGAGCTCGTGTGCATTGGTATGGAAGACTAGATCTGAACTGTCATTTGGAAAAAAATCCACATTAAACAATGTTGAATCTTCATCTTTGAATATATGTAAACCTTAATGTGAATCCTGATCCAAACTTCAATCTGAGCCCTAGCTTTCATCATACACAATAGAAGGCCAGTCCCCACAGGCCCTATGCACAAATCCTAATTATAACCTTAGCACCGGCTGCCTACTAGATGCAATCCTGAAAACTGATGTTAAGGCACTTATGCAAACTCACAACAGTCATCCACTTATTTATGCAGGCCTAGGAAAAAACCACCAACCACTCACCGTACCATTTGCTCACCGTAACCCAAATGCTTAAAGGCAATCGAACCATTGACTGCTAATTGAATTCCAGCGTTATCTCTACCTTATACCTCTGCTACCTGAAAACGCAAAATAAAGCTCAAATCAACTGGCATCCACTGTCAGCCTACCTCTGTAGGAGATGCAGGATTCAGTATACAACTCTACTCTGTAGTCCTGATCCTTATGCCAGAAATAGCTGCAGGCTGGTAAGGCTGTCCAAACAGATTAAGGAACTGAAATTCAGCTGGCAACAAGGCTCATCCCTGAGATTTACAGGCCTGGCAAAATTCAACAATAAAACTGGCCCCTTACAAGCGTGAACGCAGCACTCTCCAGTAGACTAGCCTACTGTGTAAAGGAAATATCTGCCTGGACAATACACTGATGTTTCTAAGCTGGTATTACTTGAAAGGCTGCTTCCTTGGAGAAGGCATAACGTGCACCTTGTTACTCCCTGTTGCTTTTGTTACCAGGGAGGAATCTTACATCAGCTGTTAAGATGCCAGTAACAAGTGACCGAGTGGACATCTCAATTTATAATCTTTGCACTAGACAACCGCCAGTTTGGCAGTGAAAAATATAAAGAAGTTTTTATCCATCCCCCCAAAAGCCATAACTACAGTAAAATAAGATCGCTAGTTAATAGCATATTCTATAACAAACCAAAAAAACCCCAGATTTAATAAAAAGTAACAATCGCAGACAATTCAAATTATGATTGGGTTTTAAGTTAGGCTTTCATATATTTAAGCTTATTGCTTTTCTCAGAATTCAGCTTTATAGCTTATTCCCCAAAGTACCTGCATGCACTCAAGTCTTTAATACCTTGAATAATGCCATTTCTTCACCAAGACTATTTGGTGACTCCAATAACAAGATGATAAAGTGTTTATGCCAAGATAAGATACATACCACATACGTATCTTGCAAGTTATCAATTGTTAGTTTTACATATACATATATTGAAAAAAACAAACCAAAAACTTTCTGGAAGTATTCTAATACACATTTTAAAACACAGCATCTGAAGCATCAGCAATGATAAACTGTGTATGCATTTTGTGTGTAAGTATACATAGGTATGTAACACCAAGTGAAGTTAAATGTAACAGGATTTCAGTGCCTGTGTTTCTCTCTTTCAACAAGTATCGTACATTGTTTAAGACATGGTTTTTGGAGGGGATTCATCTGCCAAAGATGGCCCTAGCCTGAACTCCTAGAGTTACATACATTAAAAATTTGGAGAACTAGCATGCATTCCATGTCCAACCTTTTGTTAACGAAGTGAACCAAAATACCAAAATGAAAACCTCTGTATTTGCAATAAACAGACACTGATCTAGACCCAAACCTCAAGTTTTGACCTTAAAGTCCTCTAATTTTGATGCCTAAATCCTACCAGCTTTCCAAGTCATTTATGGAATATAAATTAATCACATGCTTTTACAATTACTCCTTTTGCCCAATTCTATTATTTTTGGCATCTGCACTTGAAACAGCATCACATAAAGTGTTTCTTCCCTGCAGAAATGCTATGTAATGTAACACATCACAGACACAACTGTGCATTTTGTCTGTTTTGTAATATATTTTATTGCTTTATTCCTTTCCTGCTGTATCCTGTAATTTTTAGGGTATGAAAACACTAATCAAGTAAAGTACAGAAATGTCAGCACATTCCTTCAATGATCAAATGGAAATGTCAAAATTACTCTATGCAAATGTACAAAACCAGGTGTAAAAACTACATACCCTGACAACAGCACCATCATACATACTCACACATGCACCACCACACTGGTGCACACTAGGCCGTTCCACTAATGACCCTGCTGAAAGAGTTGTCTTGGTCACTTACAGTTAATAAAAAAGGCAAACAAGGGAACTTTTACAGTGAGACATCATCAACTGAACACTAATCAAATGCAGTGGAAAAAAAGGACTGCAGGTATCACGCTTGACTCTAGGCTCTTCTCCAGCTTCTTACAGAATTCATACTTCACACAGAAGTATCTAAAAAAATGATAGAGTTCTGTGGACAATTAAAGAGTCATTTTACGGCAATGCTATGGCACACAGTAGTCCGTAAGAAATGGTGGAGAATGGCAGAGGTTTGCTGACCAAAAAGTACAGTGCTGGATCCTGAAAGACTCTAGCGATACTTTGCACCACAGGTACCCAGCTCAGGTATGCAATTTTTTTCTCTGTGGTCTCTATTTTTTTCAAGTTTGGAGTTCACATTTCTCTTTTGTACCAACCTGTGGAAAAGCAAGGTCTCAGTCTAGCTCTTATGGTTAATAGAAGCCTCTGAATCATAGAATCGGTGAGGTTGGAAGGGACCTTTAAGATCCTCAAGTCCAACCATTAACCTACCCTGACAAAAAACCACTTCTAAAACATGTCCCTAAGTACCACATCTACCCTTTTCTTAAACACCTCCAGGGATGGGGAATCCACCACCTCCCTGGGCAGCCTATTCCAATGTTTAATAACCCTTTCAGTGAAAACATGTTTCCTGACATCCATTCTAAACCTCCCCTGACATAACTTGAACCCGTTTCTTCTTGTCCTAAAGTAGCTTTTCCCATCATAAGCTTGTATTTCCTCAGTTATATGAAGCTCAAAAAATGTAAAGTTGTCGTAATAGCCAGCTACCAAACTGAAAAGAGAAATCCTACTGTAAACAACAGCTTGTTTTATACTCTTAATGACATACTGCCCATAATCTCTTCATACAGGATTAAGGAAGGATTAAAGCAGGGGACAAATAGAGGACAAAATACAATAGCTTGAAAGAATCTAGTAATTTGTGTAAATTTAGAGAATCTGAACAAGTGCTAAATAATTTAAGCAAATTTCCACTTTTACTGTATTACTGGCATTTTATTTTAAGCGCTAGCAACAACTTTAAATTATTTTAATATCTGAATTACATTTCAAAATTCAACAAACAACAGCAAATCACCTGCATTTCTGCTGTACAAGTATTATGCATTACCAAAAGTTTTAAATTTGCATGCTAAACAGCCTACGCTCAAATTAAAATACAAACCAGAATATATGACCCAATAAAGACCTCCCACACAGATAAGCAAAACACATACAACCCAATTTCACCAACCTGTTTACAGCAACTGCTGAAATCACCAAAACCATCCACAGAGCATGGCACTACTCTCAATGATCAAAACTGGCAGTATTGCATGGTACAGAAGGTACGCTGATACAAACTTTAAAAGTCAAAAAAACCCCAACCAAACAACCACAAACCAATGAACAAATTGTTGCTAGAAGAACCTTCTTTGTAGTGACTGTATTAGTGAAGCCGATGATAATCAGGTCCCATGACAAGTGGATTCAGTTCTAGAGATTAACCACAAATCCACTACTCTAATCAAAGACCAGTCGTTATTTAGATGCATGACTGCTCAGCTGCAAGCAATAAGTTAATAACATTGACAATAAATACTCATAATTTCAAATATTTACTGCTGTAAATAATTTTATCTTCAAAAGTCTAATATGTTGTTTCACTTCTTTGTATTGGGCAGGTCAAAAGTCAGGAACTCCAGTTTGCTGGAAATATTTTCCCTCGTTTTGCTCCAAACTAGCCTTGCTTTCAAAACAAAATGATCCACACTAACTTTTTCAGGATGTTTCAACGGTGACCTGCCTGGATGCTGCTGTCCTGCGCCAGCAAGGTTACCTCTTCCCACCCCCGTGAAACCTCTTCCCGCAACGCCATGACCAGCAAGGACAGCGAGTTTCAGGACAGCAATGGTTTCAGTGAGACCTGCTGATGGACTTTCAAGTCTCCAGCTTTAGGCAGCACCCAGAAGGAAGAGAAACTACTCATCTTCCAACCTCTCCACGCCACTGCAAGTTTCAATAAATGCCTGCTTCCCTGCCAATTTTAGTGTCACCCGATAACAGTTATCTCCCAAGAGCGCGCTGCTGCCTTCCTTAATATATGCTCACGGCGCACAGCGGGTGACAACTCTCCTCTCGCTTACTCAGGCCACGAAACTCAAGACCGCCTGGGTATTTCACCCTACTTCTCAGAAATAAAAATTCACCTCCTCTCCTTAACCCTGAACGTGTCAGGCCGCCGAGGCCCGGACCTGCCTTGGTGGAGCCAAAGCAGGCAGGATCCCAGTCTCCACACGCTCCGCACCCAAACAGAGCCCAGTGCTGCACAGCTGAGCCCTCGCACACCCCAGGAAAGGCCACTACCGCCCCGGCCCACCTCAGCTCAGGGACAGACGACGCTCCCCGGGCTGCTCCCGCCTAAACCGGCGGTTCCTTCATCCCGGTGGGCCCCCAGGGACGCCCCAAACGGCCCGTCCCCGGAGAGGCGGGACAGACTCAGGGACGCCCACCCCGCGCTGAGGGGCCCAACCCCCTTCCCCACCCNGGCGGGATCCCTGCCTGGCGGCTGGAGCCGTGTCACCTGTGTTCGGAAGGTGGCACCACAATACGCGAGATCACCTTGAGAGTGTGATTGCGGTCATTAGTGTTGGGGATAATTAAAAGCGCCAGCGAAGCCACTGCGGCCTTAGGATTTGCGCAGAAACTCCTGTCTATAATATTTATAGCTGTGATGACGTCTGCCAGCCTTTTCATTATTTATTGCAAGCAATTTGTTTAAATGCGCGTTGNTCCCCACCCTCACCGAGCGCGGCCGTCCCACTCACCGCAGCGCTGCGGGCGGTACCGCCCGGCCGCCACCGAGCCCCCGGCCCGCCCGGCCGCCGCCCGCCGCCGGGCCGCTCTGCCTCGTC
>VXBO01005933.1:280223-292142 GCA_013400135.1 Rhinoptilus africanus | reverse complement strand
AATCATCTTAGTAGCCCTATGCTGCACCCTCTCCAGCAATTCCTTGTCCCTCTTGAGCTGGGGAGCCCAGAACTGGACACAGTGCTCCAGGTGGGGCCTCAGCAAGGCAGAGTAGAGGGGGAGGATGACCTCCCTCCACCTGCTGGCCACACTCTTCTTGATGCACCCCAGGATGCCATTGTCCTTCTTGGCCACAAGGGCACATTGCTGGCTCATGGTCATCCTGTTGTCCACCAGGACTCCCAGGTCCCTTTCCTCAGAGCTGCTCTCCAGCAGGTCAGCCCCCAACCTGTCCTGGTGCAGGGGGTTATTCCTCCCCAGGTGCAGCACCCTACACTTGCCCTTATTGAATTTCATGAGGTTCCTCTCCGCCCAGCTCTCCAGCCTGTCCAGGTCTCTCTGGATGACGGCACAGCCTGCTGGGGTGTCAGCCACCCCCATATTAATGGAGGGGGGGGGGGAAACTTTGAATGCTCTGGGCATTCTGAAATAAATATGCATATTTCTATGACAAAAATAAACGTGAAATCTCAATCTTTTGTAACCCGCATTTTCGTGACCTGTGAACAGAAGGCACGGTTAATAAAGATTGTGTATTTAGGGTCAGAGTTGGAGAATAATTTTGGCAGTCAAGTCTCATTTTAAGCTTTGAATTCTCAACATTAGTTTGAACTTCCTGTTTTTTTAAAATGTTTTTGAGAGTAGGGGGCAACGAAAGGAGGAAGAGGGTAACTACTAGCGGCACCATGGAGGGAAAGACAGAAAATTGTTTGAGAAATTCAGATTCATACCTGCTTTGGCAAGCTGGCAGCTTGGGCTTGCTGAGCAAAACCGGGAAGCTGTCTTAACTATACCTTTCTTTTTTTTATACCTTTCTTTTTTTTCCCTCTCCCTTTTTCCTCATTAACTGGTGTGGTAACTTTGTGGTGGTTTAAGCAGCGTTGACAGATTAATTGCTTCTACCTCAAGTCAACTGTGTGGAACATGGGGCTATGGGAATCGGTTTTCTGGAATTTGGAGGATTCAACCGCTCACGCATAGTTTGCTGAAATGAAAGTTAAGGAAAACAACGTATTTTTCTGAAACAGAATATGCCCACTTCCTGTATGGAAATGAAAACATCAGAGGTGCCTCCGTGGGTAAGGTGCAGTTCAAAGGTGAGGCTTGGACCTGAGGAGGGAGAAGGTGCCATCGCCCACACGGGAGAATTCAGGCAGAGATTTGGCAGGAGTCGGTCATACGTGGCAAAGCCTTTAACCGTGTGTTCACCTGTAAGGATGTGTTTCAATGTATGGGTGTGCATGATGCTGGGCGTTCATGACATGCATGGAAGTACCTCTCCACCGCCAGTGGAAATGGTGATGGTTACCCTGCAGTGTCCCCTCCCTGTGCTCCTGTCCTTTCCTCTCCCTCTCCTCAGTTTAGCCTCATCTCACGTCAGCCCTTCCTTCCCCGTGGTGGGCTCACTCCTCCTCCTCTGGTGCTGCCACCTGATTTCCGTGGATGTCCCTCTGGCTACTTTCCCCTGCAGGGTGCTGGGGCTCATGTGAAGCTTCTTGGGACCTTGCTGGGCTTGTGCACCTGAGTGTTAGGTGGCCTGTCAGACTGGTTTGTGAAGCTGTAATCCCTTCTCCAAGCAGATTAGTCCATGGGAAAAGGAAGGAAGTCACAGTTGCTTTAATGCTTTTATCTGGGAAGTCCCTAGAACACTGTTCTTCCTTGCTTCTGGGGCATTTCTAGTCTAATTACAGTAACTTATAAGAGATCTGGCACTGATAAGGTAGCACTTTTCAGAGGTGCGGCACTTACGTCTAAATTCTGTTACCAGGACCTTGAGTGTCTCAGTTCTTGGTGCCTTCCATAACGCTCCCTGATATCTCGCATGGGTGAAGATGGAAAGACTGTAGGCAGAACTTGCCAGCATTTAAACCAACCTGCAACATGGTGCAGAGCCGCAGAACGAGCGCTGCAGCCCGGTCACTTCACACTCCCTGTTGTCACAAAGACGGGGGGGGAGAGGTGCTGCCCTGAGCTCTGCCTGTGAACCGGGAAACTGAAGGACAGGCAACAGGCTGGAACAGAGAGGCCCAGGAGCTGCCGGGATGTTTGTGAGCCTTGTGAGAGGGCCTCCAAGAGGACATCCTCCTGCACCTGCTTCCCTGCTCATTTTACACAACACCACGAGCAGACCTGCTACTGATTTTCTGTTGAAAGGACCCTCTTTGGTTGTAGTCCTTAAAGGTGTCAAGACTTTGCTCAAACTCCAGCCTAAGTACCCGAAACCGGCTTCTCCCCAATGCCATCACAAGTGCCAGCATGCGTGTCAAAGATAATAGGGGGTTGTGTAAACTTCATTTGGTTTCTTCTTGTTTGAATGAGTTTGAGCGATGCTTCTGTGTGATTACTTATTCACACCTGTATCATTCCAATGATGTTCGTGTTGCATATGGACTCTTGCCAGCCCATGGAGGTGTCCTGTTGAAATGCACTGTCCATTTTGCACAATCCCATCTGTAGCCCTGTGTAAGCGATAACAGGTTAACCCTCCCTTTGCTTGTGAGAAACAGACAGATGTTTACTTTACACAGGTAGAACACCTAAACCAGTTATCCAAACACGGGACACCACCGTACACCACTCTCATTACTTCTCAGGCAAAGGGGTTTTAACCTGCCTGGACTAACTTTTCACTCTGTGTGTTGTGAGGAACTACTACAACATTAGATGTCCCAGTTCTTCCTTTTTTATCTGCATGTGACTGCTACTGAGAAGAGTGGGAATGCCATGAACTTTCCTAAACACATCTCTAGAACTGCATTTTGCATCCTGCAAAACAGTGTCTCTCAAGAAACATGATCTACTTTTGTGAATGGGAGATACTTGGTTATATTAGATAGCTTCCCCCAAAAAGACAGAAAGAAAACCCCTAAAAATCCAGAAGAAATCCCAGAAAACCCCAAGGAAAAAAAAAAACCCACCACAAACCCAAAGCAGCGTCAGAAATCATATTCTGCTCTGTTACATTGTCAGTGTCTATAGAGCAGCTCTGGTTTCCACCCATAGAGCTCAGAGGAAAGCTTGCCTCTGTCTTTAAAGATGTTATTCTGACCCCCAAAATGAGATCACCTACTTCAAGATCAGTAAGCCCCAAACAGCCAAGTGTCTGCACACTTTGTTTCTATTATTTAGTGCTTTCGAAGAGCCCAGAGGTAACCTACTTTTGGAAGAGGAGCGAGGGCAAAGCCAATTGCTCAGACTCTCAGCGGAGGCCTTTGGCAGGACTGACTGGGTGGACACACATGGCCGCGGCGTGGGACAGCGTGCCTGGCTCTGTCTTCCCAACAGGAGGGGATGGGACCACGGAATGATGCCCACATGAAGTTGCACCCATCAGATGTGTGACATACCGCTGTGTTTGGCGGGTACGCCATTGAAAAACGTTGTCAAGCAGCCTCTTGTCTCTGGGAGACATCCATTCAACACGGGCTTTTAAACTTTGCCATTAAAAGGCTGCTTTTTGGGTATAAAGGGCGGCCTCAGCGTGGGGACAGATGGCACTTTACCTCAGTAGGGCCCTTGTAGTCCATATGACGCCAGAGCCACAGGTGGCTGAGGTCTGAAAGCGCCTTTCCTCCCCCCTCCTTCAGTGGCTTTGCCATAACAACTGGAATTTGTTAGATGAAGACGTCTGCCGCAGTACAGGATGCGGGCTGGTGAGGGGCTCCTCTCATGTGCTCGAGACAGGACCAGAAACCATGCTTGAAGGGGATGATTAATGGAGGAGAAGCTGCTTACATGGGGACTGAAAGGAGCACATCTTTCTTCAGGATTGCTGCTTGGCTTGAGAAACACGCTTTTAAAGTCAATTCTGCAGCTATATAAACCAACAAGGAGGCATTCAATTTCAGCTTTTTTGTTGTTGTTGTTACAGAAGCTCGGGTTGCTTTTACCTTTATATATTTTGGAGTGAAAACTATGTACAGCACTAGACTTTATCCATCTGATCCTTTGTCTGAAAAAGATAACGTACAGCTGTCTTGTCCCAGACACTTGTGCATGAAAGGGAGCAAAAGTGAAGAAAGACTGCAATAACCTTCAGAGTGGTTTTATTTGTTCTAGTGCTACAGGTGATGCGGTGAGGTAATTGCTACCGTAGCTTTTTACTGTGCTTAAACAGCTGTCACATTTATTAGAAATAAGTCCACACCCAAAAAGTAGCATCTTAACACAACTGGATGCATTTTCTTAACTCACGTACAAAGTTATGCTTAAAAGGCTGCATTTAAGAGCATAGCATAACAGTTTAAGCATACAGCTACAATGACAAGTTTGATACCAGTAACATTAACAGCACAAAAGCCACAGAGCTTAATATTTTAATACACTTGAAGCTTGTGTTGCGGGTGTCTAACTCTTCTAAAATCAATATAAAATGGAGCAGCTTTCAGCTTTAAAATTTTCTTTGACTTTTGCATCTGCTGTGAATCTTTCCAGATTTTTCAGTCATTTTGTTTGGCCTTATTCCTCTCCAGTGTGCTTCTTTTAAACTTAGAAGGCTGTAAATCTCAATTTTTATTCTACACACCAAATGCTGTAATATGATTTGGAGTACAGATGAAAAATCTCAGTTCTGTAAACTGGCATAGCGTTATTTATTCCTAAACTCTAAAACATTACATCAGTCTTTCTCAGTGGTAACTTGGGGTGGGTTGTTTGCCTCCCCCCCCCTCCCTTTTTCTCTTTCTTTTGGATCAGCTTATGGTGTAATTATCAAACTGATGTTCCTCACCTGAATCTGTTCTTGTCAGGAATTTAAAACACCTGGTAGGAGAATTGCCATGAAAGTTTAACATGAGCCAAGTGAGGCATACAGCAAATACCCTAAAAGACAAGGGCTTGCTGCAGATGAATTCATGTAGTGTTTTTGTAAATTCCAGCTTCACATGGCTTGAATTTTTAAAATGCTGAACGCTACTGAAACAGGATGCTATTAGCTCAGTTCCGGTGGGGCTCAGTTTCACTTATCAGACTGTGCACATTGTTTTCATAAAAATACAAAAAGAAAGAAAGAATGATTTTTAAAACTCATGTATTTGTATGCCATGCTTTGCAAGTAAGATTTATCAGTTTGATGATAGCATCACAAAGTTCTGCGCATTGAAGCCAATCAGCCAGCTGCTCAATTAGTTCACATGATGTTTTGGTTTTAACTGTGATATCATGTTTATTGAAAGGGTAAAGTAGCATGCTGTTACTCAAAACATAGCAAAAATATACATATAACTGATTTTTCAAAAATATTTGAATGTCCAAAAAGTTTAAGATACTTGATAACTTAATAATAATGATGATAATAAATTCTGTCACTCTGACCAATCTGCTGTGTCTACATAGCTCCCTTGCTCGGCATGCACAGTTTGGGTACGGGTCACATTCCTCCCTGCTAGGTGAAAATACCTAGGTTTTAAACCAGTGGTACTCATCCATTTCTTCTTCTTTTCGGCCTACTGGAGAATTAGCTAAGAACTTGGGGATGCAAGTCCTCCTGCTTTCTTTGTTTAGTTCCGAGTGCCTAGAAATTTTGTTTTCTGACCTCTCAGTTTGTTGGTTGCTTCATTTCCAGGAGAACAGTGCTGTCATGGGGAGTTATGATTGCAGAGAGAAAAATGACTAGGAGGAATCCTTTGGAGGATGGAGAAAGATCCAATGGAGATGCAGCGCAGAAGGTAAGCCAGGAAGGGTGTGTTCAACACTGACCTATACTGCTAAGCAGCTAGCGTGTTGCCTTTTTAGACAGGATGGAGTTGTATTCATGGAGAAAGCAAATTTCCGCAGCAACACCTGTGTAGTATTTGTCTGACCAGCTTGCCAGACCCTTTTAGACAAAAAGCAGTTTCACTCCAAATGTTTTTTTCAGGACCATATGTAACCCTGACAGCCACGCGATGCCAGGCGTGCTTGGTGGGGGTCACTGAAGCCTTCTTGCCTCCAAAGCCGGGTGTTGATTCTTGGTGGCAGCAGGGCTATGCTTGAGCTTTCCTTTCTGCACAGAAAGGCTGGACAGTCCGTACCCTTGATGCAGGGGATCAAAAAGCAATGTGAAGTTGGCGCATAGATTTTTCATTTCTCATTTCAGAGAAACCCAGCTGTTTTTTCCATTCATCAAATGGATCCCAGCAGGTGAATGGACCGTTTAGGTCAATTATTCATCAAATTGTCTTGCTTTCATTTCTTTTATATCTTTAATTTTCTGTCATTTCTTTCAGTTGACTATAATCTATAGACACCTTCCTTTGTCTTTTTTTCCCATTACCTGGTAAGCATTTTCTTTTTTAGCGATGGAGCGTTACCTCTCCAAGCTGGAGGAGTCTGGCAGGAGTTGTGGCTACAAGCAGAATGCATCCCCTGTCAGAGGTGGCTGTTGGACTTCCAGCAGTGCTGTGCCCGCACACTGCCTTCCCCCGGGCACGTCTGGGGCTCAGCTCCTCATGCCATTTTAGAGAATAGGTAGGGCAGCTTTGAAATTTTGTACGAAATACGCTTTGCTCAGCACAGCTCCAGAAAGGCACTTTTGCGGAATAAGTTGCTGGGGTGTACTGCTTCCTTACCTCTCCTCGAATCCTAAACCACTGAGTTTAGCATGCACATGGTCAGCATGAGAATGTATTATGCCATGTGCATGTATTTACCATTTAGGCAACATTTAGTCAATATTCAGCACTGTCAAACCGTAAGGTCTCACCTTCATGCTCAGCATAGCTGTTCCCCAGCGGTGGTCCATACTGATAGGTCTCCACACTCTCGGCTGGTTCGGACTTTGTGGGGACTGGGTCATGCTGGTAGAGCAACGCTGACTTTATCATTCCAAAATCCTCCTGAATCTTCATCCCTGAATAGATAGCGCCTGAGACGTTTTCTGCCACGTGAGTGTAGCTCTGAAGATTTTTCATATCGCAGAAGTTGTCGCTGTATTTCAGCATGGATGGCTTGTAGGCCTGGTAGGACACCTTGGTGGTGGTTGTGATGACGGTTTGCAGCGGTGGGGCTATGGGAGAAGGGCTGGGACCATACCTGCAGGGGTAGTCCCCACCGTAGTAAGGGTGGTTAACACTTGTTTGCATCTGTCCGTAGTTACTCTGGTCTCCGCTGCCTGTTTTACCCCAAGCTGGTTTCAGTCCGTAATGTCTGCCAGGGTTATCTAAGCTCTTATCATGGGTGGTCACGGCATTGTAGTGAGATCCATTTAAACCGAGGGGATCAGCATCCATGGCAGGACTTGACAGATCTTTGTAAAATGTTGGGTAAGCGCTGGAGCTTATAAAGGCAGGAACTCCAAACTCATAGCTGCACGGCCTGGGCACGTAGATCCTTGGATTGGGGCACTTTGGGTATGGCAAAAGCTGGTCCTCTTGGAAGCTGGCTGAGTCATAAGAGGCTTTGTAGAGATCAGCGTTTTGCAGTGAAGGGTAAGACTGGGCTGAAATCGGAAAATTGGTGTCTGTGATGATACCGACCCTTTCTGGGCCATCCATGCAGGGCAGATTCTGTAGGTTATTAGCGTAATTGCCACTGTCCTGGTACCTTCCTGCCTGACAAAGACAATTAGATCTTTGAGATTCAGGAATCGATACTGCCGGTACACCCATGTATGTCTCAACACTTCTGCTACTGCTCATTTCAGCTCCAAATGTACAGGTCTGGTTTTCCCTGGGATCCCCAGCACATGCTTATGACATCTTTTTAATTGACTAACACCTTTGACTTACCTCCGAGTTGAGAGGTCTCTTTTTCTGGGAATGATGAGAAGAGGATATTTGTTTCTTAATTGCACTTCGTCTTGCCTCTGCCTCCAATTTGCTCTCTGGCCTGGGGTGGTCGTGGACTCCTTTAGCCTAAATTAGGATTAGCAAAGAATTAGATGAGAATGGGAAGGGGGCAAGAGAAGAGAAAATGCAGTAAGTTAGGGTGGGAGGTAGCCACCGCACCATCTGTGGTTTGGCACAAGAGAACTGGGAGGAGAAACTAACCAACAAGAAGGGATTAAATGGAAAAATAAATAAAATAAATCATGATTTGCAGGTAGATAGAAGGAAAAAGTGAGGGAGAAGTCAGTGAGGACTGCAGAGCTGATGAAGAAGCAAAGGTGTTATCTATGTTTGTGACATCCAGGAGCAGCTGATTAGAACCAAGGGCAAAAAAAGATTATAAAGTCTAAGATCTCAGTTCTCCTTTATAACAGCCACTGCTAAAACAGCATAAAAAAGGCTTTAAAGAGGTTTCATGCCACCAGGTGACAAATATTCTCCACTTTAAAAACACTAAATGTTGTCTTGAAAAGGACTGAAAAGCCATGCAGAGATGCTCTGCTATCGAAACATCTGTGGATGTGCAGATCTACATACACAAAGCTATATTGATACATGGTGGAACACTATATTCTACATGTCTTTACTCATTACATTTACATAAATGGATCTGCATATAGTCCCTAATACAAAGTAGGAAACTTAAAATAGCTTTTAAAATGCTCTCCTTTCTCAAACAGAAATGAACTTTTAAGTGAGGATTTGTCGACTGCTTTGATGGTAAAAGTCTTATGTTTTTACATGTCTGTGACAGAACATCTGAATAGTAATAATCATAGTAATTCAGTTGAGAATTTGGGTATGTGGCCAGTTTGCTTCCATTTGCTGACTGGAGAATAGAATTCACTGCAGTGTGGGTCAGGGGGAAGATAAAATCATGCAGCAGAGAATGTAATCTCATAGAACAGAGGCTTTTAGTGAAACTTTTGTCCTTGTGTCGCTAAAAAAGAACGAATCAACCTGAAATTCAAAATTTTATCTTTCTAAATTTCATTTTTTTCTGTCAATTTTTACAATCCTCTTAAAATCCAAAGGTTATTTTCACATGAATGTCAAGAACTGGAGAAGTAACTTCTGCTTTTTTTAATATCTTAGGAAAAAAAAAATGGTATTTTTGTATTATTGAAGACATAACCTGAAACACACTGTTCATGGATTCCTTCAGAACAGTTTGATCTGGGGAATCCTAAAATGTTTTTTTGTGGTTGGATTTAATGCCTTAATTACTGGTAATTCCAGGGGTGTGAGTAATGCGTAAAACTGGAAAAATGCGTGTGGACGTATGTATGCATGCATTTTACCTGGAAAAATATGGCTTTGCCTTCCAGCCTCCAGAAGTTAGTGACTGGGTAGCCACTGTGTCCTCGGCAAGGGATCAGCTCAAGGGCCGAGTTACAGTTTGGGCAGGCTTTCTCTGCAAATAGGGATAAAGAAACTACTGAAGACACCGGTTAAAGGCAAGGATGTTGTCTGTGAGCAAACGGAGCTTAAAAGCAACATGATCGGTCTTCACTGAAATTGAGATTAAAATGCGGTGTTCAAGGAAATGCAACATAGGCTACCAAGCATGGTATGGACCAGAGCTGCAGGCTTGATATAAATGCTAATGAGTTAAAGGATTTTAGATCCATTTTACCCTGCAGTATTTACAGACAGACTCTGGTGAAATTTGGAAATGAATGTGTTCACCAGTCTTTGCAATTAATGCCATAGTCTGCATGCAAGTGAGGGCGATCCCAATTTAGAAACCGAGAAATCTTTAGAAAGAAAGGAACGGGGTCCCTCGGGCATCCCGACTCTCACTTTGCTGCTTCTGCCGAGCCTTGTCGCATATGGCAGGGCGAAGCTGCAGGCGGGCTCCGCCGGGCAGGGCGCAGCTCCTGGCGCACACCACCACCCCCAGGCAGGACTTTTTGAGGATCTGGCAGTTGTGGTTGTTGGTGTTGCGCATGGCCCAGCCGCTGAGGTGTCTCTGGGCGTTCTTCTCCTCGCTGGAGTAGATGAACCGCACGTAGCCGTCGGGCCATTCCTGGAAGGCGTCAAAGTGCTTGGGCTCCTGCATCAGGGCAAGCAAGGGGGAGGGCAAGAGGATATCAGCGGGATGTTGCAACCTGATGGTTTTGCCCTGTTACAAAGTACATAATGGGGAAAAAGGGCTTTTTCTATGGCCGCCCGAGCAGCAGGAAAAAAAAAAGATGTGTTGAAAGAATAGCTTATTCAGAAATGCTTTATAAAAGGGGAGAAGCGGCCTGAGTTTCCACATCTCAAAAGAAAGTCAGGATCCTTTCCTCTTTTGCATCATGATCAGTAATAACATTATCTGTTATCACAGATGCCGCTTTGCAGGAAGATTACCCAGATATAAGAAATCAGCCTTATTACCAGAGCTGGACTACCACCAGCGTGCCCAGGTAGGACAGAAGCTGCCCTGCTCACGCTTGTCATTAATCTCTCCTCACTGTGGGATTGTGCACCTGCGCAGTGGCAATTAGAAGTTTTAGCTAAGGAACGGTTTCTTAAAGCGCATCTAATAAAAGTTGAGTAAGTCTTCAGCCAAAAAATAAAAGTTAATTGTCATTGTAACTATACTTCCAATATAGGTCTAGTAGTTTGGAGAAAGAAAATTTGACCAAATAAAAAAGTTAAAGAGATTGGCATTGTATATGTGGTTTTACTATATATGTAGTAGCTTGGAGAAAGAAAATTTCAATTTGGGATGTCACTGGCTTTCCGGAGTTCCTTACCAAAATGTAATTATCAGAGCAATGAAAGAACGACCAAGATTTTAAACTTCAAATATTTACAGTATAAATAAGAGTTCCTGCAACACTTACTTAACATATATCTGAACCACATGTGAGCAATCCCAGTGAATGCATGTAAACTACCAGCATTAGCAGCCTTAAGCCATTCTGTAATGGCATGGGCTCTGTAAAATTAAACAAACACTAAGATAAAAAAAGTTGTGAATTAACAATGTGTTTGGAGCTCACAACTAGAAGAAAGCGGAGCACTCACTGACAACGGAGTGTCGCACCAACAAACCGATGAACTATGTAGGCAGCATGAATTATAGCAGCAGAAATATAGGCAATCCAGGGTTCTTTTTGACATTTCTTTAAATGGGGAATAAGGGAGAAGGAGACCAGCCAAACAGCTGAAGGTTGTTTTAGGAGTTCACGCACAGCCAGCCAAAGCTGTGTATGAAATCCACAGTTTTATTCCAAGTCATTTTGTACAGACTACCACGGCCCACCAAAACCCCTATAATTATAGGTGAAAAGGTGGGGAAGAATTAAACCAGCTGTAAAAAGTAGCTTTGCACGGGGGGAAGGTCTTTTTTTGCCTGGCACCCCAGCCGCCTGCACCCGCGTTATAGATGGCTGGGGATATTTCTACCGCGTCCCCCCCCCGGCCCGGTACCTGCGGCAGCTTGGGGTCGTTGATGTCCCAGGTGAGCTTCATGCCGGGGGGCAGCGGCAGGCGGCGACTCCCGCTTTTTTATGTGATGGGAGCGTCCCCGGGATGTGGGGGGGCTCTCAGCCAGCCCCGCCCCCCCGGGCAGGCAGGGTCTGCTCGCCCCCCAAGCGGGCTCCGCTGTAGCTACCTAGAAACGAGGGGGATTTGTCAGACGAGGCGGGGGTCTGGCTTAAATACACATTTCCCCCCCCAAACACTGGGGTGGGTGCAACCTCCGCAAATTTGAGCGGGGTTTAGAAGCCGGGGGGTGCCCCTGGTGTTTGATTTTTCCTAGCGCCTCTCGGAGCTGCCTACGCCTTAAAAAACCCAAATCTCCGGAGGGAATCAAATAGGAATAACCTGCCCTTCCTCAAATGCGGGCGGACACCTGCGCCGCGGCTTTGGATGCAAACGAATTCCGTGTTTCCACGCGTGTTCCCCCTTCCTGCTACCCCCTGTCACGCAAGGCTTAAAACACAAACCCAGAGCCGGCGCCGTCCTGCTCCTCAGCGCGTTTCAACTCATTAAAACGTTACAGGTAACGCTTTTTTGTTACCTTTTCTTTTTAGGAAGAAATAGCCGATGGGGCTTTTTG
>VXBO01005933.1:242896-280185 GCA_013400135.1 Rhinoptilus africanus | reverse complement strand
AGGAAGTTTTCTTTTAGGTCAGAGAAACAAATTAAGACCCATAAAGTGTACATAATGTTATAGAGAGGGAATCGTCGGACGGTTGGTGCTGCTGTAATCCTTTAAACGATCCCACCTGCCCTGAAGGATTTTCCCATTTGCTTCCACCCCCTCTAAAACTTTACTGAACTTTACCTTTAGTCGCGCAAAATAAAATAAAATANGAGCAGTAGCCCGGCGCCTCCCTGGCTATGGCCCAGGTAAGTCCCGCTCCCTGCGGCGGGGAACCGGCAGCCGGGATGGGGGATGAAGTTGGGGGGGAGGTTGGAAGGGGACAGGGACACGCAGTGTGATCCCCACCCTGGGGGACACCCGCGGGGCCCCGCTACTGTTTCTGCTGGTCGCGGCTTTGGTAAACCCCTGGTTTGGAAGGGGGTTTGGAGGGGTTATGGGGATTTTGAAACTTTCCGTAGGAAATAAGGAAGGAGAAACGGCCATGTAGGAAAAGTGGACGGGGCGAATCTTCAGTTTTGGGGGCTTTTTTCTGCGGTTTTCTCTCTCTCTCTCTTTTTTTTTTTTTTTCTTTTTAAAGGAAGAAAAAAGTGAGGAGCATAATAAAGGGATGAATGACGACAAGGGAGCTATAGCAGAAAACTATGTAAATATCTTTTAAATTCATCCTTATATTTGTCTTACAAACAGGTATGTATATATTTAAAGGTTTATTCTTCAATGGATACGAGATGACCTAGAGTTTTTAGTATTTCAATGTAATGTGGTAAGTACAACAGACACCTTAATCTTGTTTTTAGTGAGCGGGGAGAAATGACTGTAATAGTTGCAGGGCATGGTAAGAGTTACAGACTGAGAAAACCAAAGGAGTTGCTTGGTTCTTTATTGAGCATCCTTTAAGATTACTCCGTTTCCAAGGTCCTGTCTTTTTCGGGGTTTAAGACTGCTGTTTCACCTTCTGCTTCACTGTAACAGTAAAGCGAAAGTAGAGAAGCAAAGTAAAAACAAAGAAAAAGCTTATAGCTTTTAAAATAGTGCTGCAAGTGTTTTCTCGTAATTAGCGCTGCAACAATTCAAATGCCCTGGTTAGTTGTTTGCTTCCCCTTGCTCCGCAGCTTGAATCCCTTCTCACCGATGCTTTTAAGGGGAAGGGATTTCAGAAAATCAGTGAACTGCTTCAGGAGAGGGAAATAGAGCCTCCCCAGAGATACAGCGAATCTCTCTTCAATCAGCTAGACAAAGCCCTGAGAAAGGCGAGTACCATAAATGATCTTAACCATCTGAACGCCCGGCTCTACGAGTATCAGACTGATGAAGCACAGTGCTCTGTGTTTCTGTAGGAGCTGGACAAGAACGAGTTCCAGAATGTATCGCTGCTGCTGAAATGTATTCAGCTCTACTTTAAAACTGATCTTCAAGAAGGGACGAGCTTGTTTATTGAGCAAGGACTGGTAGAAAAGATGAGTATAATACTGTGTACAAGTTACTAATGTGATTTAAGGTTGCTCGCATCATGAAAAGAACCCCGAGGAAGGGAGAACTAGAGGATGGCTTATTGGCCATGCAGAAACCAAATATTTTTTTGATAAGTTGCATGAGCTGAGTGGGGGAAAAATGCTTACTTACATTTCGTTACTTTTGGTACAGTAGCTAACGTCGTGGCTTCACTTATTGCCTGACTTCATAGGTTTATGGCTTTTTTTCTTTTGAACTGACAACAGAAGGAGAAGGATGAGTTTTGATGAGTCCCAGTTCTGGAATGATACAGAATTTATAAGTGCATTTATATTTATATACATGCATTTATATTTATAAGTGCATTTATTATACAGAATTTATAAGTGCATTTTGGGGGATCCAGCAAAATACAGTTTTAGTAATAGAATTTGGTGAGCAGTTTGTGCTTTTAAAATTTTAAAAGCTGACATACTCTTTATGAAGTTCTCTTTTTAGGTATGTAGAAACCAGATGCATTTAATCTGCAATTGCATTTTATCTTCTGGCACAATACTGACTTCAGCTTGTGACACTTGTAGTAGCAGAAATGTACTTGTGATGCAGATGAGCAATAGCTGGATCTAGCATACCTAGGAGGGAACAATTAATGCTTGCTCTCTGTTTAGCAGAGTTGTTCCAAGGAGTCCTCAGCCCAAAATATTGCAATCCTGCCTTGTAATTATGCTTCTCAGGGATACAGTTGCTCAAAATTCATGTATGGAGAGCTTATTAATAAAGTTTTACCAGTCTGAGCTCTATATCTCCAGTGAGGCATAGATTTCTAGTTAGCCATAGGTGTGTGATGCTGTGCAATGTCTTTCATAACATAAGTATTAAAATAATGACTTTGAAAAAGCTTCATGAGTTTTGAAAAAAATATTTCACTGTGAATTGATGTCCTCTAGAAATGTCCACAGGAGTTATGAGGCCACTAGCACTGTGCATTGTGTCAAGGAGGTCCTGAGCACCAAGAGTAGGTGCCTTGAGATGAGAAAGAAAGTCAAAAGGAGGGAAGGGGGGGGGGGGGGGTGGGGGATAAATCCTGCTGAGTGGGTGTGAGGGTGACGCTTTTCATGTCCTAGCAAAATTCAAGCTCCTTAATGCTGTGTAGCTTTTGACGCAGTTACATGACTCTGAAGTTCAAGGACTAAAATTAAACCTGTCTGTGTGTGTAAGGCTTCCTGCAGATACATCTAGTATGAGGATTATTAACCCCTCTTCCCAGGTTTTAACAGATTTTTTTTTTTTTTAACTTTTACCTGGTATCTTGGTTTGAAAGAGCAAGAGCGTTTGTGATCCTCATCGACCCAAACGAGAATAAACTTCTGATGTTACTACTTGAAGACTTCTTTGACTCCGCGTTGGTATGTACGTGCCTTAAGGGGGCAGAAGGGTTGCCTTTATTGGATAAAAAAAGCGCCATCATTTACAAGCAGTTTTCTGTTAAAAAATAAACGGTTCCATAGAGCTTGTGCCCCAGGATGGAGCCTGGGACGTGGCTCAGGTGGTGGTGACAGGCAGTGCCCAGGTGCGTTCTCTGGGCTGGCATCAGGCTGAGGTTTGGGACACCTGGGAGAAGCTACTCCAGGGGGGGCTGCCCGGAGCCGCAGCGGTTCCTCGTTTTCTAACGTGAGGCCAAGTGCTTGTTTTTGCAGGAAAATGTGCAAGGAGTTCTGATGCATTCTGCAAATAAAAGCTTTTGTGCTGAAGCTGGCTTTTAAAAACACGAGTTACTGACGCTGAGCTGCACCTTGTGTGCAAATGTGTTTGCCAAGGTGGTCCTGGAGATTTGTTCCTATGGTATTTAAAACAGCTGGCTTGCTTTTAAGGAATAATCTGAGCTGCTCCCAATTCTCATTTAGGTTTCCATTTTAAATGTTTGTAACTTTAAAGGTGTCCAAGGCTTAGTGATATAAATTTTCAGTAGGAAGAATGCTTTTACCTGCTTTCCCCAAGCTGTTCCCCCAGTCTTGTCTGTAGCTTGCTGGAACTGTGTCCCTTTGTGTGTCAGAACTTATTTGGATACTCATCACTCTTTTTAGGAGACTTGATTAAAGATATTTGAGCAAAATCAAATTTTCTTCTTTCCCTACTAACCATATTGAAATTATATGAAATATTCTATAAATTATTTATTTGTCAAAATCTGATTTCTTTGTCTTCCACATCTGTTTTTTCTGTATGTTTTCACTGTGAAGGATTAAGGGTTTTTTTTTAATTTGCATTGTGGGGTTTTGTTCATTATTACGTTTAGTTTTCCTCAGTCGACTTTAACACTCTTCAGATGTCCCATGTTATGATATCTAGTACTGGAGTGTATAAACGTAAAATGTGTTTTTACATAGGCCCACGTGTGCAATAAAAGTAAGGAAGCAATGCCACGATGTGGGTTTTCCAGGGAAGCTGAGGGCGCCATGCCCTCGAGTGCTGCTGAAATCCCCAGGGGAAGTGGGTGCTTTGCTCCCTTGACCCTTCCTGCATAATGCCAGCCTGTATGATCGGGGTGAGCATAAGTGACATCCCTGTATCAGGTGGCACTGTGCTTTTCCTGATGTGGGTACGCAGATGTTTTATGTTATTTAGCCCCTGAAAGGTGTGACAGTGGGGACATAAACACCTCAGCACTTTGAGTATTGCTGTTCTTGGGTTGTCATGTGTTAATGAAGGCTTCCTTTACTTTTTCCATCAGGTGATTTGCAAGTGCAGTAATGAAGGTCAGTATTTTTTTTTTCCTTCCATTCCTTGATATCCTGAGTTTCAGGAACACCTTTCTTTGTTCTGCTTGAACTCTACCCCCTTTTTCTTCTCCTCTTGATTTCCTACCTCCTCCTCTCCTCTCTGCAATGTTTTCTTTAAATTCTCGTGCTGATTTCTCTCTGGTTAATTTTCATTAGCACTCACATCAGAGCACAAAGCCTTTTACTGTTTCTTTTTTGTTTGCTTGTTTTAAATATGCTGAAAAAAATAATCTAGCTGTAATATCTTGTGTGAATGGTTGGCATCAAATATTTCCCTTGGTCAGAGTAAGTGGTGCTTCTGAAAGGAGTTCAGGCTAGACGGTCTGCTCTTGTGCATATATTTCCTAGTGGCTTCAGATGTTACTCCATTGCTGAAGGCTATTACCTCTGCAGAATAACATGGTAACTCCTGCAGCCATCCCAACTAGGGAAGGGAAATTGTCTGTCTGTCTCTAATTCATTGCAGCGGCAAGATTTAGTCTGTGGCTGCAAATGGCTTTCCATTAGGGTAGGGGAGCAGGTGTTCTCAGAAAGAGCAAGTATCTGTGTGCCCAGACATCCAGGCTCACAGGTCATGTAGAAACAAAGCAATTACATTTTGGGCCAGGTAACTTGATCTTGTTCATCCTTGTAGCTTATTCTAGTGGGAGCAGAGTGGGCACGAGCATCTTCAGGTTAATATTCTAGTGGTTTGTTCAGTTGACTTGGACAAAAGCTGTGTATTATGGATTTATCTCTTGTGGTTAGTAAGTAGCTTCTCCTTTCTGTACCTATTTAAATAATTACCCAGGTCAGCAGTTAAAATATTTGGAGCTTTTGTAGCAGAGAAGTTACAAGTGCCCTTTTATGTCTGGGATTAGATTGTTCGAAGCTTTGTTTGAAAATGCATTCCCAGCTGGGATGTTTTAACTCCTTCAACACAACAAACTGTAGGTGCTTCAACTGTCTTTTATATGGAGACCAGCTCATTGCTACCTGTAACCTTTCGAATGACTTTTCTAGGGAAGAAAGAGCTGGTGAATTTATTTTTACCCGAACTGGGGCATCTAGTAACACAAGAAAATATCTGCTGTGCTCTGCGGCAGGTTGTGAGACTCCTACTAGGAGAAGAAAATTACAGATACACGTGCACGCAAGTGTGTGTAATCGGACACAAAATGTGAAAAATATCTTACTGAATTATTTCCCTTACTTTTCTGCCCCTTCTTCTGTCGGGGGGGAAAGGCTTTGAGGACCCTCAACTCTATACTTGATAGCGTCCCACGGGAGGAGAGAAAGAAATTCCCTCTGTCTGAGGAGATGTGCTCGCTCACGTAAGTGGCTTTCCCTCCAGGTCCTGTAGCTAAACACCGTCATCCCTGCAACACCATTGAAAGTTATTTCCACTTTAACTCATTGCATCGTGTTGTTCCAGGAAAGACCTTGCAAAAACTATACTGGAGGCTGGTGGTAAGAAGTATTTAGTGGTTATTCTTACAAAAGTGGTGTTCTCTGGCTTTACTTCATCTGCTTATTTATCGTAGATGGAATTATAATTTAAATTATTTCCTTATCAAGATTTCTGGGGAGGAAAATCAGATGGTACTTTAAGAAAATATTAATCAAAAATTGTTAGATGCAACAGTGCATTAGTTCTTTCTGATTAGTATTAGTAATTTGTATTAACTAATAAGAAAAGCTAAACTGATCTATGTAGAAAGGTAATTAGAACAGCTTTATGTACGTGTTTACAAACCATGCTTCCTGTTAGTCTTAAAAAAATAAATTTTAACTACTTCTCCACGATGTGGACAAATTTCAGTTAATAAGGTTTATAGCCTCTTGAACGAAATCTTTTTTGTTTTCTTCTAGCGATAACACTTTCTAGGTTATTACTGTGGTATGTCAAATGTAACTGAATCCTGTTAAGTTAGTGATGAGGCTTCACTCTCGTCCCCTCCCTGATCCCCAAGACCATCACGCACTCATGAGTGTTGTGGTTAGCGGGGCTCCGCATCTTGACCGTGCTGAGCCAGGGGGAGCTGAGGGTGCTTGGAGCTAACACTTGGCTCTTACCCTCAAGGTTTACTGGCTTCCTAGGTGAAACTGAAGCTAGCTGGTGAATATGACTGTGTAGTATACAAGTTCAAAAGTAGCAATGCTATAACCCTCTGTTATGCTGAGGGGTGATATTTATCCTGTGCTTATGTTTACCACATAGATTATGACCTTCAGGTTGCCCTTTCAGAAGCACTTTGTAGGTTAATGACAAAAAAATGGAGGGATGACCTTGTTCACCACTGGTTTGAAGATAACTATCTTGCTGAAGCTTTCAAAGAGATCAAGGATAGAGAATTTGAGACGGTGAGGGTCCTTATTTTGAAAACAACATACTTGACAAGTCTGTATAGGGGCTAGTTTTGGTTGAGTTCAGTCAGGATGTCCTTGTAAGAAGTTCCTGCAAAATTGATTTTATAAATACACAAAGTTACTTAGTTATTTGTGGATGGAAGTTTGGTTTTTTTTTTTTTTTTTTGAATCTGGCAAATATAAAATGGCATATTGTTAAAATAGCTCTTGCTTCTAAGTTATTTTACTTCTAACGCATAAGTAAATTAATTTTTGTGGTTTATGTTTGGAGGCTTACTGGTCATTAAGTTGGGTCCAACCTATTGTAGCAACTTTGAGTGTTTCTTCCCCAGTCACCTTTGTCATGACACTGTCTATCCAAACGCTTATAACTGGAGTAGAGGTTACACAGCCCAATAGAATAACTCTTTGCAAAGGAAGTGTAGCCTGATTTTTTTAATAAGATGTCATTTGTCTTGAAGGACTGCAGAAAATTTCTTAACCAGCTAAATGAAAGGCTTGGCGATGAAAGAAGGTAAGCTGTGAACCAACAGACTAAACTGGTACTTGTCATTACTGCAGAGGGGAAAAAAGAGGATTGTAAACTGACCTCGGTTATACTCCAAAGAAAAGTATATGCGTCACGTGTATGAATAATTAAGTCCTTCTTAAGAAAGAGATTTTATTCATTTTATCATGGTCCTTTTGAAAGTAAAATCAATGAAGACAACGCATCATTACTAAAATTCTGTATTCTCTAAGCTTCTCCAAGCTTATTTTACTTTTAGGAATTTATTAATTTTTTTTAATAATAAGGTTAGTAATCAGTCTTAATGATTTTCTTTCATAAAGTTGGACTCTGATGTTGAATGTATCATGTGAAGTCTGCTTTTCTTCCAGAGTGTATTCATTTCCTTGCATATCTGCTTTTGCTGACATGAATGAGGTAATAGTCCTTAAGGTTGTGACACCTTCCCTACAGTGTTACTGCTGTTAAAATGTTAACTTTCTGTGGTATATAGTTTTGGTTTTTTCTTCCCTGTTTTTCATAAGAGAGCCTAATTTTCTGTAGTGTAGAGTGTAACCTTCTGTTCTAGTTGTACAGTTTGCTTGTTTGTCGCTTAGTTCCCAACTTACTGCTGCTGACTTTGCTTTTGTGTCAGCCAAATGATAGAGGCAGTGCTTCTCTTCATGGTGGTGACAGAAGAGAGATCTCTAAAAGAAAACAGGAGGACAGGACAACTCCAATTTCTCTGGCAGAGCTGTTCCCAGACTGCCAGAAAACAAGATTAGCCTGACACCTGTGTAGGAGAGGTCATAGTTACAGATCCTGCGGATTGCTTTACCGGTCTTTAAGTAAATGTATTTGTGGCACTTTTCCTGACAGTTGTATCAAATCAAAACCAAGCCAGTTCCACTGCTTCTGCTTATTTCAAGTGCTCAGAAACACAGAAAACTTTCAGAGACTCTTTCCTGCCACAAATGTGTGGGCATTTGCGTGAAGTATTGCCTTTCCCTTGGCTGATGTAGAGCAACATCTGACTGGGTACAGTTGGGTGAGCAGTAGGCTGTCAACTTAGGGTTGGGATCAACCTGTAATTTCTGTAAGGTATGCATATGTGTACACATACACATAGGGCAGCTTTGTCCCGTTTTGTCTTCTTAAAGAAAACTGAGAATGAGACAGCAGTTGTGGGGTTTTCTGGGAATGACAGCACTGCTGTTGTGCTTCCGCAGGTAAAGAAGCCATCAGACGAGAAGCTGGAGGAGTTCTGGATTGACTTCAACACTGGTAGCCAGAGTGTGACTTTCTATGTGGACAGTAGCGAGGTAATAGCAAAGCACAAGTGGCCTTGGGCTAGCTACCCAATGCAGTGGGCCGCTTGCTCAGCCCTTCTGATGTGGTGATTTTGTGTTTTAAAGGGTGCTCTTTGGGAGTCTGTGAGGCTGTCGAAAGAAGCAGTCAGCAGTTACAGCCTGAAGGGTAAGGTTTTCCAACCAGCGTTATCCTCTCTTTGGCTGTGGGTTCACAAGACACAGGGAGCCAATTTAAAATCTCACCATCACCAAAGAGAGTTCCTGCATCTTTCCCTCTCCCTGTTGTGTGCTTCAGTGGTCGCCTTGCACCAGCTCTGCTCATTGGACTGTCTGTGGGCCCATAACCTACCTGCTTGACCCAAGCGGGACATGTTGAGGGGGCAGTTTATAGATGTGCTAGGAATCATCTAGATCCCATGAGAGAGAAATGAGTGAACAGAGTAATTAGAAATGTGTGGGTAAGATACAAAAGAGACTGCTTAAAAAACCCCAAAAATAACAAAACAAACCCCCCCCACTTTGGGTTTTTAGGGTAATAGAATTAATGTCTTGCTCTAAAACAGATTTTTCACTGCTTTTTTTTTTCTTTTTTTTACACAGAGGAGGAGGGACAAAATATTGTTAAAATTTACATGAAGAATCCTGCTACTTTTAACAAAACAGAAGCAACAAAAATCAAAATATCTTTCAGTACGAAGTTTGAAATCTTAAGTATACTTAGAAAAGTCCTGGGAGATGAAAAAATGATGGTAAACTCTTAGCATAAATTTTTCTTTTCTAAACTATATTACTTGATAACCATTGGGCAAAAACATTGGGTTTTTTGGGTGGGTTTTCTTTTAATGTCTGTTCATCATGTATCTGTCATCCTCTTGAGGATTGCTGGCTCTCCATGTAGATGTTCGTAGCTTTGGCCTGGAAGAGAGATTAGAGATGTTAGGAAAGAAGTTTCAGGGGACTCAGATTTAGGGTTTAGAAGCTGGAAGGTTTAGCTGGTTTGTTAATCAATTCAGTGTGATATGATTATTTTTGCTGAGTTTCTGAAGCAGGAAAATAAAGCCTATAGCATTTCATTTCATAACTTGAAGCATGTGCATTCTCTTACATTAGCTCCAAGTGTTACATTGCACAGGATGAGCAAATTGTGACACAAGAACCTAGAGAAGAGAAACAGGATGCTGCAAGACACAAATCTTTGGCTTTATATATGGTACTTCTAGATTAAAAGTAGAGTACTTTTAAAACATCAAGTTTTTAATAAGCTAATGTAAAAACAAAAAACACGGGTATGTGATTTTTTTTTTTTGGTAAATATTAATATGGCTAATTTTTTATACTTGTGATTCATCCACACAGCATGATTGGGGTTTGCAGAAAAACTTACCTGACAGTAAATAGCCATAGTAGAGCAGCTGTCATTTATCCTTGCAGGAGCTGAGAGATTTCCAAATGGTCAACTCAACTGTCATCCAGTGTTTTGACAATGAATTGTTGCTGGCGATAAACTGTTAGTTATGTTGTTAAGTAGATGACTTTACTAGATAAAATTCTACTGTTTTTAAGGTCACTTTCACATGAGATTAATTCACACCAACAGATATATTTGGCTGAAGAGGCGTCTGTCCATGCTGGGAAGCAAGCCAGGCAGAATGAAGCAGGTGATTTTTTAAAAAAATTATTTTGTGCAGTTTAAAATGTTCAGTTTTATAACAAGTATCTTCACTTTCAATCCACAGCTTGCAGTTAATTACATTAAAAAAAATAAAGGGCAACCCCCAAGCTCAATCTTCTATAGTTTGTATCTCATGAGCTTGGTAACTGGTGTTTGTGGTGGATGCTGGATCCCTCTAGCCCAGGGAGTGAGGATGGGGCACCATGGCCATGTGCTGCTGGCCTTGCCTGGGCTGAGGAATAGCTGGCAGAGGCTGGATCCGTGCATCAGCAGGTAGCCTGGCATGGCACATCTCAGCTGGTTGCAGACCTCTGCAAGGAGAGTGCAGTAGGATTTCTCCACCTGAAGGTGCAGTGCACACATCTGTCCTCCCTTGCTTGCCCCATGCCTGGTTGCTGGTTTGGCTGTGCCGTGCAGGTGCCTGTTCGAGATTCCCCTCAGGAGGGGACCGTGCTGTCTGTGTGCCAATGGATGCACAAGTTCTCTGATAGACCAGCGCTTGCACCTTGGCACTTAACGTACTCTCTCCTCTGTGCAGCGGGTGCGTGTGGTGGGGCAGCCTCTGCCAGGGCTTCCTACAGGGAGGCCACTTTTGTTTCTTTCCAATGACAAGATGTGATAGAGAATGGTGCGCTCCGGTCCTGTTAGCTCATGCAGAGCAGATGATGCCCTGGAGGTGCTGGGGCCTGTTGTGGAAGAGCAGCCAGGGGAGCAGAAACGCTCACCCGCAGTCCCTGTTTGTAGAGAGATGAGCAGTAGCTCAGCTCCTCTCCGCAGGAGGTGACCCCCTGCTGTATGCAGGGGCAGTGCCAGTGCTGCTGCTGTAAATACCCTGTGTTGCAAGGATGTCTCTCTGCGTGCCCCAACTACAAATGTACCTGTGTGCCTTACGGTAAGGAAGGCTCTTAGCTGGACCTGGAATAGCCATTATTTCCTTCTCACCAGCCTACAGCCAACGCTTTGTATTTCTTTAGGTTGGGAACGCTGAATTTTCTGGTTAAATGGCGTCGCTTCGCATGCTGCCAGTGAACATCTGCAAGATGTTTCCTTCCAGGATCTCTGGGCTGAGTTTAATTTTGTTCCAAATATGATAGATGTTGAGGGAACACAGAGCCTGAAGTAAAGGCATGATGCTTGGGTGCCTGGCCAAAAGGAAGGTCCAAGCCCAGCACTTGTCCAAGGGGAATTGAAAATAGCTCCTTCCTTTTCCTCTGCCCTGCTCTGAAGTTCTTCTGTAAATCCCCACCAGGGCTGCGATCCATAGGTTGAGAAAAAGCTGCTTTCAGCACAAAAGCAAAAGGCATGCGTGATCAAAATTGCTATTAATCAGGAAACGATTCCTCAGCTCCATTTCAGTATCAATTTGTGAGGTGGCTTTTTTCTGTATTTTCTGTATTATTTCTGTCTTTTCTCTTTGAAGACTGGGATATGTCCTTACTACTAAATTGGCTGTACTTCAGGTTTTTAAAGTGATTATTTTTTGTGTGGATTATTTCTTGGTGTAACTTGCTTAACAGATCTTTCCAAGTCTTCTAAGACAATGAACTTGCGGCTCTCTTTCTACTGCTATAACCCACCGTCTCAGGAAGTGAATAACAAGTTTGAAGAGCTCTTAGGTTAGGTAGTGTTCTTTCTGTGCTTATGTTAAAAGCAAACTTCTACTTTTAGTTACTGTGCATTTCAGATTCCTCCATGTGGATACTCGAAAGAGATACTTCTAGCTCTAGATGTCTGAGACAATAACTTCTTCAGTAGTCCTTCCCGTTTTCCTCCAGTTCCAACCCAAAATGAGGTAGAATGGAAATCCTCCAGATTCTGGAGGTGCAGGTGAGGGAGAAGCTCCTTCATCTGTGTCCACCACGAAGCACAGAGAGGTACAAGGTGGGCACTACTACTTGAAGCAATCAAGGAGTAGAAAGTGCAGAAGGTAGTTCACCTGTAGTGAAACAGCCTTTGCAGTTGCTTGGTGGAGATTCAGTGGAGGGAAATGGAGATGGTGGAAGATCCTGCTGGTCTCTTCCTTTAGCCAGACACAAAGGGTTGTTCTGTGTCTTCAAGAGCTAAGAGTGAAGGTAGCAATAAGATGATAAACTTATTCGTATAGTACGAGGGGCTTAAAAGGAGTAGGCTCAAGATGATGGTTATTTAGTATTGCAATTCTGCAGTAGGTAATTTGGAGATGTTTGATGTTTTTTCTATTAAACAAGATCTTGAGATGTTTGTGCTTAATAAGTTGTACTGTAATGCTTTTATGCGTGTGTGTAAGAATGGAAAGGAAATGTGTGTTTAGTTGCCATAGCAAAGTTCTCGCCCCGTTGCTGTCCTGCAGTGGTACCCGAGTCCACTAATCCAGAGGGCAGGAAAGATCCTTCAGACTCTGAAAACATGGACTCTCTATCAGACAGCTTAACCTCTCAGCAGAGCCAACAGCTGACAGGCACCGTACCAGTAAGTGTTTGGTGTATGGTGAAACAGTCCTTGTGCCCCTTTCCCTCTCCTCCAGTCTGCTTTTTGTATTAGGTGTGGTTAAAACCTTCTTTAAAAGAAAACTAGTTTGTACCCAGATATGACAATGTTTTCAAACTCCGTCTTATATCGGTGAGAAGTCAGCACAAATGCTTGCCTCCAGAGCTGCAATTTTGGCAAAACTGCTTTAAAAAGAAAATAAATTTTACTCCCTCTTATAAGGGGATGGTGAGATGCTTTTAGTGAGAAGCTCATAGTATTGCATATATGCAACCTCAAATGGTTTTTTTTTATGTGTGGTTAATGATGAACCTGTTATCCAGCTGTTGCCACAGGCTAGCACTGAAAATGTTCCCCCTGCCCCCAAACCCCCACTTCTTTATTGGTCTTGTGCATGCTCTGTTCATGGTTTCATGTCTCCGAGCAGAAGATGGTTAATTCTGGTGTCACCATGATTACAGTGAGCCAGCAGACTGACGTGGAAGATGCTAACCAAGGCTCAGGTCAGGCATGGCTCCCTTCAGTTCCTTAAGTCTGACCCAGTTACGTGTCACCCAGGTGACATGGTGAAGGCTCTGCTTTTGTGGGCCTTACAGCAAAAGCAGATAAAGCGTTTAATAGTACCTCCAGAGGGTGAAGCTGTAGTTTCCTTGCCTCCTTCAGCAAAAAAGAACAAAACTCCATCTCCAAGGATGAAAACTAAGCCTAGGTGAGTGTCTCACAGACAAAAAGTTGCAAGGTGTGTTTTTCCTGATTTTGGTTTTTTTTTTATTTTCCCTCCCCTAGGTTTTTAATGCATGTGATTTTGAGCTTTATTTAATCAATTATTGCATTTTTTAAAAAAAATTCTATTTTGCCACCTTAGCAAGGCTGGTTGTCCAGAGTTGGAGCACTTTGGTGTTGCAGAATGGTGATGTTTGGTTACTGGCTTGGTTGCTACTTTGATGTGACCTGTTAATCCAAATACAAGATGAGTCTACAGCTGTATTGCAGAATTTAACTTCAGCTGTGTAACCGGAGCTCACCAGATATGTAGATGTTCATAACGAGGACGATGACTTTCGTGAAAGATCATGTGAATTTGAGTTCACTTTGGCATTAGTAGTACCTTTTTTCAGAGCTTTGCAGGACAGCATTTCTTAGAGTTAATGAGTTTTCCTCCTGTAGAGCTACTGATTAGCTTTCTTCCCTATACACCTTTTAAATCACTTTGATACTAATTGGTGCAAGTTTTTTTTCCTCGTAGTACTTCACAAACTAACTCTTTGGGCTTTAAATGAACAGTCCCTTAGCACTGCATTCCCCTTATGTGTCCTTTTGTCCCCAGTGAGAAGCCCCTGGAAGAAGAACCCACGGAGGAACTGACCTCCATGACGCCAAAGGTATGTTTGCCGTGGGGCCCACCTGAATGAAGAGACATAGGGCAGGGAAGAGGTGCTTTGGTGGAGTTGCAGAAGAAAACTAGGATGGGTTGATGCCCTCCTGCCCTTGAGGGGTGTCCTAAGCCCCATGTAGTGTCATTTGTACCTGATGTGACGTGCTATTCAGCACCAGGAGCAAGTTGCAGAGGTAATGGCTGCTGGCCTCAGCCTAGTGTGGCACAACCATATAATTCAAGCTCAGCTGAGTTCATTCAGAATATACCTCCTGGCGGTGGTGTGCTATGCTTGTGTCCAGAAATGTGATATGTGGGCAACCAGCCTGGCCCTTTGTGGAACAAACTCGCATGTCACAGTCTTAGGCATGGTCTGCAAGGGCAAAGGTTTGCTTTCTGAAGGGAAGCGGGTCTTGGAAGTCTGCAGGCGCACTGATGTGGTTTTGTATCTGAGCTCTCATGATCCTCCCACACTAGATCTGTCTCTCTACTTCTGGCATAGGAGCTTGCAACCTGGGTAAATTAACAATGATTTACTGAGACACACATATAGTTGCATTTCTTCAGACAACTTGAGCACTTGGAAATTCCTATTGATGTGTCTAGGTATGAAAAAAATAATCGATGCACTACATGAGAGAAATTAAATTTCCAAACTAATAATTTTCAATTGGAGTAAGAAATCACATTTTAGAATGGTTCTTGGGTTTACATTTCCATGGACTAGGTTTAGATAATTTTTTTAAATTATTTTTTAACTGACAGTTTAAAGGTTTTGTAACAGTTGCCTGCTGCACAATGAATTCAAAGCTTTTGAACTCCTTCTTTCCGTATCCTCGGCCTCCCAGTTTTTAGTTCCAGGGCTCCAATACTTCTTGGTAGGAAAGAACTGCAGGAAACGGATGGCTGTTGCAGTAGGATTGAATGATGTTTCCTGGCACTCCTTACCTCTGCTTTTAGCAGGCTCTAGGGTAAGGACATGACTTCGTGTATTGTGGGTTTATATCCTTTAACTCTCTTTTCAGAAGGATGTTGCCAGGGAAAAGAGAAACAGAAAAACAAGTTCGGCCAAGCAGAAGACTGAAGACAGGTATGACGCACAAGCCCTCTGCCCATGCAGGGTCTGGTGTACCAGGTGATTTTAGACCATTTCTAGCACTAATGGAGGGAGGGAGTGCCCACAGGCTGGGTCGGCTGAACAGAAAAGAGAGCAAAACAAGCAGGAGGCTATGAAGGGTCATAACATCTTGGTGGGAACCTTTGGGTCCCCAGGAAAAAGACTTCAGAAGCTAATGCTAGCCTGACAAAAAAAAAAAATGCCCTCACTTCTGTGATACTGTGTCAGGTTGGCTTTTCCATTTTTTCCTTATCCAACTATAATCCTGCCATCCTTCGGTGAGTTGGGTTACGAGTGGCAGCTTCTTTCACAAATACCTAAGCTTTTTCAGATGTTGTCCCAGTTCTTTGGCATTGTGTGTCCTAGAGTTTCAGGACTGTCTCTTTCTCAGTTTGTCCCCTTCCTTCACATCCACACATCAGTCTGCTCGTGTTCAAAGCTAGTGGCACTGCCTGAGAGGCACTCGAGTTTGTGGACCTTGTGCTGTCTGTGGCACTGGAATTTTGTCTTGTTGCACCCTCCTCCTGTGCTCTCTGCCAACCAAGTGTAGTGTGCAAGTTAATGCCTGCTGCTGGGCAGGGGAGTAAATGAACCATACGTGAGGATCCCTGCTGCCATTCTGGCTGTTCCAAGGCTTCCTTGGGTGTCCTGCTTAAGTCTACTGGATTTTAGCTTAAAAAACCAATTGTTCAGATGTTTTGGGTTTTTTTTGATTGCTTAGAGATAAGAATTGGAAAATGTGATGCAGGACTTCATCATTACAAGTTCTGTGTTTTAAGACCAAATAGCTTGATGCAGCAAATACTGTAAAGAGGACTAGCACTGTAAAGTTAGAGATGGAGAAGGTTTTAGTTCGGTCATTCTGCTCCCTCTAGTGTTTTACGTGAGAATGCCCGTATCTTTCCTTCAGGAAGCTTTTAATGAGAAGAGCTTAGTTCTTTAGTCTTCTATCCTTTTATTTATAAGAAGAGAAGGGTATCCTGTATGTTGAGAGCTAATTGTAGTATTTTTTTTAAATAGCTGCGATTTGGAGAAAGAAATAAAGTACTCTTCATCTTAATTGTTTAAAGGCATGGTAAAAATCTACATGCATACAGAGAAGTGATTAGGGAACAAACATTAAGTACCAGAGTTTTCAAAAGGGAGTTAAATGGATTTTTTTTTTTCCTTTTAAGTACTTCTGAGATTTTATCTTTAAATTCATTCATGACTTCTTCCTACCACATACTATTAGCGACGTGTGGAAAAAAAACCCCCTCAAATATATAAACGTGGATAGGCTAACCTGTTTGTATCTTCCAAATATTTCTCTCAAAATTAAAAATTTGTAATTTAAAGAAATAAAGTGTGAGAATTAAATAAGATGATAATGGAGACTAAGAAGGAAAGGAACAAGTATTTCTTAGAAGCTGAGTAAATGGCATTTTTAACCATATAAAGCGTTTGAGTGTTTACTGTATAACAGAGTTCATGAGAAAATGGGGAAAAAGTTATTTCCCCCATCTTCTCAATGAAGTTCTGTAGGGTAACTGTTCACGATTGTATGTCACTGCCATGTATACGTTGTCTTGCAGGAAGGACTTCTTTGACTTTGAAAACTCGGACTCTGCAAGTCATGAAAAGGTAAAGTCACGGCAGAAGCTGTTAGGAGATACACTAAGGTCCCAGCTCAGCAGCTGACAGAGTGGTAACTTGAAGCAGGGGATATCTCCGCAATAAGGATGGACACGCTGTTCTAGCAAAACAGGCAACTGGGAATCTGAGGTTCTCTTTTTTTGCTGTATGGTGCTGTACATGGAAATATTTTGTGTGTGTGTGTGGGTTGGGAGAATGTACATCACTACTTGAATTTTGTGGTGAGTAAGGTATGATAAAACCAACTGCAATAAATTTGAGCTGTTGGTTGAGTGAGGTCATGGGATATCTTTGCAATCGAAGGCCAACCTCTGTTTGCATTTTATTGAATGCTGGAAGCAGATTGCTGCGCGTCCTTTGCTTTGCGCTCCTAGGCTGAACCAGAAGAGACTGAAATCTGTTTCAAGCCACACTTTGCATGTTGGGAATCCCTGGTTAAAGCCAGTCCTCGCAAAACTTATGTTGGAAATTCTCCTTGACTTATATTTGCAGCCTGTTAGGAAAATCGAATAAAAATGAGTGGCTTTGCCTGCTTTGAAACTTTGACCAGTGTGAAAACTGGCTCCTGGTGGCTTCCATCAAGGTGGCTCCACTGTACAAACCCTTTGACTTTCAGCCTCTCCCCCGGAGCGGGTGCTGTCACTGCTGCCTGTTAATTCAGAGGCCATGGGTCCTCAATGGGACACCCCAAATTTCTGTTAGAAAATGGACAACGACCAATCCTTGCTACTGCCACTGGGTGTCAGCATAAACCCCTGCTTCATGGTACCCTGCCCTATGTCCCAGCAGCCCTGTCCAAGGGCTGTCCAGGTACCGTAAGCTGCTACTAGTGGTGTTATTGCTTAAGAAGACGCTTCTTATGACGTTATTGCTTAAAATGAGCGTTACTCATAAAGCAAGGGAAAGAGAAGGTAATTCTATTTAAGAAGACAAATGTTTGTCTGTTACTTGATGGCACTTTTAATGAACAAATCCCGCTCCATTAAAAAGTTGAATTTTCATGCTGGACTTGTAATCCATTCCTCCTCTAGCCCTGAGTTCTGACACATTTTAATTTTGCAGATTATTTCAGGGGGTAATTGGACTTTAAGACAAACTCCTGCTTCTCTTTTAGGTTGCTGAAGCCAAAGGAAAGATTCTTGGCCATAAAGTTTCTTCTCAAAATCAGAGGTACAGGATTATACATGCACCATTTATGAACCTTTTGTTCCAAGAAAGAAGAGTTCATTGCTTTAGTTAGGCTGTTTTAAGTTGGGATCAAAAAGGCTTTGTGATGTTCCTAGCAAAATAGTTCCTTGCTTAGCTGCCACGGTATCTCTGTATGTTATCAATACTAATATTTAAATAGTACCTGAGATGTAAAAGTTACTAGAGAGAATAATGACTCCTGTCCACTTTGACAGGAATAAGACTTTAACTCTTAAACATCCCCCTTCCCTGATCATATGTCTAAATTACTGATTAGATTTTTGAAAAGTGCTTAAGCCCTCTGTTTTCCCTTGGCCACTTCCAGTTATACCAAACTCCTAGGGACTTACCGCTTCTAAGGAGATAGCCTGGTTTTTCCTTTAAAAGGAATCTTCTAGGTATCCTTGGATTACTATTTTCAGAAACAAACCAAAGAGGAAAAACTTGGCTAAAGACTGCGTATTAATGATTTGATTCTCCTGCTGATCTCTATAGGAACCCCCCTGCCGTTGCTCTTTGGCAGTGCTGCTGCTGCACTATTGCAGTATCTGCTAGTCTAACTCAGGTCTTTGTGGGTTACTTGGCAGGAGTTCTGAAACGGGAAACAAGAATGAGGAATCAAACAAGCTCGAGAGAAGGCTGGTAGGTTGTGGGCGCTTTGATTGCTGTGTGTACCCGCCTGTACAAATCGGCTGAGGTTTAAGGCTTACCCAGCCCAGAAGTGGAGGAATGTGAGCCTGGTAGCCTCAAAATGGCCCACTTGTTGCTGCTGAAAGCAGTGCTCAGGGTGCGCCAGGACTGCCAGACCCATGAGTGAATGTCTGTGTTCATTTTTTTTCTCTCTGTGCTCTTGGCTGCGGCTCAGGCATGCCAAGGCTTTCCTCCTTGCAAGAGTGCTCTTTCATCTGGAGGCAGGGGGAAAACAAGGATGGAGGATGCTGTAAACCCCATGTTGGCAAAGGGCAAGCATGTGCCTCTTGGTATTTTCATACTGCTGATTTTGACAGGTTTCACAGCTTAAAGTACTTAAGATATTGCACTGTTGGGGAGTAAGAAACAGAATAATTTGGGAGTAAATGAGGTGGAATGGCTGGGGGGCTTCTGGGTAGACAGAGGGAGCTGACTGCACAGGGCTCACTTTTGGTTGTGTCTTTAGCCCAGTTACAGGAAACATCTTTTCTCTGAAAGCAACAATGAAAACACAAGTACTGGTCAGAGTGAAAAAAGCTGGATCCTTGACTCTCAGAAACGGTCGTTGCCAAAAACTCTTGACTATACCCGAAAAAGACCCAGAGTGAGAAGTAAATTGAAAGGTGAGCTTGGCCTCCTGTTGAGCACCATGTACTGTACTGCAGATAAGGAAGTGGCTGATGATGATTTGAGAAGGAGGATTCAGCTGAGTCCTGATCCAAGTAGGAGGGAGCAGGCTTGAGGCTGGCAGTGAGGGGTGTGTCATGGAGGAGGTGCCTTGTGCTCAAAGAACCAGGCTCCTGCCCCCTTCCCTCCAGTGAATGCACTGGGGTTCAAACTTCTAGGTGGAAATTTGGCACCTAAATGTCTGTGTGGGTACAGCCCTCTGTGTAACGGGGCTGAAGAGCCCATGAGTGCTGACCTGACGGCTGCATTAGTGCTTTTGAATGCAAGGAGAGAAGGATCTCTCCGGAGCTGTCATACCTCCTCCTTACAACCTTCCGCTCCTCACTTCTCCAGAAATACAATTTACATAGCAAATAAAACTTGATGAACCACACAGTTTGCAGACCATGGCACCCTGCTCCCCTGTTGATACATTGACAGGCCAATTGTCCTCAGAGTGATTTGCAAAATCAGATGTGATAATCTCTGATAGCATCCTCTGCTCAGGCTTGACCAACAGCAGACCTCCCCTGTGGCCATGCTACATGGCGGTGTCAGCTGGTGGGACCTCCAAATTCAAACTAAATTGCCCAGAAAGAGATGGAATCTCTCTGATGGAGGATGAGCCTTGCTCAGGTAGCTGGTAGTTTCTGTAGGGATGAAAAAGCAAAAGAAAGTTGAGGGAGAAATTATGCCTTATACTGTGTTTCCATGAAAGTTGTTCTCACTGCAGTGCCAGCCCATGCACCCCATCTGGGGTTTGGGGACTGCTGGACAAACTGCGGAGCTTGCCTCCTTTTTTGGCAACTGCTCTGGATGCAATGAGTTGCGTATGTTTGCATCATCATTGAGAAGCTTTGTTAGAAAGGGGCTTTGAAGTACAAAATGCAAGTGTTGTGAAATTTCCCTCTTGTAAATGCCTAGAAAACCAGACCTGAAGCTAAGTGAGTTAGCTGTGATGTAAACCTTATCTGGGTAAGCCATGCAGTTATTTCGTCAGTAACCTTTTCTCCTTGCAGTGCTTCCAATGTCTTCCGCAAGTAGCGGCAGTGACTACGAGACAAAGAAGGTAAGGAGCTGTCATGCTTAGGTGCCTCGGATTTAAAAACAGTACATATGCAAAACACGTACAAATGAGGAGGAATTAAACAAACTAGTGTTATCTTTCTTCTCAAGTGTTCTGATGGACAAATTTGCCTACTAAGTGTTGCTGAGACTGTGTTGGTGTACTAGAGGTTGGGGAAAAAAGGTCTTAGGAAGGCACATGAAACTTCATAGAAACAGCTGTGCGTGAGCCCTAAGCAAGTTGTTCTAAAACTATAATGTTTACCTGTAATAGATGGAAATTTGGGCAGGAAAATGACATGCTTGGTGTGACACCTGCCTTGGATGACGTGGGTGTCACTCCAACAGGAACGAATTTGACTCTAGGGGTATGCCGATAGCTACAGCTGCCTATACAACTACCTTCAGAAATCCCAATTGGGTTCTACCAGACTGTCCCCACCCTGTCTTGCCAGTCAGTGCCTTGGAAAAGTTCATTTTCTCCTCTGTGTTTTTTGGGCAATTTCCAGGGCTTTTGTTTCAAGTCCTGTGCTCATGCTGAGTCCTGTTTCATGCACTGTCCTCCTCCACTTTCAACNGCCAGGCTCTTTTCAGTAGTGCCCAGTGATAGGACAAGGGGTAACAGGCACAAACTTGAGCATAGGAAGTTCCACCTAAACATGAGGAGGAACTTCTTTCCCTTGAGGGTGGCAGAGCACTGGCACAGGCTGCCCAGGGAGGTGGTGGAGTCTCCGTCTCTGGAGACATTCAAAACCCACCTGGACGCGTTCCTGTGTAACCTGCTCTAAGGTGGCCCTGCTCTGGCAGGGGGGTTGGACTAGATGATCTACTAAGGTCCCTTCCAACCCTAGGATTCTATGATTCTATGATTCTGATGGGAGAATTAGTTGTCCAGACATACATCAAGCAAAATTAAATGCAGTTTAGCTATGTCAGACTCTTCCAGTACCCAGCTGTTAGGTGCTGTATATCAAATGTTTTGGAAAGATCCCACGTAAATACAGAAAATTTTGGAAAAAACTTTCCAGAACTGATAGTTGCATTGAAAGCTTTTCTTTTCCCCAAAACCTTTTCTCTTCTTTCTTCACTAAAATACTTTGAATCTGCTATGAAAAACTTCATCCACTATACAACTAATGTCTAAAGGGAGAACTTATGCATGCGTTGAATGTCAGGGCACAGATCTCCCTCAGTGTTGGAGAGAGACGTCAGTATGTTATGCATATTTCACGTGTATCTCTGCTCTTACTGTATGGAGAAGCCAAACAAAATGTCGTGTCGTCCCCCCCCCGCCCAAATCAACCCAAGCCCCTACTTCTGTAGTAACATTTTAAAAAATTACATGCTTAGACTTGACTTTGTTTTAGCAGGAAGCATCAAGGCAAAGAGCTCAAAAGGAGATGCTTAGGAAGAAGAGCAAATCCAGCTCCACAGGCGATGATTTACCTACAGTGGATATTGCTGGTATTTCGTTTTTAATCTTTTTCAGTGTATTAGAAAAGTTGTTTTGATATGTGGGGGGTGTGGTTTTTGGGTAGTGTTTTTGGTGTTTGGTTTTTTTTAATTTTGCCTTTTTCCTTCATGTTTTCTTCATAAGCATTCTGCCTTGTGATATTTCTCGTAATGGCTATGATGGCTGGATATTGCTTATAGATAGTCTCTTGAGCAGGGAAACATTAGTTGGGGCTAATGAGGGGTAAAGGAATGAACTTGATGTGAATGAATGACAGCCAGAAATAAAACAACTTTTGGACTGGGTTTAAGCCACTGTCTGTTTCCTGCGTGAAGAGAGAAAGGAGCAGGTGGTGGATTTTTTTTTTTCCTTATGCATGTCATTAAATAGACCATTCTAGTCAATACAGGATTCAACCTGTCTTGCTTGCCTTGTTTGCCTGATCTTGTGCAGATGAAACACTCTCAGAGGAGCTCAAAGGGGCACCGCTATCACTTGATGCATCTGCCAAGGGCTCTTCCAGTGATGAGGAGAAGGCCACGCAGGTGCAGTACACAGCACTTAAATTCCTTCTGATCTGTCCATCGTGTCGCTTTGCTTTCTGTAACTAGGCAAACCCCTGACAGCTTGTCTGGAGTGCAGGGTGGTACCTTCTTACGGTGTTTTCCTTCTCTCCTTAGAAGTTTCTTGATGCATCTGGCAAGCTGTCAGGAGAAGAAGAAAGTTTTAAGCGGAAGGACTCAGGTTTGTTAGTATTGATAAACATGGAAGAGCTGTTTAAGAAGTAGGAAGGTGTGTCGACAGAGTTCTAATTTTTCTTTCAAAGACAAGCAGGCACTGAGATTTTTGGTGTTTGGCGGATACTTTTTTGCATAAGAAATATCTTCCGTTTCTCTGTTTTGTATATTGTGACAGGCTGTGGTAAGATGCTTTTTATATACATTCCTGAGGTTATCACGAACTCTTAAATCCTATCCTTAATCACAGGGGGACTACTAGTATAGCTATTAAGAGCCTGGGGTTTTACAAAGCCAGTGGCCCAAGATATCATAGATTAAATAATTTAAACAAGAAGCTTGAAAGCTAATTCTTAATGACGGGAAAGTGCAGTGCAACTTCTTTTTAAAAAAATAAGCATCTCTGAAAGTTGTTGACTTTCTTTAAACCAAAGAATATAGATGCAGACCATGATTATAAGCATTTGATAAATGGTGACTTGTACTACTGCTGCAGCTTTTTTTAAGGTAAGTGGTATTTTGAACCTTTCTTTAATGAAGTGGAACTTGCACAAGCTACTTCAAGTGGTGCATGGTCTCTTTGGTGATTGGAAACAGCTGAAATTCAAGAAAGTAGAGCAGCAACAGGCCATCTTCATCCTAATATTCTCGATGCTGATGTAATTAAGGCCATCTTACAGTTATTGTTGTGACTATGAACTGAGTCACTGAAGCTTTGGTCTTGGACAAAAGCATCCCCTTTCTCATGAGCTGACAATTCCGTATTCCCAATATATGTCTTACCTGACCAGCATTTGTAGGATACACTTTCACTGCACCAATACATCTGTTTAATTTTGGGGGAAGGTAAGTGCTGAGGACTTAATTTTTATCACTGTTTACTGTACAGTCCTATAGTTGGAGAGAAGTTGACACCATGCGAAAGGTATAAGTAGGGTTATATTCAGAAATTTCAGATGCGGTCTGTGACGGCATTTGAACTCTTGCTCTGTGAACTCTAAATCTACTTCAGTGTGCTCCTTGTGGTCCGACTGTTCCCCTTCTCCTCTTTCCTACTTTTTCTGTCCTACAGAGACTCCAGAGAGGTGATTGGTCAAACAGACACCTCCCTGAGCTCAGAAATGTGGATAGCGAGACAAAGGGATGACGCTTTTTGCAAGTTTTCCTTAAAATACAGGCTGCAGCTGCCCTCACTAAGGCTTTTCTTGGGTTAAAAACAATTGTATGGCAACTCTAGTGAAGCTGCAGAAAAGAAGGCTGTTACGGGTGCGAATAGTTTTTCTGCCTCTTCGGTTTTTATGATTTTTTTTTTTTTTTTAAGGAGTAGCTGAAATTAGTTTAGTAACAAATGGGCATAAACAGACTGTGAGCTTGGATTGGAAAAGAGAATGGGAAGAAGCTGGACAAGAGAGGTTTATTTTTTATGGTTAGAGAAGTGGGCCAAGAAATGAAATTGTCCTTAAGATGGGAGGTACGCTAGCTTTCCAGTTATCTGCATAGCACTAAGCAGTCTAGTTGTCTGCTTTTGGGAGTGAAGAGACTTGCTGGTGAAGTCTTATCCTGTTCTGTAAGTGTGATGCCAGGCCCTAAAATGAAGTTGCTCACTCTTCTGCAGTATTGGTAAATCCCAGTGGTGGTTTCCGCTTGAGTAGTTGGTAGGTACTGCCACCTACCGCATGCAGAAGAACAGGTCTTTTCTGAAACATCTTCTGCTCTCTTTCTAGGTATATTAAGGGGCACTGTCATTAAAAAGCCTAAATTTTCCAGTTGGGAAACAAGTCATTTGTCCTCTGACACTTCCTATGTACGAAGGAAACTCTTTGATTCAGTAGAGAAGGAAGCAGACATCCAAACAGGTAAAGTCAGGCGGACAAGTAAGGTGAAACGTTTAAATGCTTTCAGCCTTTCTTTTTGATGGTAGAAATCATAGTCACACAGAAGCTTGAAGAGAGGTATCTGTAAGGAGGGTATCTTCTCCAAAAGTCAAAATGTAGCAGAAGGCACATATTGCGGCACTGCCATTGGGTACCATGTATGTAGAGTTAAGGAACTTCGGGTTCCCTAACCACAGTCCACTGGGAAAGCCACTCAATGATGCCTGCACTTTTTAGTCTTTCTGTATAGTGTTTTTCCAGAGCTATTAAAAAAAAAAATCCACAACAAAACCACTAAACTGAAAAAAGCATGCATAATGAACAAATGAACTGCAAAACACTGCTCATTCTGAACAGAAGAGCAATGTTTTCCATGCAATGAACAAGCAGAAGGCAGTAAAACAGTGGCCTGACTCTTTTTTTTTTTCCTTATGCTGTACTTTTGCCTCGTTATCTTTAAATATGTTGCTCTTTGTGTTTGACTAGTATCGTGCCTCTTATTCTATGCTGCTTTCTAACAAGACTTTCTTGATGCATTTTGGGGCAGTTTCTGTCCTGGAAGAGCAAGACTCAAATTCCAGCTCTGTAACAAATGTTATTCTTCACACGAATGATGAACCCTTCAGTAGCAGGAGGTTTTATATTCCAGTAAACCCTCCAGCATGGTACTAACTGGGCATACGCTTTCTCCTAGGTCAGGAAATGGATGATAGTGTGAATGATGCATTTTTTTCCAAGATGCTGCATGAAGACTTCAGTGATTCAGGGGTGATTACTGCATTTGAAAGCTTTATCGGCCAACTAAAGAAGTTGTTCTGGGTAATGTGCACTCTCTTAACATGTGCGCCACGTGGGGTGTTTTCTCATAGTACGTGCAATTACCTTTTTATCACCAGGGGAATTGGTGCAAATATCCCATCAATATTTTGTGCCCTGGAGCAGCGTTTTGGCTGCATTATCTGTTAGCCTGGAGCTCTTAGAAGTATTCTGCACAACCTGTATATTCTGAGAAGCGTTACAGGAAAGGTGGAAAGGAAGTTTTCATTAGTTTTTTACTTTTTTTATCTTATTGAATATGTTGGAACATCATATTTGGTTAGGTATTTCAAATACTTTCCTTAGAGGGAAAGGATCAAAGCATTTTGAAAGGTAACCCTTTCAAAAGTGACAGCCTACCTCCATTGGAGCTGTGGGTTGTTGTCCTCGTGGTCACGTATGAAAAAATGCAGAAACTCCCTTTTGGACCACAGAGCAGTTTCACTGCAATGTAAGACTACGCAACTTACTCGTAATGAAAACCAGAAAGAAATACAGTTATTGACTAGAACATGTGTAGATCCATAAGGACGTGCTTGTATCTTTGAGATTAATGGGATGTGGAGGTGTCGGTTGTGCAGTTGGTAGTATATAAGCTGTGTATTCTTGGTTCACTCAGCTTTATAGATGTACTTGAGATGCAGTGCAAGCAACTAACTGCTACTCTTGATTTAGCTATAAAAGTAAGGTGGGCATTAAGCCAAGTTTAATATGAGGGACAGTATTTAACTCATCACAAAATCTCATGTTTAAAAGCTTTGAACAAACCAGATGTTTCAGAGCTGACTTACACTGGGTCAGCATTTGTATCCTGCAACCATGACTGACTTTTTTTTTTGAGCTTGAGCTAGGTGCTCACACTGAACTTTTGTCACTAAGTCCTTGAATCAAGGCTGAATCAATGGTTACATTTACGAATCAGTTATGATTAAAATGCACACAGTTTGCATTAATGCTGATCTAAATTAGTGCTAACAAAGACCTGTTTTTGTGCAGTCAAGTGTGTTGCGGTATGGGTGATGCTCACTTCTTTGCTGCCTGGATAACATGACCCTGACCTGAAGTCGCACAGGTTACATAGAGGTTTGTTGGTGCAATTAGCGTGGCTGAACGAAATCAGTTCATATTTGCAGTATCCTGCCTATATGCCATCTTGCTTCAGTTTAAATTTAATTAAGATGGTTTCCACTAAGCTAAATGGCAGCCAGTGAAGGGATTTGTGTTCCAGGGAAGGGTTTTGCAAACTAGAATTCTAGGTTTTGGCTTGGGCCATTGCTTATCCCTAACAGTGTGTCCTGTGGCTAGTCCCGGTACAAAAGGATGGAGACGAGTGCACAGAACACTTTGAGGACTTCGGAGAAGAACGTGTCTACCCTGCTGAACCAGATACATGAGTGCAGGTAAGTTGTCTGCTGCTGGCTGAAAATAGCACCAGCTTTGTGGAAATTTTGATTGATATGAAAAAGAATGCCTCTTTTTAAGCAAACCTGACAGTAAGCTGCTGCGCTTACTATGGTTTGTAAGGCAAAATAGCTCATGTGTGTGTCTCCAGCTTTTCTGTAAGAGTTTTAGAAGCATAATTCCTGTGTCTTATCCTGCTTTTCCTGTTAAGGAGAGAGTGTATGTATTAATTAATGCAAAACAAGCTTGAGGTAAGAGCAGTTGATGAAGCAATCCTTAGACTGTCTTCTGATTGCCAATGGTGTTCACAAATCTGTTTAAAAACCCTCTTGTTACACTTAGTAACTTCTGTTTCTACATGTTTTAAGAAAGAGGCAAAACTCTGATTTACTTAATGAAGTGGGGGAGAAGAAAAGTAAGGGATCTGTTATAGGCACATTTCTGTAGATTGTTTCGATGTGCACAAAATAAGTGCCAGATAGTGAACTTTACAGCTACTCGCCAGATGGGGCCTTAAGAAGGTCCTTTTGCTTTACAAGTTGTCAAATTTCTCAGATAGGAGATAGACTTACTCATATCTTAGGCTGTGCTTGTATTTTGCTTATAACAAATCCATAACTATTATAATTGACTTTTTTTATCTATTAGGCCTTTCTATCTACTACACATTTAGTTTGCAGGATTTAGATCAGACATAGTATGAAATAATAGCCTTTAAAGTGCAAAATCGCTGGTATCAATGAGCAGAATTTGCTTGTCATTAAGGTATGTGGAGAAGTTTGTGTTCCAAAAACAAAAACAGGGAATGTTTTGGGGTGGAAGAAAAGAGTTGATGATGGTGAGCTGCTGCTATGCTTTGATGTTATTCACTAAGTACCCTGGAGCCAACCAGAGCTGCAGGATAGTGGGGACAGAGCTGTGCCAAATCTGTCCTACTCCGGTAGGGTAGTTTCTAAAGTCACCATGAGATGATGGCTTGGCATCCCGTTGCCAGGGGAAAGGTGGCAAACCCAAGCGAATAAGGGTGTTGCTGGTTAAGGTTTAGAAATCACTGGCATCCTGTGGCAACACTGTACGTGTATATCAAACCTATGGTAGGAAAACCCATCAGAGGTTATTTGTGCCAAGATGCTCTTTTCAGCTTGGGAAATCTCTGTTGAAATCCCTGGAGGCTGGGAGAGTATGCAGGGCAAGTATTGCACTGGGAATCCTGTTTTATGCTCTGTCCTGGGCATCCATTACTGGCTAGTATTTAAGACAGGCTGTCTAGTAAAACTCATCTTCAGTTTGACCTGGTACAGCTAGTCAAGTGCTCTGTAACATACCTGAGAACAAAACTGCCTCATGTAGTTCAGCAAGGACGTTTGCTTCTGCCTAAAGGCGGGTTTGGTGCTGAAGGGATTGTCATCTGCTTTGTGCTACTCCACAGTCAACTGTCAAACTCGTTTCTGTTCTCCATCACTAGGCTGAGTAAGCTGGAGACCTTTCAGAAGATTGTTGTTGAAGAGCTTGCCAGTCTTGAGAAGGAAACTCAAATCTTAGCAAACATGGAGAAGGACGCGGTGGTATGTATGACTTCTTCTGTGCAAGCCCGTGGAGGTATCCCTTCCCAAGTAATGGGGGTTTTCTTTGGGATTCTTTTTAGGACTTCTGGAATGAGCAGTTACTCAAACTGAGTTCTTTTTGCAACCAGCAAAAGCAAAGGTACGTCTTTACCAGCTGTCCTGCGTGCTCACGGTTCCTCTGACGGTCAAAGAGGGCACTAGTAGGCTGGTGGTCCCCTCGCTGGTATACAGGGAAGTATTCTGAAGGCAGTATGTTATCTCCACTCGGTGTCCATTGATGGAGCTTTTGCAGCCTTGTGAAGGTTTTGAATTGGGGCTAGGGTGCAACGAAGGCATTTCTACATGGGAAGCTGTGTAAGACAGGCACATAACCTCAAGAAACCTGTACCAGGATTTGGAACAAGATGTACCCTCTGGTCACCTCTGTACCTACAGGCCAGAGGCGGTGGAAGAAGGCAATCACTTCCTATATAAAAAATACTGTTGGTACAAATGCTGGGCAAAATGCTGCAAAAGGGGGAGTCCTGAGGTTCATTTTTATTGGTAAATATGTCTGTTCAAGTTTCATCAGTAAGTACTAACGTTTCACAGACAAAACTAGCCAAGCTCACTTTTCTTCCAGAATTCAGTCTGTTGACTCAGCCCTGGGTGAAACAGCAAAGAGTTTTGCCAGCACTACCCAGAATACAACGGTATGTGCAGTACGTGAGCAGCTCTGTACAGGTGGTGGACTCTGAACTGTGGCCTGACTGATAAGTGTTGGAAGTGAAAAGATGAAACTAAGGTCCTGGGGAGGGGAAACCCTTTGATTAGCTGATCTATGGGGCTGGTTCCTCATGGGACCCACAGTCCTAATGCATGGAAAGCATTGAGAAAGCAGTGTTTACCCTGCTAGGTACTAGGGAAAGCGGTGAAAAAGCACTTACCTAAGGGAGAAGAACGAGGACTATCGGGTGGTGATGCTTCTCCTGGGTTAATAGCTCAGGGATTCCTTCATCCAGAGACTGGCTTCTGTGTAGTTAGGGATCCTTAATGCAGTTCTCTTACGTCATTTTGTCCCACTTTGCCCTTTGTGCGTCTGTGACATCCTGTGGCTAGGATCTCTGCAGCCTAATAACACCTTGTATGCTTTCTCTCATCTGCTTTTTGGGTCTGACAGCATCTAGCCTTGATGCCTCTAAGTTTGATTTCTGAAAACCAAATGTATTTATTTGCCTTGTATCCCAGTTAAATATTCTGTTTAAGTTCTTAATCTTGTCAGAGTCTAATCACTAACTTATGCCCTTATTTTAATTTGTAGGTTAAGCTGAATACTCTGTTAACTTTGATACAATGCTTAGTTTCCATCTTGTCCACCCCATCACATGGGCATGTATATTTACTACTGCTGCTGTTCCAGCTTTTATGCTCAGACCTGAATGCTTTGGGGGTTTGGCATTCCTGTAATAAGACTGGGAGATTACTGCGATGCGTATGATGCTCTGTGTCTGCACTGCTCAGAGCTGAAGAAACCTCCCTGTGTCGAAGCCATGTCTGTGGTCACTGCAGTAGACTGAGCCTGGGATTTTAGAAAAGACGCTGAAAACCAAGGGCTTGTTTCCCTTAGTTGTTAGATTTCATATTGTGAGCCTTTCCAGAGGGAAAAGTTTCCATGATGAGCACTGAGCTGCTCAGGGACAGAGGTCTTTCCCTTAACAGAGGTGCTGCTGATGAAGGACGGACACTTTTAAAGAGGGATGGGCTGAGGAAGGAGCAGTTGTGCCATGGGAGCTCCTTATCCTGCAGCACCTAGTTCCAGGCTGGGTTCCAGGCTTGAGAATTAAAATCTGAATCTAAATGAGCTTCTAGGATCTCTACGGTTTCTTTTCTTATGCAATATATATGTTTGTATAAGCTTTTGAAATGTTTTTCATTATCTCTTTTTTTCTTTCCCTGCAGTATGAACACTCAGTGAAGAAGGCAGTAGAGAACAACGTGTTCATTGTTCCTTCTGACTAGCAAACCCCTGAATTCATTACTGCTCTTTAACATTTGAGCACCTTATACAGTGTAAAGGAGATGATCCTGTGAAGGATGTTAAGCTATTTGAAATGTAAACGAAAAAGGGAGCAAAATAACATTAATATTGAGCCTTTTTTTTTTTGCTTAAGAAAGAATATACACTGCGGAGTAGTCTAGTTTTGACCCCTGTGTAGATAACATCAAGTTTTTCTTGCAGATTTGCAAGATTGGGTCCATTAAGTATGAAAGAAATAAAAGAAGAACTAAATATCATGATTTAGCCACCAAACCGATGCATATACTGGCTTTCTTTGAGTATTCTGCCAATACCTTTATCAAATGTAAAAGCATTTAATGACTGATTCTAAGTAAAATATTGTTTCCATAGGATAAAAATATCCTCATTTCTTTTGAATTGATGCACTGTGCATGCCTGTGTTAAGGTGCTCTAGAGTCCTGTATATCCTGCACGGGGCATGTTAAGGATAGCCTTTCTTGTCCACATCCAGCACTGTGGGAACTGCTGGCTTTAAACCAGAGCCACTCAATACTGTTTTTTGGCCAGATGCCTGATGGCATACTGGAGACTGTGGAGGGCATGAAATTTTGTAGCATTGCAGAGAAAATGGCAAGTGAAGCTGGAGAAATTATTTTTTTAAAACCAGTGACTATTGGCTTCTGGGAGCGTTCAAAGTACAGTGAACGATGTTAAGGTTAGATAAACTAGCATCAAAGGTCTCTTGAAAGTGAGTAGCAGAATAAACCATGATATTTACCACCATCCTCTGCTTTGACAGAGTTCCCTAAATCTCAGTTGCTCTCCACAAACTGCCTTTAATGCTGTGGCAGACTTCGCACGTGCTAGTGCATCTTAATGAATTTGTGGGAACATGGCATGTTTCCAAGCTCTGCGTTTCTGTCTACTTATCTCATAAAACTGACCTCAGATTGTTGTGTGGGTTGGAGTGGAGGGAATCATTCCCTGCACAAAATGCACCTTCATGACAAAAGCCCACTTCTGCCAGGGTTTGTTTCACCGCTGAATGTCTTTCGGGGGGGCTGAAACCATTCCTTCTCAAGAAGATCATGCCGGGTAGTGCCAGTGCAGAGAACAGTGAGAAGCTGCTGTTGCCATCACTTCATCGTTGTCTGGAGATAATGCTTATGCTTTTAGCTTAAGTAGTCCTGGCTGGAGTTGGCATGAGTCAGGACTCCACCTTTATCCATGTCAAGGGTGGTGGTTGAATCTTTCCTTCTGGGCTGGTTTAAAAGGAAAAAACTTCATTTCTGCCCTTCCCAAAGCTTCAGATGCACAAGTCCGCCGTCTCCTATTCACAATGTGAAGGGCTAAGGCTGTGCTTTTGCATCCGCTGTGTTGCACTTATTCCTTTGAGGGCTGGCCCTAGTGACCTGACTGAGGTGCCATCTTCCTGCTGCTCTTCACGTCTTCCCAGCTGCTGTTTGAATCCAGTCTCTCAAAGCACTCAGCCAAAGTGGCTGTGTCTCTGGGGAGATGAAGCTGTAACCTCTGTGCCTGGTAAAGCTGTTTAGTCTTTCAGCCCAGTAACAGAGTTTTCAGCATGCCTTTGTGTCCCGTTGCTGTGGTGGTATGCTGTGGTTGTACCAGCAGTGTCCTTAAACAAAACAGGCTTTCAGAGATCAGCCTTGAGTGATCTGAGCATCCCTTCCTGTTGCCTGGCTGTAGCAGGTCCAAAATGGAAAATGATTTGGGGCTTTTACTATCTGAATAGTAATGCAAGGTCCTGGGCCTAGAGTGTGGTAAGGGCTTGAACTGCTCTGTTGCTTGTTACCATAACCCAGAGTTCACGCTAGTGAATGGAAAGGGATGCTTTGTGCAATGTTCCCTGTTCTAACTTCCAAGGGAGCCTTCTAGTAGTTCCTGGGTAAATGCCTACGTCCCATGGTTTTATTCCCCACAACCTGGCCAAATGTGATGGACGCAACGAAGCCTAACGTGGTACTTGAGGTGAAGCAGACCTCGAGAAGAATTGAGAGGAGTTTTCCACGCTGTGCCTGTTGTTGTATGCTGAATTCTGCATAGCCACAGAAACAGCGTTGGTAACCTGCATCCTTGGGTCGTGTGTCATCTCCTTCAGGGTGGATGTTGCCTTGGCTGGTTTGGGCTTGCTCGCCTGCATCTCCAAGGAGCTTACTGCCCAAAAAAGGGAAGGTTTGAAATAGGAAGAGGGTGAGATGTGATGTCTCTCTATGGTTTAAGGATTTGTTTTTAAATCTTTTTTTTTTTTTTTTTCAAACTATGACAATAATGGTTGATCTTTCATTTCTAAGGTGTTGTTTGGCCTGGCTGCTCTCTAAGTTAGAGCTGCTAAGCATTTAAGCTTTGTCAGCACAGTGGAGTAGATGTGTAGCAAGTCTTGTTTCCCCACCCTTGATGTGTGCTGACAGAATGCTCTCTCGGTGTCTCCTGCGACTGTAAAAAATTTTTCATCCAAGTATCTTCACTAGATAATATACAGAAACAAGAATGCTGCTCAGTATCTCTTACTGTTGATTCCGTGTAACCTGTCACTACAAAGCTTGGAAGGTGAGTGTTGAGCACTTCAGAGGGCATGGATGAAGGAGAAATCAGGATCTCTTACTTGCTGAAAATTACGATGACATTGTGTGCACTTACACTTGCTTTTAGCTGTTGTATTGGAAAAGTCTGAACCAAAAAGGCTGCTTGTAGTGATAAGTATGGGAAAGCAGAAAGGGATGCCATACACCTTAGGTGTCTCTTACCCCCGCACTTCTTCTACCCCTTCATATGAAACACCTACCTATTGAGAAGCTCAGTGAGTTCTGGCTTGGTAACCTGTGAAATGATCTTACCATCTGTAGTCAGTAGCAGTTGTGTTTGGAGACAGCGACTGGGGTAGGAATAACTTTTTCTGATTTTTGGACAGCCCCTCACGTACCATTTCCTGGACTGTTGGGTCAGTTCAGTGTGTTTGAGTTGAACCCCCCTGAAGGTCTTAAGTCCATTTGGCTTCTGCAGACAATATTTTGGCAACACAGACCTGTAACTGGGTTACCCTAAGATTTCCTTTTGAAAAGTAGGTAGTTGACCTGGCAGGTTTCCTTTGCCTGCTCGCTTACACTCTTTTAAGTGTTATTTATCCAGGTATTTCTTTTATATTTTATTCCTTTCAGTGTAAATAGATAAAGCTCAATTTTCAACCTGTTCTAAGCTAGAAAAACAAAGATGATGTGGCTGCTCCAGTGCAAAAGCCATATATCAATACCCAGAAAAAGAAATGGGAAATACGAAGTACAGGTTAAAGACAACTGCTTTGTGCATTTTAAGTTCTTAGCCAGTTTAATATTAAACCTTGTTATAACCCCTGCTATCTTTATGCCGTATCTCTTCCAGGGGATGATGCTGTGCCAAGTGCTTGTTTACCTGCACGTTTCATATCAGTGCAATGGTCCATCCAAGGTCTAGAGGGCTCCTCTTACCCAGCGGCAAGGCTACGCAATACCAGCGAAACGGGTGTCCTCTGTGGCTGGAAAAAGGCAAAGTGACCAGAGGAACGGTCTGTTTGTGCTTACCCTGGCCTGGGGTCAGCTTGCCCCACTCTCATTAAGGTGTGCTGATAGGGGCTGGCAGTGCGCTGGGACGGGTCCCACTTCTGCGAGTGGTAGGGCTGTGTCTAAAAGGATGGGGCACTGGAAAACAGACAAATTTCCAGGAATGGCTGAGAGCTATTCTATATTGGAAACAAACACAGTAACAGAGCCTTTCCTGGTCGTGTATTACAGGGTGGGTTTTGTTTATCGTGATCAAGAGTTAAAAAAGCATTGCTTATAGCCAAATCATGAAAGAAGCCCTGTAAAGCTGAGCCTTGGCACGCATCAGCAGCCTGATTTCCCTTCTTTAGTTCCAGTGTTCCTGGAAGGGCCTTAGTAAAACTCATTCCTTCCTCTCCATTCCTTGGGAGGCTGCTGACATTCAAAACCAATGAATCAAACTGAATAGATTTCTCTCTTCCACTTTACTACCCTCTGGTGAGCCCAAACCACGCAGGGCCAAGTGTTTTCACATCTGCCCCCGTGCTTGTATTTTCAATCTGCAAGAAATTATATTTTTGAGGTTGACTTTCTCTGTTGTCTCTCCTCTCAGTTTTCTACTAGCAGGGCCTAGCTTAAAACAATCTAAGAATCAAAGGATGACTTTTGATGGGTAAGCACAAGCTTTGAACGAACAAGTTATTGCAACCTTATCTTTGTTCAAAAGACAAGATTTTACAGGTAGTGGGGCTGCCTATGGAGAGCTAGGAGTTCTCAGCTGCAGTACTGTCTGATAGGAAAAAAGTTCTAATTGTCTTGGTAGTTCAGTCCAGTTTAAAATTAAGTCAGAAGAGATGCAACGTGTATGGCATTTCTATAGGCACTTAATCTAAGTCTAGAAAACGTAAATTGCCAGAGGCGGGAGTGTTAGTTAAACATAACTCCCCCAAACTCTCATATTTTGTTGGAAAACAGTTCTTGTTCTTAACAATCATGACTCCTTGTAGTGCTAACTAGCTAGGTGGGAGACTGCAGAGCTACCCTTCTTGTGCCTCAGCTTCTGATATTGCAGTCTTTACAAAGACAGATATCATAGCTGCCAAGTCTGCCCAGGAATCCCTGTAAATTCACATACTTCTTTCAAGGTGTTGACTGCTGATTTATTTTTGTCAGGTAGAACTCCCAAATGAGATGTTTTCAAACCCTTATATAGCAGAAACATCAGGCACAAGAAGCCATGTGGCTGGTACGGAAGTCTGGACTGACTGACAGGATTCCACATCTTGGCAAATAACAGGTAAACCAGGCTCTTTCTCCCCAGGTGGGTATGTTTGGGTGGAGAGCTCATATTCCATAAATCGTATCTCCGCCACGTCTCAACTGTGATGCTCCAGTTATGCTTTGCCTAGTGCCCTCACGCTATCCTACACAGCAAAATCTAGATATTTTTTTTTTTGGTATTGTGTGGCGCATGAGAGTGCATTAAACTAAAGGTGAATAAAAAGATCTGGAAGTCAAACTCACTTGTCCTAATGAGTGGGATGCATGCATCTTTCTCCCATGCAGTACTTGGAAATTTTCCTCTGTGAAAGTCAAGGCTGCTCTTTTGGCCCATTTACAGTTGATGAATCAAAAGGAACTCACCTGCCTTAAATGTGCAAGGCCGGAGAGCCTGGGAACAGGGAGGCAGCAGGGCCAGGATAATTTTAACAAGTCTGTTTGGATTGAAGTTTGGTCTGGAAGCGTGTTTTCTCTCCAATGGAAAAAGCAAACTCAGTATGAGGTATCCACATTATCTACTTCAGGTATCTGAACTAAATCCCAGAGGAGGAGAGCCGTGTTGCCTCCAGAGCCACTGTTAAGAAGCAGGGCTGCCTGGGAGGGACAGGGATGTTCAGTCTACCAAAAAAAAAGCTATCTCAAGTAGGAAGTGTAAGCATCTTGTGTCTGCACAGTGTAGAAAACAGCTTCCTATCAACCTAATTAGTATGTGTGTGTGTATGTGAGCGTGATGTGCAGAATTGCCACCTGCCCAGTCAATGAGGAGAGCAGAGCGCCGCCAGCAGTTGTAGAGAAGCACAGGGGAGCTTGACATCAGGGTGCGTGGAGGTGGTGTGTGAAGCCGTGGAGGTTGTTTCTCAGTCTAAAGTAAATGTCCCAAAAGCTTTCTGAAAAAGTTTCAGAACAAAAGTAGTCTCAACTAACCAGTTCCCAGCAGTCTGATGCCTTAAATAAAGGGGAGCGTAGACACCCTGATAGTAAAATGTCTTTATTTACAGTGTTATGTATTACAGGAAAATCAGTTTAAAAAGTCAACGCTGCTTTTTCTTCAAAGTTGCAGCATTTTGAAGGTGTTAAGACAGATCTGAAGAATTGAAAACATACCTGATTCCAGCCTTCCTGGCTGGTCTGGATCTGCAAGGTGAGACCATCTTGGGTTTTTTCCCTTCCCGGCCCCTCCCTCCCTCCCTCCCCCCAGCCCTTTGAGTTTCAAGTAAGGCATTTATTTATTTCTATTTCTTTTGAATGCAGTTTCAACACAACAAAAGACAATACCTGTGGGTTTGGTTGCGGTAGTAAACTTTAGCAGTTACCATGCTGACGTTGTCCACCTTGATAGTCAAATGCATGCTTTGCTGTCAAAAGGTTAGGGACTCCACACAGACTAAAATCCACGCTGGGCTACGTAACCATGTTTTTGCCTGCTGTAGATGAATGGACCAAATGGATCAGCTGTTGCTTTTTGTGCCATCTTGACAGTTCTCCCGATTCCTTCTGCCTTTACCCTGGTTTCCAGCGTCGAGCTGACATCAGCAGAGCTCTGAAGCTCTCCCCTTACTTATAGTCACGTAAAACGCCTTCAGTCAGACACGCTAATTTCTCATAACTTCTTAGTTTTACAGTGTCAAGCAGGAAGATCTGCAAAGCAAAGTTTCTGGAAGGGCCAATGAGAACTAGTATATGCATAGAGCCCAGGCTTTGTGACTGTGGCTTTTGGGATATTTTTGGGGGGAATCTCCTTGCTATCCCTGCAGAGGATTGTGCCCCAGTTCTATCTGTTTCGCCAGTCAGAGGCCAGTCTGAATAAGGCCCACCTAGCACGGAAATTCCTATTGTTGATATGCTTTGCTCATTGCTGAATTCACTTTTAGGATTTTCTGTGTCTTCCAATCTGTTAATATTTGGGATGTTAGCTTGCTTCAGATTTGCAGTGCTTGTATAGGATTAACTGTGCACGTTTACACAGAAAGCATTTATCTTTATTAAGTTGCTGAGCTCCTGTTTCTTTCAAAATCCATTTAGTCAGAACTCCTATTCATTTATCGCATCCAAGGCGACTTGTTTTGCTCTGGATAGAGCTCAAAACCCCGTATCATCATGCAGTATCGTATATTCTAAATATCATACAGGGCAGCCCCACGTGTTACCAGTCCAGCCCCCTGCAACAGCAGGCTCCTGCCAGCCTTTGTGGTGTTTGAGCCAGGCTTGAGTCTGTCTGCAAACTCTGGGATGGTGCATGTGGGCTCTACTCTCTGGTATATCCTTCTCACCAAAGGGATGGCTGCACCTTGCTGGTGTCCACAGAAGGGAACGTGCTTTGGGGAACAGCTGGGAAGCAGCAGAGAGGGGTATTGTGATAGAAACAGTATGATTACCTTATCTTC
>VXBO01005933.1:222110-236967 GCA_013400135.1 Rhinoptilus africanus | reverse complement strand
TGCCTTTTTTTTTTTTTGAAGGTTGTTACCATTTATACCTTCTCGGCACTGAAGAGATTTTGCTGGCAGTTTATTTGTTTTAAATAATGCAACTCTGACACTCAGTACAACGGAATACACCCTCCTCTGGAGCTGAGATACTTTATCAGAGCTCAGGGTATGACCCAGGTCAGCTAAAGGCAGTTAGTTAAAACAGAAAGGGAGAAAACACCTTGTTGATGGGAAAAGGTATTTAACTGGCCTTTTTCTATCCATAGCGCCACAAATTCAAAGGTTGGTGAAAATTTTATATAGGTTAACCGATGTTTCTGTCCTTTGAGCTCTAACGCTATATGGAAAGTGAGCCTGATGTGGGGAATGACGGAGGGTTAATACATGGAATTGCTGCGATGCAGAAATAAGGGTTGAAAGTAGAGATGAGTCAAGCCAGCGAAACATCTCTGTGGTTTCCCAGAGTTTAGAGTTGGGCTTAAATCCATTTCCAGCTACAGCCCAACAAGTGTTACATTTTAGACGACTGAATTTTGTTCCAAGTTTTTAAATGATCCATATTCTCTACTTTAATAGTCAGGCAACGCTGGTTTTGATCACAGATCTTGATATATAGCTTTTCAAAAGACTCCCTGTCATGCTTCCCACAGCATTCAGTACAGATGCATCTGTATTGAATCAGAAAGATAACACTTCTTGGCTGCTGCCAGCTGTTAGGCAACCTGATCAAAACCCTCATGTTAAAGATGTTGCTGATACTGTCCTTATAATTGCTGTGAAGGCAGCTATAAGGATGGGTAGGGAAGGGCTGCTACGGATGCTGGGGGCCGCGCTGCTGCTGTCTCTCACCCGGATATCAGCCTCCCCCGCGCTGTGAAGGTTCTGGCACTGCAAGTTGTACCCTCCTTCCCACGTGGCAAGGATGAGCTGGAACAGAAAACACAGCAATGATGTTCATGAAGAGACATAGCTGTTTGCTTTTACCCCTGCAGCTATTCTGTGTTTACTGAAAAAAAGCAGCATGGAAATACGGTAGGTTCCCACTCCTTCCGTGAGCTGAATGCTCTTAAACCAGGCAACTCGCTAGTATCTTCTGCTTTGAAATTGGAAAGGCATCAGGTTGTGTTGGAGACGTACCCTGAAACGGTACACCTTTTGCATTTCTCTGGCTTGAGAGCCTTCAAGGCATCCATTTAAATCTCTCGTTACTTAGTGCAGTGATCCTCACTCCAAAGCTTGTGCTTGAATACTGTATCTCTGTCCTGAAGCAGTACTTGTGCAAAACCGTCCTTGAGAAAAATCCCCGATGCCAAGCAAGCAAGCAAAAGGCAAGTCCAAAGTAGTGCAATGGGAGAAATATTACCTTATGCCATACGTCCCTTTATTCTACGCTGTTAAATGCAGGAGGAAGTGGAGGAGAGCGGGCATAGTGCTGAATGGAGACGTGGGCAGACACACAAGCAATCTCTTAAATTCAGCACGTGTCATGCTGGGAAGCAGACAGAGCAATGAAATGTCAGGCTGCCACACTCTGATGGAGCAGAAGGTTTCTAGAAACCCATATGGTGGTTTTTGATATGGAATATTTTTATAGTAATGACCACCTAAAGCATTCAGCAGCTGTTTTGGAATGGGGAGCATAATTTATTGCCCACAAATGCTCTGTAGAGCCCATTGATTTTTTTTTTTTTAAAAAGGTCTTGCTTGTGTGAATGTGTGAAAAGTGGTTTTGGGGGCCAAACTGAGCAATTCATATTCTGGGGTCTGTCTTCCTCTCTACAGAGGATGCAGCGATTGATGGTGGGAGAAGTACATAGAATTGTGAAGCTGTAAGTGGAGTGGCAAGATGCTGTGAGAACTGGGTTGCTTTCAACTCTGACACTACGTTCATGGGGAAGGTGTGTATCAGCGTCTGTACAGACTTTTCTCTCCACTTCAGACTGAAAAGTAGTCTTCTGTGTTGAACGTGTGACAGTCTATGCAAAAGCAAAGCAGAGAGATTCTCAGTAATCAAAGTGAACTAATTCCCAAAGTAAATACATTAACAATTATTATGGATAATATTATCTGGAGAATTAGCAAATAGCCTAGAATGCTGCTTATAAATTCACGTTAAAAAGCAATAAAATCTGGAGAGCCAGGGTGTTCTACTATTTTTCCTCTGAATTGCAATTCAGTGATTGTTTCTGTAATTCCAATATAGTTGGTGTATGTGGCTAAAATAACCCACAGAGGTTGCAGAGAGAGATGAAAAGACAACTAATGACTGTTTTGCAGATAACTGCTATATAACAGCCGAAACAAACCCACTCCTTTCTGGAACAGCCCACGTTTCGGTGGGTTCACCGACAGCATGTGCAGGTCACCAAAGCAAACAGGATGGGAGTGGAGTCTAAAGACAGGGGGAACGGCAAAAAGCCAGCTAGAGATCCTCGTGCAAGTGCTCAGCACAGCTGAGATCACAGCTTGTCTTGCCATGTTGGCCTCTGCCTGGGTGCTGTGCCTGCAGTCCTGCAGGGCTGGGATGTCTGGGCTCCTCTCCTTTCCCCACAACACTGTGGCAGGTGGGTGGGAAGAGGAGGTGTGGGTCACACCTCCCCAACTCGCATAACCTGCAGAGGTGCTGGAAGAGAAGGGAGTTAAAAGTCCTTGAGAAAAGCAAATTATGCCATTTCATTACCCGGTCATCTGTTTTCCTATTATCTCTCAAAAAGCAGCTAAGTGGAAAAGGGGTCGTTTCTGTTCTCTGAGTAGGAGGCAGAGGGCATGCAGCTTGCTATCTGTCCCTCCTGTGGCATATCCTTGGTCCCCAGATCTCACAGGATCGTAGAATGCGTTGGGTTGGAAGGTACCTTTAAAGGCCATCTAGTCCAACCCCCCTGCAGTCAGCAGCTAGATCGGGCTGCTAAGAGCCTCATCAAGCCTGGCCTTGAATGTCACCAGGGATGGGGCCTCCACTACCTCTCTGGGTGACCTGTCCCAGTGTTTCTGTGCCTAGGCTGTAGCTGGCAATAGGTAGCAGCTTTGTGAGGGATGGGGAGATGTTACTGCATGGTGGCTTCTCTGGGTAGCTCTCTCGGTGCCCCCTTTGTGCACTCTCTTGCCTTGGATTTTCTCTGCAAATAAGAAGTGACTGAGTGATCCCCAAACTGAGATTTTTAGAAAAAGCATGTACAGTGTCATTGACTGGCTGTTGTTCAAGATTTACTCTCAACTCTGTCTTGTTTCTTGAGAAATGCTGAAGAAAATTGAATTGTCATTTTCTTCTCGGTTGGGAGCAGTATGGTCAAACAGTGATGGAGCATCAGTAGCTCATCTGGAGGCAGCATCCTGGATCCTATCCTGGATATGATATGATGTGCTTATAACATTTTTGAATCTAAAGCTCTTAAACAATTTTACCTTTTGAGGGGTATGCAATTAAAGTTTTCTTCCAAGATCAGTTAAAAAAACTTAACTTAGTTGATTCTGTTGCATTTCATATCTGCAAATTCATACTTTTCCTCTGCTTAAATTCATCAAATTTGTTCATTCTTCTCTTAATGTATCTTTGGGGATCTGATTTTTTCAGGTCTCAATTGCACAAACACTTCACTCTTTCAACTTCTTTTTCTCTTCCTTTAACAACTAGCACATTTTCTTTGCTTTGCTGAAGATACCTAACCTCATAAAATTTTCTGCTACAGTAAGTGAAATTTGCTAGAAAAATTGGCTATTTTAAAACATACTGATTGAAAGATTTGCAAATGCTCAGTTTTGTATAAGATTATAATAGACTGATTTTCAAAAATCTCTTTTGTGTGTCATTTTCTTGGGTGTTAAAGGTTAAAAAACTTTCCTGCTGGTGCTGAACTGGCCTGCTTAGTTGTATCTCAAGTTTTGTTTTGTGGTTTTTTTTTTTTCCAAGTATTCCATTCATAGCACTCATGTTGGAAAATGAGATGAAAAACCCCTTAAATTAAGCTCAGAAATAAAACAAATTCATAGCATTTGAGAAATCTGCAGCTCATCACAATTGGTCAGCATGCAAATGGAAAGCAAGCCTTGGGGTAAAAAATACTACTCTGACCACAGGGTTTTCTTTGATTTCTTTTGTTTGTTCTTCCATGATTCTGTGTAATGCCAGATTTTGCAGGTCATACTGTGTGCCTATTCCCCAGTGATTTCACTTGGTGGAAGAGCTCCTTCTGATTTGTCTCCGTTTCAGAAGCCAGCAGCTCAGAGTGAAGATTTGTTTTGACTGTCTTAACCTTGCTCTTTCACGTCAGCTTTTCTGGAGCTCAGCATTTCTGTTCTCCGTTGTAGGTGCCTTACCTACGCTGGGTATCCTTTAGGGAAAAGTGGAGAATCCACTTTGAGTTTTGACTGATGTCCTTTGCCAGCTAACTTTCAAGTTTTCTGTCTAATTTCCTAATAAAAATAAAAAATAGTAGGGAAACTTGGAGGGCAGAGAGTAATTTTTTGGAATTCTGATGATTCTAGGCCATGACTTTCATGTTGGCTATCAATGATGTGAAAGGTAAGCAGCTTAACCAGTGGTACCAAATGAGCCAGATGCATATCTGGAACAGAAGCTGGTACCCTGACACAAGATATTCAGTTACTAGGTCTCTCTTTCTCTGATACCAAACTCATATGTTGCTTGTGCTGTTTCAGTTATGTTCCTTTTCCCATGCTGAGCACTTTCATGACTCTGTGGTATTGTTAATCATGCAGAGATGGTGCAAGTGCAGGATGTATTAAAGAGATGAGAAATCCCCTCTGTCTTTGAAAATACAAATTCTCTCTCGCTAGAAAACAAGTCTTTGAATGCTTTGCATTCTTGGCAACCTATCCTGAAAATAATATTAACACATGCATTGTTTGAAGCTATTTAGAAAAACAGATCACGTAAAGAGGAAAATGCTGCCTTATGAAAAACTTATACTAGGTAGAAACATCCTGTTATTAGTAAAGTTTTTGTATTTTGCTGTTGCTCTAATTTTTTTAACAGATTCCAGTCGTTACACCAAATGACCTTTACTCATCTGCTCCAGTACAAACAGCACAAGGATTCACAACACTGGCTTTGCTGCAGCCATCTAGCTCTTGCCTTATTTATTTTTTTTTTTTAATGGAGAATCATGTTCTTCAAGAATGAGAGTTGGTTCTTCTGTAAGAAATCTCAGCAGAGGGAGACCAGCAGGTGCCAGAAAATGGTGTCAAAGCCTCTCACCTTGCTGAGTAGCGAATTAGAGCACCAAGAGCCCTGACCTAGGGGCCTGAGCCCTGCTCATTTAAAGCTTTTGGCCTCAAAAATCTCACAGCTGTAGCTTGTTCTGGTATCTGTCCTCTACAGGTAAACTAGAAAGGACAGCAATGTAATTTTCTGAATGGATATGCCTATTTCTATTGACTGTGGTTTCTGTGCTCTTTAAGTTGTAGAAAAAGCGCTGTGCATATTGGGCTTTCTCAGAGAGAAAATGTCTGGAAGCAACAAGGTATTCCGCCTTGTCCCAGGGCAGAAGAAAGACAGAGGGTGAGGCACCAGTACCTGGAAGATGAGAAAGCCTTGTAAGGCCTTTGGAATATTTTCAGTTTACCTGGAGAGAGGGTTGCTGTTTGCAGTCTCAGGGAAATGCCACTACACCCACCCTTCTAATTTCTCAGTACACTTATTTGTACTAATATGTATACATCCGTTCACTATTTATTTTCACCAAGTTTTTACCTCCTAGTTACAATTCCAAAATCAAGACTTCAGCAGAGCTTCTCATATATCACTTTACCCTCCTGACTGATCCTTTTTGATTTCTGGTTCATGACTGTAGTGTCCAGCTTGATCTGCCTTGATTTTTCCCTATGGGAGCCATCCTAAACAGGCTTCTGAAACAACTCAGTATCTGTGAAATAGCTCAGAAGAGGAAGCCAAAACCAAATACTGGAATCAGTATTCAAAGTATTGGAATTCCTCTCAACAGTTCAGAGTGGGAGGATGAGCACTCGTGTCCTTGTGGGGGAAAAAACGGAGCAAGAAGCCTCTTGTCATTATTTCGTATGTGTTTTTTTACTGGGTTTTCTGTGGGATTCCAGCCCTCAGGCCAATTAAAACATCTTGATCTGACCCCTGTCCTCAAGAAATAGAGGCCTTGCTAAGATAAGGAGACTAATCTATGCTAGTGGATCGAAGGGTCTAAATTGCAGTGCTGTGGCTCACCTATTTCCTCGGCTGTAGGAGTGGGGGTTTTTTGTTGGTCCTTATGAATAGTAGCTCCTCACTAGGTCTCTGGACTTTGACAAAATAGTCCTAAAGCAGTTGTGTGCAGGTCCGATCCCAAGGAAAAGGAGTCTAAGAAAAGGCTCAGGTCAGTAACTTGGGAAGGAGAGAGAAATTACTTTGTTTTCTTTGCGTTTTTTTTATTTTCAGTGAATTTTAGAATGAAATGCCTCAGAAGTTTATCAGTGTTGAAAAACAGAGGCCAGATATTCATCATCTCGCCTAACTTTTCTTTTTCAGTTCTCAAAGGGAGAAATCAGCTCCTTGACTGTAACACGGCTCAGTTCCAAACACGTGCACCATCTGAATTGTCTTCCTGTCCCCAGGAGGCTGGGGTGAAGGCACGCTCTGCTTTTATGTAGTAAGTACATGAGTAGAGGAAGGTACCATTAATCATCCTTGACTTATTAAATCATTCTTAAACAATACCTAAAAAGCTTTCAGATGGGTTTTCTGGCTAGGACATTCGATAGTAAAATCATCTGTGAATGATATTTGTTGAAGAATATCTTTCTATATATACGCTGCCAGCTTTTAGACGAGCCTGCAGGAATTGTGGTATAATCCCAGTTTTGGATGAATATCTGAGATGCAGAACAGCCTGTGTTTCCAGATNTCCCTGTTACTTTCTCCAAGGCCTGGGGCTCTTGAGGGCTGGGCTGAGTAGTAAAGACCGAGGCAAAGAAGGCATTCAATAACTCCGCCTTCTCCGCATCCTCCGTCACCATGGCTCCTGTGTCGGTCAACAGTGGGCCCACAGCTTCTCTGGTCTTCCTTTTTCCTCCAATGTACTTGAAGAAGCCCTTCCTGTTGAGCTTGACATCCCTTGCCAGGCTGAGTTCTAAGGCAGCCTTGGCTTTCCTCGTTTCATCCCTGCACGCTCTGGCGGCATTCTTATAGTCCTCCCAAGGGATTAGGCCATTCTTCCACTTAGTATAAACTTCCTTTTTCCATTTGAGCTTATTTAGAAGCTCCCTGCTTAGCCAGGCAGGCCTCCTGCATCCCTTGGCCGATTTCTTGCTCTTAGGGATGCACCGATCTTGAGCTTGGAGGAAGTGGTCTTTGAACACCAGCCAGCTCTCGTGAGCCCCTTTGCCTTCCAGTGCCCTATCCCACGAGATCTCCCCAAGCAGCTTCCTGAAGAGAAGATCTCCAATAAGCTGTAGCTTGGCAAGATCATAAGCCCCACAGGGAAGCAGCGTGGGTGAGATTGTTCAACTCAGGACTGGAGGATTCCAGGAGCCTAGTCCCAACCCTGCTGCTGGGCCAGTGCCTCAGTTTCCCCAAATGTAGTGTGACTTAGTGATGGTGTTGTGCCAAACAAGGAACAGGCGCTAAATAGGAAACACCCCACAAGATTTTTCACAATTACAATATTTTGTTGTCCCTCTTTATGATGCAGCAGAGAGATATTCTTTCATGGGGACAGAAATGTAAAGACTGTGCTTTGGGCTTACTCCTTAGTAAGGGTCTCCATCTCTCCATGGGGTCTAGTTAGAGGTCCAGTAATTACATGCATGGTGGCCCAAAAAAAGATTGACTAAATCTGTAATACACCAACTGGGGTTTGCTATCCTGACCTGCAGTATGTACAGCTGGGCTCCATCCTGCCCAGACATCCTAACTAGGAGGGTGCTGGTTATTCCAGAGCGGAGGAAGTGTAAGTAGTCGTATGCTTGCTTCTTATTTTGAGGTCAGAAAGCTTATAGTTTTGAAAAGCATCTGATTTTTTTTTTCTGTCAACAAAAACTCTTTCAAATGTAAAGCCCTGTCGTTGAGAAACTCCTAGCTGGTTCCATTTAATGGCTCTTAAGTAAATAGGAGGCTGCGAGAAGGATTAGTGAACGAATTACTTCAAAATTACTTGAACTTACGAATGCTGATTCTTTTGTGTATTGCTGTTGTCTGGGATAGTGAAATAGGCTAAACCAAATCCATTCCAGGCTTATTTTCCATGAATCTTTACTTACATGTCCCATTCAGAATAGCCTTTATATATTACTTTGTGGTACCAGTGGTTGTATTGGAAGATTTGCACATGTGAAAAAAAAACTCATCATATAAAATTTTTCTCCTAATTTCCCATAAAGTTCTGCTGAAATCTATTTGGATTGGGCAGGTGAGATCCAGAGCACTGCCTCTTTCATGAGCAGGCTAAATGTTTTACCTAAATGCAGAGTGTGGAAAGGTCAGTAGAAAAGACATGGAGAACTCAGAGGATGAAAATTGAGAAGTGAGGACAGTGTGTCCCCTTAGAATTACTGCAGGTGAGAACAGCAAAGTCAGCTCCTCAGCTCTCCAGACAAATTATCTGGTTAAGATCAAAGAACACCTAGGAATTTAATTCTATCCAGACAAAGTTTGTACTCAAAAAACCTGTTTCCTTTAGTCCTTACATTTCACTGCGTTATGCTGCACTCTCGGCAACCTTTTGCTGTCCAGTTTGTCTTTCTTGCTTCTCCCTTCTTCTAAATGATAGAAAAGCACACCTAATTTATTCTGGTTTCTCACTTTGTTCTTTTCCTCTTGCTCCCCTAAGGTTAAGACAGACTTTCTCTCCTAATTAAAGGATTTGTTCAAAACAAGCCTTCACCTGGAGCACCAATTCTAGAATCTAGAACCACAGATCTAGAATCATTCCTTTCTTCTCTGTTAAATTTACATTTGCTAACTTCTAGACAATTAATGAAGGACTAAATAATTTATTACAATCTTAAAAAAAAAAATATATTGAAGTTGTATTTCTATAATAAAATTACAAGGTAGTAAAATCAACTGGGATCTATGGGGTTTTTTAACTTTTCCTCACCATTTGCACTATTTAAATTTAAATTTAGACTTTCTGTACTCAACCTCTATCTTTTTAACATTTGCACGGTTAGGAAGCAGATTTTTCTCATGTCAGCCATTAGGATGATGGAACAAAGCAGAGCTGAAGTGCTCCTCTTATTTTTGGTTTGTAGCTTTCGTTTTGCCCCCAATTATCCCAAATCTAGGCACTATACTGGGATTTCTGGCAATTTGTGGGATGTTATCCCAGTTGCAATGTGCAGGGCTAAAAATGGTGGCTTGTGGCCCTGATCGTGCCAGCACTGTGCTTGTGACCTTTCCTTGCTGTCAGAGGATACAGAGAAGGCAACTCTGATACTGTTGGGAATCCTCATTTTGTCTTGGCACCTACGGTTCTGCCTGTCGTTACCATAATTCAGAATTTTGCCTTACTGTGGAGTGAATTTTCAGCTCCTAGAAGCAAGTAAAGTGAAGGTAACTTACTCCTCCTTTTTTTATCCTATAAGGTAAAAGACTTTTCTTCTGGCTTTGCTAAAAAGGTTACGGTACTGGGCTTGCAATACTTGTGCAGTTTTGCTCTTTCCCCTTTGCTCTGAATTGAGGGCTCCTCACGTGCAAACCGTGCTTCCCCACGTGGATGTGTTTGCTTGCTGACAAATCCTATGGATCTGTAACAAGTCTGTGAAGCTACCTGGGGATGTAGACAGTTTGAGACATCACGCCACCTCTACGCTAATGACACATATCTCTAGATCTCCTTTTTTAATCTGACCTGGATGGTGACAGTGTCCTGGTTTTCTTAGTGCCTGATCAACAAAGGGACTTGTGTGAGAGCTGGATGACTAGCTGAGATTTAATTTAAGTAGGGCAGAAGTGATACTGCTGGGGAAAGCAGCCTAAGACCGTGGTAGAGATTATGTCTTTTCCTATTAATGAGAGAGAGTATCCTCACCTGAGTAATTTCACAATTCGGAGATCAGCATTGGTCGTCTTTGTTTCCAGTTTTAATTTAGCATCAAAGCTGTGATAATTTTATCCTGCAGTGAAATTCTTATTCTTATCCTGGCCTCTGGGGCCTCTGGCTGCATCCCTGTAATGTGGTCTGTGAGTTGACTTGCCCATGAAATAATTGTAAAATATGCAAAGACCTGATTGCTTTTCACAGTAAACTGGTTTTCTGCTCATAATTGGCACTTTTAGGATATTAGACAGAGATTTGTATAGGGGAAAGGTATATTTTTCTTCAGTGAAAATTGCTAAAGGTTTTGATTTTTATTATGGTGGAAGTTTTGCTTTATGCAGATTTTTGGCAATGTTACTGGAAACTGTTGTATCAGTAGACTTGATCTGAGTCTGTGAACACTTAATGGTACAGGAGAATACCCATCCAATAGCAAACCTACGATGCAGCTTTCCCTTGTAGGGGCAGGGGTGGAGGGATTTGCCCTCTGACCCCTTTGGCAGTGCTCCTCCAGCCTGCCTAATTTAAGCCCATGACTTGCATCTAAGTTTCGGGTACTTGAAATCGTCGTGCTCCGAACCCAAGTATACCACTTCTCTGTTGTATTCAGTGGGGAGAGGTAAGTGCCTTTGATAACTTCAGGAAAATCCCTTTGCCTAAATCAGATGTCCGAATAAGGTCTAATAAACTGCTCTTCTGGGAAGCCTTTGAAGGCACCTGACTCTTTTGTAACACAAAAGTTTTGAGACATCTTAGTAGGATAAGGGCAGCTGGGCAGAGCTGATGCTGATGGCACATCTTAGAGTTGTCCTGGAGTTGTTCCTACAAGTACTTTAGGGATTGGTTGACCTCAAAGCTCATGGAGCTAAATTTGGCTCTGAGATGCTTCACGCCCATGGTGCAGTGCACGGAGCTCTGGCTGAAAAGAGGAATCTGCCTTTGGAGATTTAAGAACAGCCCTTTTGTTATGACCCCTTGCTATAACCTTTGTCTTCTTGCCTTGAGGTTATACAAATGAACTGTAGTCAAGGGACAGCTGAACTAAGTCAGGAGATGAAGATTGCAGCACGTGTACCCCCCTAAGCTGGTTTATTGTGTTTCCCATTAAAGCTATCATGTGGGACAGTCTGCATTTGGAGAAACACCCTTTCTTTTGAATGAGATACTTTTTTCTTTTGCGTGTCTAAGAAGCACCCACTCTGTTCTGGAGCTATCATGAGGAAAGGTGTGTGGCACCTTAAAAACAAAATCAAGAAGAGATAAGAACAATGCCAATAACTGGTTTGGGGTGGGGTTTTTTGCCCTTTTTTTTTTTTTTGTGGTGGTTTACCTCTACTGTGGAGCTTATTACCTTGTGATATACATCCGCTAGAGAGACTAGAGGGGTTTGGGTGCAGTGGGAGGATGGAGGAATAGGATAACTGTTATAGGTGTCTCTAACTAGAAATTGATCCTGAATCATACTTTCTGGAGGGATCAGCTCTGTTTACATAAGAAACCACTGTGCAGAGTGCTTTAAATATAGGTAGACCTTGCCTTAAAGATCTTACTTGTCTGTAAAAGACAGAGAATAAGGGCCAGAGAGGCTTTGGAAATGAGACATTTTGAAATGTTGAGCCACCATAACTTTATTGAGTACTGAAGATGATTTCTGCTCTGCCATTTGCCTGTTTTCCTTCAGCAGGGATGTGCAAGCTACCTCAGGCAGGTCTGCAAGTCTTGACTTCTATTCTGTTCCCCCACAGGAGAAGCTGTGACAGGAACCAGGCAAATGTACTATGAAAAATTGCAGAGCCATTATTATGGAAGAGTGTTTTGTACGGTGTAAACCCAGCCTGGCTGACAGTGCAGAGCTAAGAGTGAAATGTTCAGTAAACCAGCTGGTAGTGCAGATCAGTTGTGATGTCTCCCCGGGTTTCCAAAAAATGTGGACTGTGGAGCTACAAGCCACTGCCAGCCGTGCCCAGCTGCAGCTTGGGAGGCATAAATCAGCAGCCTCCAGCTACGGAATCAAGGTCTAAAGGGACTAATCCAAGGACTCGCACAACTCAGCCATCATCTGCAGCAAAGTTAGCTTCAGGAAGGATTGGGCAGTGAGGTGGCTGAATGGGAGCTGGCTCAACAAAGTTCCTACAAAAGTGAGAAGGTGCCAAAACCCAAGTTTGCTTCATGTAAGTGAGATCTGCTAAAATTCTCTTTGTTCATTTATTTATTTGTGACAGGCCAAATCAGCTTGCAAGGGGAAGGGAGCAGTACTTTTGTATTCAGTTAATCCTTTTTGCGAGTCCTGCTACTGAGGACAGTTATCTCTCTACCTTCAAGCAAAATGGGGATTTAAACATCAAAGCGCTCATTTAAATTCTGGAGGCCAATGAATATGGAGTCCTCAAACCTTCCAGCACTTGTGCTGGTTTCTCCTTTGCTGTGGGCCTGATCCTGCCCCCTTGGTCACCCACAGCAACTGCAGAAGCCAGCAGGAACTCTGGCCAGGAGGAAGCTCTGTAGCTCAGCGTAGCACAATGGGTTCTTTGCACGAAGGCACAAACCCAAACTGCTGTTCAGCCTTTTGGCAAGGGCAGTCACCCGGGGTTTAGCTCAAATTAATTTAAAACTTGAAACCTTGGGAGTCTTGTTTGGCCTCTGCAAAGTTTCTTCTCCAGTTTGACAGAACAGTCGCTCCTTGTTTTTCTCGTGGAAACTGCTGCTGTGGCCGGGAGCCTGGGGAGCAAGGAGTCCTGTGAGGCTGCGCAGGCAGTGTCAGCCCACACCTCCGCGGGTCACACCATGAAATCAAGCACATCCTTTAGCCAGGGCTTCTCATGCCCGGGGTCACTCTTTAAGCCAAGTCAGAAAACATTTTGTGGATTTTGTCTTTCAGTGTTTGTTTTTTAAGGCCGCGAGTGATGGATGTTAGTGCTTTAATATTAAAAGTACCTCACTTACCACAAGGCTGAGAATGAGGAGCTCCCAAATAATATAAAAATACTGACTTGTGGCTTTTGCTCCCCACTGGGGAGGTGAAAACACACATGTCTTTCCCAAGGAGCGCTGTTCAAGTCCCTTGCTGTTGCAAAATCATAGGATGCATTCAGACCTCTCTTCTGGTTCTGAATGGATTCCAATTTCTGTGAGCATGTTCCCTCCTGATAAGTACTTGGGAAATAATCTGTGTGACCATATTCAGCCTCCAAGTCCCACAGCACTTGCTTTTGGCTGAAGTGGTAGGTTTTTAACATGCGTCTCTTACAGTCTGACTATATGAGGAAAGCTTCTTAGGAGAGCGGAAAAATAACACTGAATTGCCAATACCATAAAAAAAATCAGTACTTACTCTCATCTAGAAATCTGTTCACATTTAAATATGGGCATTTGTACACAGGAAAGTCATTCCATGGACAGTCATATGAATAAAACCCAATCCATGGGCATATTCATGCGTGCTGAAGGATGAGGCGTCGGCACATTTGAGCTGAGCGACTGCTGTAGGTTCAAATTCGTGCTTGTAGACACTGTCCTGGTAGCAGCCAGCTGTCCCCAGGTGTGGACTCTAGCTCAGGCAGGACAGTTAAAACATGCTGACATCTAAGCTGAAAAGTTACTGTACGACTCACTGTCCAATTGCTAAGGGACCATTCTTGATCTTAAATTTACTTTGCAGTTGATGTAAAATTTTCTACCAAAATTGTCTGTTGCTAAGAGATTTCTGCTAAAAACTGTATACTGCTCACCTTTCTCAGGCGCGCGGCATGGAAGAACACTTACCTCTATGAGCATGTACAAGGAGAGCAGTGTAATCCCAAGGTTATATACAATGAGGTGAGCCCTGAGAGAGAAAGGAGGCCTGTCTTTCATGAACTTGTTGCCCAGCCATATGCAGAGTAGGTATGCTCCAGTAAGGAAAAATGTGGGAAGGTAAGAGTCCAAAAGGAACCATCCTCTAACCCTGGCATCTGTAAAGAAACACATCCAGCAGGCAATTAAGAAGGCTATGGTAAAATATTGCTAAAATAAGGCAGATCACATTGTGAAAAAAGTCTGCTAAAACCATGAGAGAGAATCTGCTAGGCTTTGTTTGTAAGAGCTACCCATTGCTTTTACCCTCCCCAAAACTGCCTACTGATTAAGAGAATGCATGCTGAAAACTGCCTGAAATTCCCTAATAATTTAAGGTCACTTAAATCTCTTCATTTTAACAGAAAAGTGAAAATTAAGTGAAGAAAATATTCCTATATGCTTTTAAAATGTAATTTAATGTTTTAATTTAGTATTTTATTAAATTGTATTTTAATCATGGAATCATAGAATAGAATCATAGAATCTTCGTGCTCAAAAAAGGCCTTTAAGATCATCAAGTCCAACCATACACACACAAAAAACCCCTCCTACAATCTCTGCCACTAGAGCATAATCCCCCTAGGGATGGTGACTCAACCCCCCCCCTGGGCAGGCTGTTCCAGTGCCTGACCACTCTTTCAGTAAAGTAATTCTCCCTAATATCTAATCTAAACCTTCCCTGCCACAACTTCAGACTATTTCCTCTGATCCTGTCATTATTCACTTGGGAGAAGAGGCCAACACCCACCTCTCTACAACCTCCTTTCAGGTAGTTGTAGAGAGCAGTGAGGTCTTCCCTCAGCCTCCTTCCTGTTCTCCAGGCTAAACATGCCCAGTTCCCTCAGCTTCTCATATGACTTGGTCTCCAGACCCCTCACCAGCCTGGCAGCTCTCCTCTGGACTTTAATGTCCCTTTTGTACAGAGGGGCCCAGAACCGAACACAGTACTTGAGGTGGGGCCTCACCAGTGCCGAGTACAGAGGCACTATCGCTTCCCTACTCCTTCTGGCCACACTATTCCTGAT
>VXBO01005933.1:189711-221611 GCA_013400135.1 Rhinoptilus africanus | reverse complement strand
CTCGTCCTTGGTTGCAACTTTCCCCCCTGCATCCAATAAGGGATGGAGATTCTCCCTGACACTTTTTTGTTGTCCTTTATGTTAGTGGCCAAGTTGAGCTCCAGCTGGGCTGGATCTGCTAATCTGCTCAATGGGCAGTTTGCAGATAGTATTAGATACAAAGGATGCATGTAAGGTTTCCAGTTCTTATATTATTTCAATTCTGCAATTGCTGTATAAGTGTGAAGGTATATAACACTTGCTAGAAAACATTTATAGAAGGGGAGATTTTTTCAAAAAACATTAAATATGGAAAACAAATGGCAAATATTTGATGGTTATCAAAGCTATTTGGCAAGGCAAGGGATTGCTTTCTCACAGTTTCTGCCCCGTTTGCCTGGTCCTGAAATGAAATATTGAGGTCAAATCCTGCTTGCCTTATTCACACGAGTAATCCCATTGGCAGTAATCAGATAGCTCAGTGTATGCGAGCAAAGCCTAATCCTGTGTGCCAAGCTGGAGGCACCACTTCATTGTCCTATGAGTGACTGGATGTCGTGAGCGAAAGGAGTGTTTTCTTTTTCTTTTTTTTTTTTTCCCCAAGACTGAGCAAAATTTAGAGTTAATTTTCCACAGCAACAATCTTCAGACATTTATATATGAAAAGAATGGCTAGTCATGGCTAGTTTTTCAAAAAATGTTACTCTGACGATTTATGGATTAAGTGAAGAAATAAATCAGTGAGGAGCTATCGTGCAGGTCACAGTAGTTCTTTCAGCTCTTAGAAACTGTTATAAATTATTGAGTTTATTTCTTACAAAGACCAAGATTATGTTAAAAATTGTGAAACAAAAGGTATTCACAGTGCATGAAAAATCATTTTACTGTTTTTCTGCCTGTGTTGAATTTGGACAGGACCAGGCAAGGGATGATGCGCAAACCAAACGTGCCCAAGCGTTTAACAAACTGTTGCCTACTGCAATTTTGCTGTGCTGTATTCTTTCCAACTATTCTTTCTCAGAAAGAGATGCATACAGGTATACACAAAGTGAGATTTTAAGTGAGTTAAAGTAATCTGCTTATGAACAGGGCTATGAACATCAGCTTGGTTTTTCATTACAGTCTCCCTCCACTTCCCACATTGCTTCCATCGCAGTGGCTGTAACACTCATCTGCTGGATTTGGGCTCTGCATAGCATGTTAGCTCTTTTGCAGGGAAGACTTTTAACCAGACCTAAGTTACTGTGGAAGTCCAGTGCTCTCCTTGTTTTGACTCTCCCTTCTGGACTCCCAAAAGCCTCTGGGAGAGGAGAGGTGTAGGATAAAAGCTGTCATGACAGTACAACAATCTATGACAAAGCACTACGCTTCCTTTTGGATGGTCTTGCTTTGTTGTGCTATACCAAGCTGTAATGCCTGTTTTCTGTTTTCAGATTTCAATGTCTATTTAATATCACCTCAGTGTGAGAGTAAAACTCTTGCAATGGCCATCCTAAAGTTCACGAGACACTAGTGGAGCTCTGGAATGGATGTTTTTGAGGAGCTTCTTCTCCCATGTGGGCTTCAAACAGGTTTTCCTCCCATGTGGGCTTTAAACAGGACACAGGAGTCATAGGACAGGTGAAGGTTATGCATGTGTTGATCTACTGTATGTTTTTGGAGCATAGGGATTTAAAATGGATATCCTAAATGAAGATGTAGAAAGCAGTCATGTCAGCAAGGCTGCTGTCTAGAGAGGGTCTCCCCATCCAAGGATTGCAACACCGGGTGTATAAAGGTTACTTGCACAAAAGCCACCTGGCATCAGTACATGATGAACCAGCATGTTTGCTCAAAGAGGAAAAGTAATTGGAAGAGATGAGAATACAAATTAGACTAAACAGCATTAAATGCTGCTCTAGTATGCCCTCAGAAAGTATTCACTCTGCTGTGAGTGGCCACAAGCATGTGGGCTGATCCATACAAAAGCAGAACTCATGTGTTTGTTCAGGTCAGCATGTCGAGTATTTTTAAGAATTATACTATTTCCATTTCAAAAGAAATTATTAAAACGTGTACCCTCACTGATCATTTTCCACCCTGACCTTGGTACCTTGAAGGGTAAGACAGTTATTGGTAGGAAGAGGTTTATAAACAGCAGCCAAGGAACGTGACTATTTTGCTTCCACTTAGGCTTATCCCTGAATGACAAGAAAAGGGAGGTTTTTATGCGGCAGGAAGGGGGAGGAAAGGAAGTGTATTTTGAAAGAAGTTATCGGAAGAAGGAGAGATCAAATGTATTTCTGTTCACTGTCAGTTTGCTCTCCATGTTCAAGTACTGTAAAGATACGCTGTCAATAGGAGAAAGAATTACTTTTACAATGTTGAACCTGCACAGCATCTGAATTTGAGACCAAAGCAGTGAATAAAGCCACAGTGTGAAAGCGCTGGATTACGGCAGGGGAAGGAGCAGGCGCCCACAAGCTCTGGTCGCTCCATGAATGAGCTCATTGACGGTCACTGGCCACAATGTGCCAGACCCTTGGGGTGAAATCTTGGCTCCTGTGAAACGGGTGGCAGGCCTCCCAGGCTCTTTAAAGGTATCAGGCTTTTATCAGTGAGGTTTAGAAACATTTTGGTTCAGGTTTCTGTATAGCTTTGGCCAGTTGGTATCTGAATAGATTGAGACCTTTACAGGCGCAGGGGGTAGATGGTTTTGCACCAACTGCCTTGCTACTCTTCACGCTCAATTAAGGAGAGGAGTGCTTGTTACTCTTACATAACTTTATTAAAATACATCTATTCTTGACCACCTCTGTTTCTTTCATAGATAAAAGAAGCAACCAATTAACTAGATTTAACTCCTGCAATTCATTATTCCGTAATTTTGCATAACACCAAACAATACTCTGCAGATTAATGAGACCCTGGAAAAATGCTCTCTTAACAAACAATATAGCTATTTCACTGTGTCTCATTTTGCCTTGAGCCTAGATAATCTCCTATGCCGAATAATATGGACCAACATCAAATTGTACGACTGCTTCTTATTAAGAGATGCAACCGATGGGCATCTACGTGGCTTCTGTTCCCTGATCGAAAGGACTTTGTCCGCTAGTTCAAAAGCAAACATTGAGATAAATTTGTGTACAAAGTCCAGCTGACACCAGTGAACAAAGGCACAAAATATGCTTATGTATAAATCAAACTTAGATCTTTGAAAGTACAGCCCTTATTTTAGTAGTGCAGTACCGCAGCTTGTGTTAACTTGGTGCTACCCCTGCCTCTGGGAACTAGCGTGTGGCTTTCTGTCTCTTCTCGTGCCCTCAGCTGCATCTGGTAATGATGACTAAAACCAGTATAATGATACCAGTATTTCAGGAGTTACTACCTAAAATATAAATCATAAATAAGGGATTGTGGTTTTTTTTAAGAATACATCATTTTTTTTCTATCCTTTTAAGCCATCTTGCTGCTGAATGAAGCGTGTGCTGTAGATGAAAATTGGTGGAGAGAAAGAAGGCGAACAGTTTGTTGACTTTAGACACTTGGGGAAGCTCTTGAGAATTCATTAGACTTTAATTTGTGGCATCATTCTATCCAATTTAAAACTGTTTGCAGTTTATTGTGAATTATATGTGCGTATAAACACACTGGAGGGAGCTATGTTATTCACGAAATGTCTGATACTCTGTCATTATACCACCAGATAAATTAAAGATCATAGTGAAGGGGCACGGACAAACAAATGCTATCTTCAGCATTCATGTCTGGAGAGGGATTGTGATGTACTTGGCAAGTAATACAAATAATACTTGTTTAACTGAAGTGCTTTCTAAAAGCCCAAAGGGATCTGTGTGGTATTCTGCACAGGTTTAACTACAGTTCATTCCTTCAAACAATTTGTGCTGGACCAACAAGGAAAGAGGCAGGAAGGAGAACATCATGTCCATTTGAAAAAAAAAAAAACCAAACTAGTACTTCTATGCTTGTGATCACATTTCTTTGTTAGTATTAAAAATGCACTATTGTAGAAGCCATAATAAAACTTATTCTGTTTTAATTACTTCTGCTGCAGTTCCTAAGCTGATCAGTATTTCTTGACCAGAAATCTTTCTTTCAAGCTTCACATCTACTGCAGAGATAATGGAAAAGATTTTGTCATCAGCCAGCCAGATAAGAAAAATGAGAATTTCTTGGGTTTAAGAATGCTATAATTTTCTTTCCCTTGTCCTCCTAATTAAGCAAGAACTGTTTCTGGGACCCGAAGGATATTATTGCAACAAAATGATAGTACATAAGTGTTTGTCCATCCACACAGGCAACAGTTCTGGACTGAACCATGGGGAAAAGTTTGCAAGGCTGTTCCTGAAGTTGACTGTTTAAGCCCAGCCCTACCAGCAGCAAGGTGGCCTTACAGGGACCTTCTCTGAAGACTGCTCTCTAAATTCCTGTCATACCTCTTTCCTCTAGTTGCTTGGCTCTCTTAGCCCTGACTTTGACACTCCATCCTCATCTTGTCACAGCCTTTCTCCTTCTTTCTGCGCTCCTACTTCAGGTTGGGTTGGGATTTTTTCGACTGTTATTTGTTTCAGTCCTAACAAAGCACGAGACACCTCTAAGCCACAGTTATTCAAGTTATTCTTGTTCAAATTTTTCTAGAAAGCAAGAACAGGAAGTAGAAAGATGCATCTGTTCTCCTGACCCATCTATTGTTTTACTGAAATTTTAGATGTGATCCTGCAGGCTGCTAAAAACCTTTTCTTGATTTTGCTCCAATCATTCTCCCGAATTAGACTATCTGATAGATGGCTGGACCAAAAAATAACTATATTATGAATAAGAATCAATCCCAAAACAGATCTTCCACTTTTAGAAAAATCCAGGCTTTCATCTTTTAAAATTTACATTAGTGTTTAAAATGGAAATCCTTTGATATTCTCAGAAACAAAGGACTCTCAACTCTATTGATTTTTTTTGTCTCAAAAAAAAAATCAGTTGCATATTTTCTTTGACCTTCAGTATAATGTGATTAGTTTTAATTTGTATTACAGATAATATTATGTCAGACAGTCAAAACAAAAATCTGTCTGCTTTCTACAAATGCAGTGCATTGATAGATTTCCTACAATAATGGTGTGTTCCTGCAAATACTGTGATTTTGCCTCATCTACATTTTTCAATAAGAAATTATTCAGATAGAAGATTTTGACTGCTTCTATTTAGTGGAATATTTTTGAGTAGTCATCTGGGTAGGTAATATTTCCTAAAAGGGCTATAGGTGGAAAAACTTACCTCGAGGTCCGAACATATAGTCCACAAATGCATTTACTTCCCGGTCAAAAGCCTTCAGGTACTCCTAAAAAATACAAAAAAAGGTTGTGTGACAAAGACATTATCTCATGGCTCACATAGACAATACAATTAAAAAAACCCTAACAAACTGGCAAAGAGCGTGTCGTGCTCAAGTATTTCCAAAGTAAGCAACAGCATATCTACTGAAAAAACCCAAACCTCTTTAAAAATTGATTTAGGGCAGATTGTGGTTCAGATAACAATAGAGGCCTTGTTACTGGAAACTGCCCCAAACCAGAACTCTTTAGGAAGGGAAATGAAGGTTCTACAAATTAAAAAGAACAAGTATCACAGCAAACCCATCAGTGATGGATGTAATTTTCGCTCTACTCAAGTTTTTTGTTTGTTTTTGTTGTTTCTTCAAATGATTTTTTTTCTTTTTTTGTAGAGAGCAGTTGGTGATTCCTTTGCTAAGCTTCACAAAGCTGCCTGGTTGTAACCAGCCTACTGACAGTGCATCAGCTGAGTATCTCCATGCTTTACTCTTAAGAAGGAAGCCTCTGGGGTAAGTCAACTGAGACTTCTCTAAGTCAGGCCCTGAGTTCTTAAAAAAAGTCCACAGGAGAACCCAGACCTCCAGTAATGAAGTTCAGGCCATGTAGGGAGGGAGGAAGAGGGGGCAGGAAGAGGAGGTCTACGTTACAGAGACATTGTGTTTTGAGGTCTAAGTCAACTAAGCTGCGAAGCTGGCAAGCTTGTGTCTGTCTGTGACTGAGTTGGGAGCTAAGCCATGATCAACACAGTCCTTCCCTCAGTCGAATGTGGTGGCCTTTCCAAAATACTTCTTCCCAGAGGCCAGTTATGGGCAGTAGCTTCCTGCATGCCGGTGCCTGAACAACTCTTTGCCACAAGCCTGAGGTCAGCCAGGTTTTTCCTCGTCTCCTTCCAACAATGCCCTGCTCAGTGAATTAATTTCAACACTGAGCTAATGCAGCCAAGCTGAGGGGAAAGACACAGAGTGATGCTGAGCATCTCCACAGGGCAAGAGCTGCCGAGGGCTGTGTGCGCCTTGAATGCCAGAGATCTCCATGCCAGCCCAAGCTGCAGTCACCATTAGCAGGTCCGTCTTGTGAAGAACCACATTTGCACACCAGCAGGTCCAGCCCTGGCCTCTGCATTCCCCTGCTGGGGCTAGGTCTGGGCAGGGAGAAGCTCCAAGCCCCTTGTGTTTCTTCTGCTCTTATGTTTTGGTCCTCAGGATGTTCAAAGTGGACAGATTTTGTGTGAATATGTGGCAGCAAGAGGTTTTGCAGCATCCCAGGCTGTAAAGGTCTGTCTCTGCAGGATGCTGCCGTGCTCATCTTATCTTAAAGAAAAATGCAACAAAACCCCCAAAACTGAAAGTATATATATATTTTTTAAACAAAAAAAAATTATAAGACTTGCTCTGAAAATGGAGAGAATGAAACTGATGATGCATGATACAAAAAGATTTCTCATACTTTGCAGCACTGAGGAAACTAAACCAGCATTTAGGAAAGGGTCCCAACTACTGCCCCTGGAGAAAGGCAGTTTCTCAATTTCCAGCAATTTCCTCAGCAGATGGCTTCTGTCATAGGAGGTGGCTCCGTTTCCAGGTGCAGGACCTGTGCAAAGATCTGCTTCTATTTTTACCTCCTTGAGCTGTGCAGTTTTTCTGCTATTATTTCATGATGAAGGTACTGCCACTTGGGGAATGCCACGCTGCTGTTTGTCTGTGATGAGCCCACCTGCTGCATTAATCTGAAACAGAGCTGCTCCTGTGCTTGATGGTTTTGTGGTTAGACTTGACAAATTGCTTTGAAAAAAATATGTTTATGGATTCAAGTGACTTGTAGGAATGAGCATGCAAAGCTACTTGCTTTCATGCTTACGTTATATAAACAAAACTGCCATGTCAAGAACAAAATAATAAACCACTTATATTCTTTTTGTATTAAAATATATAGACAAAATTACTCTCAGCTGCATTGAAATGGAAATTAGGGACTGAATTATTTTAACAGTTATATGGAGGAGTAAGAATTGTGGAATAATTATTAAGGAGAAAGAGAAGAATGAAGACTTAAAAAAAAAAATAGAATCATAGAGTCATTTAGGTTGGAAAAGGTCATTGAGTCCAACCATAAACTTAACACTGCCACTAAACCGTTTCCCTAAGCACTATGTCTACCCGTCTTTTAAATACCTCCAGGGATGGCAATTCCACCACTTCCCTGGGCAGCCTGTTCCAATGCTTAGTAACCCTTTCAGTGAAGAAATTTTTCCTAATATTCATCCTAGACCTCCCCTGGCACAACTTGAGGCCATTTCCTCTAGTCCTATAACCTGTTACTTGGGAGAAAAGACTGACTCCTACCTTGCTACACCCTCCTTTCAGGTAGTTGTAGAGAATGATAAGGTCTCCCCTCAGCCTCCTTTTCTCCAGGCCAAACGACTATATCTCCTTCAGCTGCTCCTCATAAGACTTGTTCTCCAGACTCCTCACCAGCTTCATTCCCCTCCTCTGGACCTGCTCCAGCACCTCAATGGGCCTGATGTTTTGGGCTGATGGGCCCAAAACTGAACACGATATTTGAGGTGGGGCCTCATCAGTGCTGAGTACAGGGGATGACCACTTCTCTAGTCCTGCTGGCCACACTATTTCTGATACAGGTCAGGATGCTATTGCCCTTCTTGGCCACCTGGACACACTGCTGGCTCATATTCAGCCAGCTGTCAACCAACGCTCCCAAGTCCTTTTCTGCCAGGCAGCTTTCCATCTGCTCTTCCCCAAGCCTGTAGCGCTGCATGGGGTTGTTGTGCCCCAAGTGCAGGAGCCGGCACTTGACGTTGTTCAACCTCATACTATTGGCCTTGATCCATCGATCCAGCCTGTCCAGATCCTTCTGTAGAGCCTTCCTACCCTCAAGAAGATCAACACTCCCACCAAACTTGGTGTTGTCTGCAAAATATATCAAGACTGCTTTTTGCATAGGTTGCTGTTTTAATTGATCCAAAATGTGGTAGCTGACCTCTTACACCTGGCTAGGATGAGCAGACAGCATGCTGAGTAGATGAGCCATTCTAAAGTTAAATCTACCTCCTTATGAATGTGCTTAAATGACACGGTGGTGACTTGTACCAGCTCCCAGCCCTGCTCTGGTCTATTTTAATTAGCACTAGATGTGTTCAGTGCCTGTTTTGCTTTCATTGATAATTTAAGAGTAGAAATTTTTCTAGGAAGTACAGCAGAAGAAACAAATATATTTCATAAGAATGTCCCAGCCTTTGACTCCCTTTTAGCTTTTTAACAGCTTATCTTAGTTTACAGGAACAAAAGTAGAGATTTACAAGATACAGATTTACAAGGTTGTTAAAGAAAAGACATCTGTTTATATACCTAATACTAGTACTAATGTTCGTGGAAAAAAAATCTAAAATCTTACTTTAAAAAAGGTAAGTTGTTTTGTGTGATTAGTCTTGTCACCTTGCTGTCAACACCGCTACAAGAGACCGTACTGTATTGCTGGGTTTTAGAACATGTCCTTAATAGTGCCCCTGGGCAGATTAGATGCAAATGTCTTGCTCAACATGATCTGTTGTATTTCTAAAGAAAAGCAAATAAAAACAGCCTGAACAAAAACACATGTTCAGACAACTCACTTCTCTCTGGCAAATCACTGTAATAGCCTTTATCAATGAAAGTATTTGAGTTACAAGGCTAAAGATTAACGTGTATTTCATGGTTTTCCTTCTGTTGTACAGGGCATTGCTCTGGGCATTGGCAATGCTAGGAGTTTGGCAGGATTTCACATAGATTTGTGGAAGATCTATTTACCTACACCTATGAAAAAGACATTAGGTTATCTGAGGAAATCAAATCACCCAAATGGAAAGATCAAGAGGGAGCATAAAGCTGTTGCTGATAAAGCAACATAGACATTTCTAATGAGTTTCAATATTTTTTCAACAGAAATGGAAATAAGTTACTAAGTAGCGTGGTGTGCATGTATGAATTACTGTTTTCATGCTGATTGCACTTAAAATACTATTTCAAAGTCAGCAGGTATGGAAAAAAAATCAGTTCTCATTCTTTGCTTATATATATCTTTGTTAGTGTTGGTCTTCACTGGGAGACCAATGTCTACTGGTTTCCTAATAGTTTAGTAAAAGTAGTATGAGCTATGCAAAAAATGACGTACTTGGTATCTAAACAGTGCAGGTATCAAAATACCTTTGATTTGTCAAAATACCAATGATCTTTAGGCATTATCTTCCATCCACTGAAAATACTGCCTCAAGTGATTTAAGTTTCTCTCTATACAGCAATAAAAACCAGGCTACTGGGGTCCAATAGAAGCATAAAAAAACTCCTTTCTTTTACAGAAGCAAGTGGATGGACGTGTCGCTGTCAGCTACAGTGACAATCTTAAAAAATCTCCCAACCCTAGCAAACCAATACCACAGTCTAGAAGCAAGGAGTTTTGGACAAAGTAACTTGTTAGATCCTTTGGGAACAGGAATGACCACCAATGGGCTAAAGAGCCCACCGAATGTCCTAGGTCCTAGTGGCTGCAGTCACAAACTCTTCAGAATAAGAATTTGTCCACACGTATGGGGTCTCCATAACCCATGTTAGTCTGAGGATGGATATTCTAAGATTAAAGGCTTCTTCAAGTTCAGAGTTGGCAATACCAGGCTTTTCTGAGCTAGCGTGGGAACTCATATTCAAAGTGTTCTTCATGTGCATAAGATAGTGTTACAGACAATAACTGTGATTAAAAGACAATTATTAAATACAAGCATACATGATGAGGTATGTTTGTGAGGCTTTTTGTTGGAAAATGTGGATTTTAAATGGCTTTCTGAAATAAACTTCCTACAGAGGAGTAAACTGCATTCAATCTCACTTATGCTACCAAGTAATCTCTTGTATTATCTTCTATGATTTGTGTTTTATATCTCTAGGGGAAATATGCATATAACAATCCCTAAAGAAAGCGGCAGAGAAAGATGAAGCTGAAGGCAGAAAGGTGAGCCAGAGGCTGCTATGTATTGTGTCATTAGAACAAGGGGGATATTCAATCGAATTGGGAGACAGGACATACAGAAGTTGATAATAAACCATTGCTTTATGGAATCCATAATTAATATATGTAACTCACTGCTAGATAATCTCACTGAGAGTAGGAACAAGCTGGAGTGAGCTCATGAGAGAAACAGACCAGCTAGCTGGGGGATGAGACCGCCTCAAAGTCCCATGGATGCACAGGGAGGGAGCAAGGGAAGGAGAAAGATTAGCTAGAAGGGACGTTATGTCAGATCTTTTTTAGCATTTCAGATGAATTGTGTCAAGAAACAGAAACTGGATGCCTTATTTGATATGGTAATTTTGGTGTCCCATGTTCTGAGACATTCTTTCAACTCTGATGGCTGACCAAGATTAGGGACTAGCAACCTTACAAAGCCTTAATCAGCACAGCCAGAGCTCCCAGTAAAAGCACAGCCCTCTGACTGTGGTAAACTCGGCTGGCTAAAGGGCTCTTTTGCCAACATCAGATGCATCCACTTGGGAAGTTTTTGCTAGCGTAGCAATCTCATGGCCTCATTCCTTCCTAACAAGCGGCACCACAGAGCTGCCAGACTTTTGTAACTGGATCTGTGCTCAGAAGGCACATAATTAGGTGTGACAGAAGTGACCGGAGCTAAGCAGTACTGCAGCAAGGGAAATTCTGCTGGTGGTTCGGGTCCAATGAGGTGCCCATATAATCTGTTAGCAATGTTTGGTAATGCTTCTGTTTTGCAGAAGATAACCAAGAATAGCTAAGGGATAGAACACTGATGACTCCATCTAAGGATTTGTTATTATGAGTTCCAAGAGAAGAGAGATCTGTATCTCTGGTTTGGAAATGCAAGTCGTATAATACATTTTAATTTAATGCAAAAATCTCTGTTTGAAAAATACGATATGGGTGGAGAAAAAGCAAAAGGCGGCTGCTCCAGCTTTAGCACAGAAAATAAAAATTGAATGGTCTTCCTATATTTATCTTCCTTTTTCTTTTCTTCTAAAAGCTCTCACAATAAACTGTAAGCACTCCAGAAGAGAAAGATGTTGTTATTCTAGTCAGTAAATTATTTAAAATAATTCAAGAACAGCTTTGAAGGTAATGAAGAACAGTACCGCTTATGCTTGAGAAACACATAGTATTTCTAAAAGATTCCAGTAAAACCCATGTCTGGCTTGAAAACAATTGATTTGATTTTCAGTGTTTTTCAAACAGATTATATTTTATTCCTATTATTTTCTCATCCTCTGCAATATATGCTCCATCTGCTGCTAAAGTTTGCATGCATATTTGCAAATATCCTTTTGATATTACCAAATTCAGCACTTTTTGCGACAAAAAGGGCAGATTCGTTTCAGCTGAGGGTTATTTTTGCATGTATTTGGAAATTACTGACTGCGGGTTGGCAGCCTGCACAAGGCTGGTAGCCCACAGGACTGCCTCTTATCTGGCGGAGAAAGGCAGTGGAGGAGCCAATTCATCAAATAGGCTGGTTTTCTCTAGAGGGGATTGAGAACAGCTGATTGAACGGTGATTACAGACAGAATTGCTGAACACCTTCTCCTGAGCAGATTTTGTCACTGCAGAGAAAGCTGAGGCGATGGCGGTGTCCCTGAGGGTGAAAAGATAAGTGGGAGGCAGCTACAGGGGAAAGGGAGGTGTGCAAGTTTTGCCTCGGTAGCGGCTCAGGTTTCCACTGCCTGCAAGAAAATGCTGTGGTTTTGGTGGCTTCCTCAATAAGAAGACCGGATGGCAATTTCTGATATGAAAAATGAAGGGAAGGATGTAAAGTTTGCAAAGATATATACAAATGTAGACTGAAATTGGGCTGTCCAGGTGCCTATAGTTTGAACAGTAGATTTTTTTTTTTCTGAAGTACTAGGATCCCCTATGTTCTTGTAATTCTGAAGTGAGGGCACTTGTGTCTAAAGGTTCTCTTATTGCTATACAGAGAAATTCACCACTTGGTTTAGCAATGCCTGCAGGAAAGGGGTAGGCTGCCAGAAGAACCTGCACCAAGCCTGAAGCAGAACATCTGGCTGGCCTAAGTTACCAGGAGCATGCTAAAAGAAGCTGCTTTCACAGGCAAACTGAATTTCTTCAATGTCATCTCGATTTTTAGTCCTGCGTTCTCTCTGCTTGAGCACATCTTGCAAGGAAAAGTTAAATCTTCAAAGCATTCTGGGGTGTGGTGATGTGGTGCGTGATGCGGAGGTGTCCCGATGAGCTCCATGGTCCCGAGGGAGATGTGTGAGCTCCCCATGCAAGGCCCAAGACCCAAGTACCTGGCTCCCTGGGCTGTGCAGACAGAGGGAGAGGGTATGGGAGCTCCCTTTCTGGAAGGTGATACCTAAGCCTTTTACTTGCAACTTACAGCCAGTGACTGTTTCTGGAGCTGGGCAGCTACGCAAGTCTTTCCCCTTGCAAACGCAGCCGAGATGAGAAAGTGGTACCTGTGTCCAAGCAGCAGGCAGCGTGCCAGGTCCTCCTGTGATACAGGTGTCTGTGCCTCCCCTCTGCTAATCTGTCAGTGGGCTTTCAGCTTGTGTCCTCCCCCTGCTCTGAGCCTTAGACCAGCAGTTATCTCTGGAATTTATTTTTCTTCATTTCTTCTACTGCAGCTCTCGTTTCCCTAAGAAATACTTCATAGGATCATAGAATTGCCTAGGTTGGAGGGACTCTTCAGACCATCTAGTCCAACCATCAACCTAACTCTGACAAAAACCATCACTAAACCATATCTCTAAGCACTATGTCTACCTGGCTTTTAAATCCCTCCAGGGATGGTGCCTCAACCGCTTCCCTGGGCAGCCTGTTCCAATGCTTAATAACCCTGGCAGTGTAAAATTTTTTCCTAATATCCAGTCTAAACTCCCTTGGTGCAACTTGAGGCCGTTTCCTCTTGTCCTATCACCTGTTACTTGGGAGAAGAGACTGACTCCCACCTCTCTACAACCTCCTTTCAGGTAGTTGTAGAGAGCAATAAAGTCTCTCCTCAGCCCCTTTTCTCCAGGCTAAACAACACCAGTTCCCTCAGTTGATTCTCATAAGACTTGTTCTCCAGACCCCTCACCAGTTCATTGCCCTTCTCTGGACCCGCTCCAGCACCTCAGTGTCTCAGTATATGTCTGAGCAGGGACTAAAATCCAGAACTTGAGGTAAATGACTTAAGTTCTGAATCTTCCCCTTTCTTTGATGCTAGCAACGGCTGACTATGCTCAGAGATCTAGGGGGACATGCCAGACCAAGTGGTTAGGGAAGTCATGAAAAGATGTGAGAGATGAGTCAAACTGGGCAGAAGCGCAATTCGAAGCTTGGTCTCCAATGCAACAGATGAGGGCTGTACAAATTAAATTTATCGGAATAAGGTAGTGATTTTGGCAGCATCATGAAGACTCGGTTTTAGGTCTGTATGTGGCAATCTGAAATCCAGGCTTAGGAGATCGTGTCCCACAGGGGAGGGATGGCAAGGAAGGCATGGCTCAAGGATGATCCCCAGGATTTATGTGCTCAGACCAGTATAGTTATGCTCAGAAATACAGCTGCTGTTACTACTGGAAACAGGAATGCCTCCAGAGAATTTAGGAGCCTCCAACATCCTGTGGCAGCTGGGTTCTAAATTTTGGGCATAGGTACCCTAAAAAGGGAGTTCAACGATTGAAGGAATAAAGACAACAAACAGCCCGGTGCAGCACCTAGTTCTTCCTTCACACCCACCCCTGCTTTGCTGGCATTTTTGAAGGGCTCTGTAGTTTTCTAGCATATGTGCTTCAACCAAGCAAAACATCTAGTGTCACAGTGCTGAGATGTGTCAGATTTAAACTGCAGTTTTGTAAAGAAATCCAGAAAAATGTCACTTCAAATCATAAAGGCTAGCCTGTTTTCTTTTTTTTTTCCCTTAGTTTTCTTCAACGTAATGTTAGCCATTTGCTGTATTTTTATTTTCAAAGCCATTCTGCTTTGCAGCTGCAGTCAGTTAAAAAAAAAAAAAGAAGGATAAAGCCTAACTGGTTAGTATTTTTTTCCTTTATTACCCTTACTCTAAGGTGTCTTCATTAGGTCTGGGCTTGTAGAAAAATCTTAAAATGAACAGAAATCATCCTGTAAGACCTGTGAAGAGGATTCAGAAAAAAGATCCCTCACTCCAGTCTGGATTGAGGACCACAGCGTTTGTGCCTGTTAGTGTTTGACAATAAGGACAAAGTATGTTGTCCCATATTGTAAAATCACATCCTCAGCATGCCCGTGCTCTGTAGCAGATTGCAAGGACTGGTGTTAGGGATCTGCCGTACAGGGAACCCCTCCTACACCTTCTTTTCGCCCATTAGTGGTTTTTTTGGGTATTGCTGGGTTCCAAAGACACCCTGCATAATGCCTTCAGTGACACTATGTAGAATAGACTACTGAGCCTAAGGCTAATTTTCTAGGGAAAGGCAATTCTCTGTCAGATCTCTTCTTAGCCTTATGCTGCCTGATAGCAAGGAGAGTGGAGCTCTATGTGGTGCCTCCCGTAGCTTGTCCATGAGTCCCAGTAGGCTGAGGTCTGTGGAAAGTGGGTACACGTCTCGCAGGGGATAATGGTTTCTTTGGGGCCTGAAAGTTTAGAGGTGTGGCCACTATACTTTTAAGCAGTGGCAGTCTTGAAATATTCTACTTTTTCCTTGGAGTGCAGGCAGGCAGGAGGTCCTAAACATGCTCCGCTGCAAGGAAGGGTGAGGCTCTTCAATTAGTTTCTCCCACCAGCTGCTCCCTGAATGTTCAGGAATAATACTTTAGAATGCCTCTTTCTTCTGTATCAGTTTTCTTTGTTATTTCACATAATCTGAAGATCATACTCAATCTTAAAATAGTCTCTGCCTGCCAGAGTTGATTGCAATCATTCATAAGACATCTGTCCTCTTGGTAACATCTCCCTGTTCTTTGGGGTGCTAGAAACTGGTCTTTGGGCTAACGTGCACCTAAAGCAAGTTTTCCCGTGGTCTCCGTGTATCTCTGGGGAATGATGCCACCTTTATGCAGTTCCACTTGTGCTGATGGTACTTTTTGTGGGTGTTTTTTCCCTCAAACCAGACTGGAATATTAAAGTAATAGGAACTGTGGGCCCAGAAAACAGCCCTTCTCATTGCCTAGGGTGAAGAAACAGCAGAGAGGCTCAAACCAACAGCTCCCATGGGCAGATCCAGAGGCTTCCACAGAAAAGAGTAAGGCCAGAAGGGATTTACCACAGACCTGCCCTGAGTTAATTGACATTTCTGCTAAAGCAGATAGTAGCAGAAAACCAACCCCATCCTTTGGTATCTGTTCCTGTGCTATCTTTAGTATTACCCTCAGTGTTTTAAATAAAAAGTGCTTTCCTTCAGGTAAGACTTTATACTGTTGAGACATCAAAGGGAAGCAGATGACTTCGTGGCTTGAAGGTTGAGCAGTTACCCCGTCCTCCTCTGTGGAGTGTGAGTTTGGGTGGCCTACATAACATTCAGAGGACACAGCTCTCTTAACCACCCCCTGCTTAGGCATCTTATGGCTCTCAGGGTATTATTCACAGAGAGCATTAAGAGAACCGGTGGCCTACTAAAGGCAGAGCCTTTGCCATGCCGCCCACGTGGCACTCTCAGCCCCTCAAACAGAGGAAGCAGAGCTCTTTGAGCTTGCTCATTGCCCCCCAAAACAGCATGTGCTGTACCAGGGGATCCCTGTCTGAGAGTGGACTGAAATGTGTTCCTGATGCAGTCTGCTGTTGGTAGTGACACAGCTTCATCCACTGAGTGTAATGCAAATGGCACCGTCTGTCAGTAGCAGACGAGGGCACTAGGAATAGAAGAGGGCTTAGCGATGGGAGAAGCAGCATGTTTCCCCATCTCCTTTCTGCATCTCGGACCAGTTTCCAGCCACGCTTAAGTTAGTCATAGTGGAAAAATACAGAGGCAGAGCTGTGCAGCTACAGCGTTCCTTCTCATGGGGGAGTTTGAAATCCAGTAACAACCACGAGCTCCAGGTTAGTGTGCTGAATGCTAGCAGGACATATCAAAAACAATTGAGTGCACGTTTCTCTCAGGGGTTCAACACCTTCGGTTACTGCACCGAGACTTGCTGCTACTGATGGTTCCCGGTGAACCTGCCCTTTCTGGGAATCGCCTCTGATGGAGCAGGAAGGAAAAACACCTCTTGGGCTTGGCTTCCCATCCTGGAGCAGAACAGGGCACAGAGCTGCTTCAGGTTCCTGAGCTCTGGGCAAGGCTTCGGCTGGTCACCTCAGCATGGGAGACCGGCGATGCTTGGTCTTCCAAACAACACACCTGCACTCCATCCTCAGTTGTCACCACCGTGCAGACGCACGCCCCGTGTCAGCTGTAACCCACCTCACCCTTATGAGAGGGTATCCTCTATGCCTCCCATGGCACAGATTTTTTTTTTCTTGTTTTTTACAGATGTGAATCCGTAGGTAACCCTTGCTGCTGCTGCGATGCTTCTCTAAAACACAAGCTTATGGAATGATAAAATTTTCTTGCACTTAAGGTGCTTTTGGGAAATGCAATAGATGATAACGCAATGCAGTGAAAGGAAAAAAATTAAGTTTCCTTTTGGGCTTTCACCTTTCTTTAAAAATTGTCACATAAAATGACGATCAAACTGTAAAAGCTTTGTGTGTGTGTTTTCATTGTCTTCCTAACTAACAAAAAGAAACCTGCTTTTTTTTTTTTTTCTTTACCCTCCAAAAGACTGTTTTAACTCTTGATTCTATAGGACTTCACAAATTATCGTAGTTCTTATGTCTCTCTGAAAATGCTAGGTTCTAGCTGTAGTGAAGTAGGCTAGCAAGTTCTGCCTTGTACTGCTAAATTCATGATAAAATATGAAGTTGTGCAGTGTTTTACTTGGTGTGAAACTCCTGAAACCGGATTGCCTGGTTTTGGGAGCCATTGTCAGAAGTGGGCACTTTGTGAGCACCTCAGTTCTGTGTGACAGGCCTTTAGAGCCAGGAGATTCTGGAGAAACCCTCTTCTCTTAAGCTTTATCAGTTGATGGTGGGTGTGCTCCTGTAGCAAATGGGAATTTGAGCTGTTTTCAGCAGAGAAGCCAACATACTGCAGGCTTTTCACTTCTGGAGATATGGCACTAATATTTAGGCTCTTTCTGCTTTGTGATATTTAGTTTTGTTTAACAAGAGGTCTCTTTTCATTTAGTTTTGCAGTTCTGCTCAGTGCTACACGTGCTCATCCCACACGTGGGAATAAGGACCGAGGTGGAAGAATATTTACTTTATGGCTTCTGTCAGGACTCAAATCGGGTTGAAGCACCATCAACCCCAAAGGTGAGTAAGCCCTAAGAGGCAGAACAATTTTCATGAAAACACTGTAACTATATGAGCTATTTCAGACATCAGTCTTTGTTTCTGGACTATGCAACCTGCTAGGAGTCATAGAAAATATTAATTTTTCCCATAAAATAAAGTAAGTCTTATTTTAGCAGCCACACTACTGTGACATCCTATGTAATTTTAAGGTCAACTACTTTTGCAAAATGTATCAGCTGTTCTGGTTTTAGTTTGGTTGGTTGGGGGTTTTTTAAGTATGAGGAAAAGGAATTTGGAAAGTTTCTGCACTACAATGGCATGGGTTAGAATGAAAGTGATTTAAGAATCCATTAATATTTACTTAGTTTCCCAAAATCTATTCATAATTTAAGTACTTGAAAGCGTTCATCTTATTACACATTTTGGATTATTTTATCTTGTAAAAGGCTGAGTCTCTAGGATGAAGAATTCCCTTTCTAGAATCACTGCTTGCAGGATTTCCTTTCTACAGTTTCCATACTTTTTTTGCTCTGTTCTTTACAACCATGTCAAGTAATCGCTAAAACAATACATGGCAACTGCAGCATTCAAAATAGAACTCATCTGGTCCTAAAACAAGAGTGGAAAGGAAGGATGGTTGCTGTGGCCCAATCTGCAAAATGTGTCAGCTGTGTACCCTCCCGAGAACGGTATCTTTATAATCCATCCTCTTGCTTGTTATCAGAATTTCAAAATGAAACTGTCACCAAAGCAGATTGGTGCAATCCTTTTAAAAGTAATCCTGCTCAATTCTACCTACTACACTGGGGAGCATCAGCTTAACTTGTAATTAAAGAAGATTTCTCTAGGGAGACCTTAGATGTAGCCTGCCAGTTCCCAACAAAATGGCAGCAATTATTGACCTCGTTTTTCCTTTGCTCTAACAATCAGATTTAAAATGACAGCATGACCTGAGATGGAGCATAATTCCTGTCAGTGACGATGTGACAAGACCACATGACTGCAAGGGAATAAACAAAAAGGAAATGAGTCAAAAATGAAAAGGTAGATAAAAATTCTGCCTCCTCCTATTAGCTTGAGTGAATAAACCACTTCCTCAGGCAAAGCAATGGTCCTTGGGTCATGGCTTGAGCAGGAAGGTCCTTAATTTGCAAGCAAAGATCCCCAGTGATTTTTTTACAGAGATGTTAATTCTGTTACAGTTGCTTCCTTAATGGTCTGTTCAGCTCCTTGTTGACTTTACAAGGGGCTGGGAAGACAGATCAGTATCAGAATTAATTTTACATCAGAATACGAAAGCCTGCACAGCTTAACATACCTGCTTCTGAACAAGTAGACTTGGTAAAGGGTGCCTAACCAAACTACATAATGAAGAAGCGGAGGATCTTGCCCTCATTATGTAAGGGCAAGACGTCCAGCCCCACTCTGAGGAGCATGGGAAAACAGTTCTACCAGAGTGAGGGAGGGTAACTACCATTTTAAGGCTTTGGATTTACCAGATGATTTGGTTTTGGAACAGAATATTCCCCAAAGATGTGCCTGTGTATACAGCGTCTGCCTGACATATGCCATGTATGCAACTACACAGATTTTGCAGCAAAAAGCTTGCATCCTAAATTTAGGCCCATAACGCGAATAAAAAAAGATGGGGATAGGGAGTAAATCAAATGGAAGGGATGAATTACAGCAACAAGTTTACAAGGCAGCTCAGTTTTCTTAGCGTGCCATATCATGATAATTTGGCTTTCCCCACTACTTGCAGAAAGATTTTGTTGCTGCTGAAAAGCTGATTGCCTAAGTTAGTATAATGCACATGGGGCTTTATTTTGTACTTGGCATACACATTCCTCCATTATTTTTTTTTTGAGAAAGCAATAGAGACAAACAGGCAACGTATCCTTTCCATCACTGTGAAAAATCTCTTAACTTTCTACTGTAACAAACTTCAAGGTCTATGATGAATAGAAGGTCTTAAGCCTCTACATAGGATCTCATGGCTTGTTGGACAATGAACCTTAAAAAAAAAAAACAACAACAAAATAAAGCAACCCCCAAAGCAAGAGCTCTGTTTTTCCCACAATCCTGGCAGCGCGGGGAGACAAAGGGCACTCTATGCCAAAGAAGTAGGTTTCTTGGTTGCCGTCCCAGATGTCTGCAGTGTAACGCTATGTCCCCACGCCGGGGATTAATGTGCAAGGGACTGCCTGCCCTTCCTGTTACAGGCAAGGGGGATCAAAAAGGATTTTCTAAAATGTTTTCCCTGAGTCTCCTGGACTGAACGGTTTTGCCCAAGTTTCTTAAAAAGCTGGTACTGGTGCTGCGGGGCCCTGGCCTGCCAGGAGAGGGACAAGACAGGAGTATTTGAAGAGCTGAGTGGGCAGCATTTCTAGTTCCTCTAGGCAGGCATAACAGTAGGGCCATGGGGTTCTTGCTTTACAATACAATAAATTAAATTAAAATAAAATATAAAAATATAAACACAGAAAGTAAAGCCTTAGGGTTTTATCTTTATATCTTATGCTCTTTGACAGACAATAGTCAGCAGCCCTTCAGAAAACTCTAAGTCTGAAACTTGACTTGTAAAATACTAACTAATGAATTGCTTAATTAAGACTTTTTTTCCTGCAATGCTGATTCCCTTTATAGACACACTTGTGCTAAGGACAACAGTGGTGAAGGTTTGAATACAGCCTGTGAAGCACGACACAAAAAAGAAAGACTCTGAGAGCTGTTGGAAAAAAACTGACAGGTATATACATAGATGTAATTAACGTCTCTTTCAAAACAAATTCACCTAGTCACGATGTATGAAGTAAAATGGGTTTCTTTTATATATATATATTTCTAAAGGTACTGTATGAATGAAATGCAGCACATTTTGTTTGCATCGCTTAACTGTGTACTGTATTTATAGTCAATGTATTATGAATTTCTGAAGTTTGCTACTCTTAACTCCATGCTCCTGAAGTATTTTGAAATTGCCATAGCTACTGAATGCGTACAGAAGAATGTTTTAAGTACAAAAACTTCTAGGAGCAAATAGACAATTATAGCATAGGATACCTTAGTTTTTCAGAAAAAAACAATGGTCCTGAAAATACTTTCATCCTCTCCAATTGATGCAGTTATTAAACTGCACTGAACTCCTTATTGGTCATAAATAAAACCCAAATCAGAGCTGGAGAGCTGTTGCATTTTAGGCACCACGAGAGTCACTGTGCTGGCTGGAGAGTTGGGTCCCCGCGCCCCAGCTGCTCCGCTGTGCTTCCTTTGGGCTGGGGACACCCCCACAGACCTCTCGGCAGCGCTGGTTGTACGAGTGCGACGTATTTATGTTAACGTGACCATGGTTAATTGAAACTATCCAAATAGGAGCTCTTAAAATAAGTTATGCAAAGCTCATGTGAGGAGCCGTGCAGGACAGTGACCTGCGACAAAAGGATGGTGCTGCGTGTCTGGGAGCGGTAATCACATCTGCAGGCACAGCTGGAACAGGAGCAGACAGATGTTCACATTCTTGGCTGGCTTTTGTAGTAACTTCATTAGTATAGATCCCCGGAACCAAACTCCCTCTGTCCTGCATTTTCACTGAGCTAAAACACCAAGTTCTTGTTTTCATAAAGTTACATGATCTAGAAGTTACAATCCGTGCTTTTGCTGCCACAGTAAATCTGGAATTATATTTAAAAAGAATACCTGTAAATTAAGATTACTGACTTCTGTAAAGTCAGAAAACCCAGAAAGGAACCAAGTGGGATTATAACCCAGAAAAACATATCTATAATAATGCCTTTGTGTTTACTTTGTTTCCCAAACCCTCTACTGAATGTTTAATCCTCATGTACAGCTACTGAGATGAATTCTTCCTGGCTCTATTTCCTCTCTGGAAAACTGTACCTATAAACCTACAGTTGAACTGAGCTAACTACCTTCCCCAAGGCACGATGCATCCAAATCTACCCTGATATATACCCCGGGTAATCTTCTCAAGTTATTGAATTATAGAAGGTATACACCAGGACATATTCACATTCCCGTGCCACACGGGAAGGGACCAGGAAGAAGCAGAAGATTTATGAGGGGGCGCATTCATTGCATAATTATAACCCAAGACGTAGAGGTAAATGCTGTGCTGGCTGCTGAAGGGACCAGCAGAGCTCCACAAGGGAGCTGTGGTCCACTTGGCCAGACTCACAAGACCCACTGCCAGCAATGGAGCCCTTGCATTTTAATTTCTCTTCAAAACTTGGAACAAAGGAATCTGGCAGAGTAGCTTAGCGCTGCAGGTTAATGTGTATGCGTGTTTTCTTTCTGTTGCTTTCCATTCAGAGACTGGTAAGACAGGTCACATTGTAGCCTGTTTTAGCCCCATCCTCAAGAGTTACAATGCTCAATTTACAGATTTGTTCTTGTTCTTATAGTCTGGGTGAAGGAAGTAGGCTTGTGTTTATTTGCCTGTTAGAGAATTGGGTCGTTCTTGTTTTGTAGTCGTTTGCTACACTATTTCTTGCCTAGTTGCTGCCCAAATGCATAGACCCTTTCCTGAACTATTTATAGGGATGTAAGTGGAAAAAGAAGAAGGAAGAGAATGGAAGAGGAGGAGATGTTTGTAGCATGCTGCTGTGGATTAGAGAGTCCAGATCCCAGCTTCTGAGGTTTCAGCCTTAATCTTCCAACACATGCAAAGCCTTTCAATTTCACCTCGAGGTCATTAGCCACGCACAAACACAGTTCAACCGCTGTGTGAGGAATGCAGGTACAAAACTTGGTACAGGGAGCTTTTCAATTAGGTAGTTACAATTCACTCTAAGAATCAACCTAGGTTTTAGGTCAAAATACCTGCTTATAAAATCTAAAATATGCACATTTAACTTAAAAGCAAGCAGATTTCAAGCTTATGAATTTTAATAGACATTTATCTTCTAATTTATTGTTTGATGGTACATGTCATTCACAAACAACTGCCGATTAAAAGAAGAAAAATACAACTGGAAAAATTCTAAAGAATAAATATGTCCTAGTATCTAATATTATGGAATAAAACAGGACTAGAAGATATTCAGTGCTTCAGTGGGTATGGTGTGCTGGTCTTGCAATACATTTGGTATCTTCATGGTTACGTCCAGTATTAGAAGATCGGCTTTCTCGGTAGAGGCTTTTCACACAGCTTTCTTCATCATTCGGGGAGATCATCTGACAGGATCAGGCTAAGCTGACCTGTGAAATCAAGTGTCATCTAAGTTGGGAATTTCCATGTGACACAACATCTACACGAGAGGGCTGCACTGCAGGGACTGCCATGCCCTTCTGGACTGATTAGAACATTAATTAACTAATTCTTAGAGCAAACAGCCATTATAAAGATAGGGATCATGTGGAAAAATACTGGTTCCCTCGATGGTTAACTATCGGTGAGGTTCAGTGCTGCCCTGTAGTGGGCCAACAGCGGCCAGGGGGAAAACAGAGTTGCTGTGGAGGTCAGCTTGAGCTGCCCGAGACCTGATACACATCACAGGCACCGATCAGATACCTCTTTCCAGAAAATTAATATCCTCGTGAGCTTAAGTTTCCAGCAAGTGCAGCAGATGTTCCAAGTCTCTCCCGTTTCACTACTGTTTCAAAGAAGGAGAAGCTTCGCTTCTTTCTCCCTTTGCACTAAATGTCTGCTGTTGGGAATCACTATTTGAAGAGATGACATTTTCTTACAAGTAAATGTAATAAATGCATTCGTTACAGGACAAGTTAGAAGAAGCATTGATGGCACTTGCAGCTGATTTAAGTATCACTACAGATATCCTTGAAGACAGATAAAATGGGAAGCTTCTATCATAAAAAAAAAAAAAAAGACACAGGGCAGGGGGGAAGAAAAACTAACTAGCAGACACAGATCATATATTTGCCAGCAAAACATTGTTCTGTTGTCTGACAGAAGTGGCAAAGGTAATGATGGTACATCTGGTTAGTAAATATCATCGAGAATTAAGGTGTTACAGGAAAAAAAGCAGCAACAAGGGTCTTTCCCCTGGAAAACAGACTACAGCAAGAAATATACCTCTCTGATTAGGTCTGTGTGATCTGTAAATATGGTGAGGGAGCAAATGTGTGATAGCTGTGAGAGATAAGCAAGTAAAATAAAATAATTGCAAGTATTACTGGTTTTAAAGAAAATCCACCTATTTGAAATTATTGATTTTAGGAAGATGCTAAGAAAGAAACCAGGAGGGTAATGTCTGAAGGTGTCCTTTGGTACTTTTCACAGCTGGGTATAAGCACAGTGTTATTTGAGGGTTCTAATTGAATCCAGTGCTTCCTTCATTCTGACTATGCACATTTCTCCTTTGTAATTTAGAATCAGCTACCTGCAGTATTAACATGAAGACCTGATCAACTGAATGTTGATCAAAATACATCCCAAACTGGCTTATTGAGTCAAGTGCAAGATCATTTCAGGTAACAAATTCTCAACCTTCTTCTAATTCTGGGTCAATGTACAAAGCACCATAGAGGTTTAATGATCTCTCTTCGCTTTCCGCAACACAGATGCCCATGCTGCAGCGAGTACTTTGTTATTTAGCTCAGTATTGTTAATTTACATGACATCCCTATTTAAATGATATTGTATCCTCTTCACTTTACTAACCACCTTATTGCATGCAATGAGAACTGCTGAGAATCACATTTGCATCAGTGTCTAATCAATGCCATTCATCTTTGGAGGAGGAGCACTAAGGGGTGGGGGGATGCTTTTGTTAAAGACGAGAGCACATGAACCCCCAAATTTAGGGGATTGGTATGCGTTTCTTGTTTTCAGCTGATCGGGATGTTCCTTATCCTACTGAGCACTCAGGAGTTGATGAGTATTTTTGAGTGCTTGCAGCATGCGTGCCGAGCTTCAGCAAGACCTAAGGTTTAATAAGCCAGAATTTTGAAATATAGTTACACTCCTTTAAACTCCTGAAAACACACCTGGAGGAAAAAAGGAACAGTGCTGTGTTGCTTCTCCCTTCTACACCCGTCTTTCTGACATTGTTCCCTGGCTTGGCTTTCAACTTTATGCCTTTCCATCAAAACACTTTCTGATCTGAATTCTGCCATCTCCCAAAGGGGTCTGGCAAACAGAAGGAAGGGACTTCCTGCTTGAGGAAAATAAGATATTTTGTGGGGGGAAAAAAGGTATGAAATATAGTCCTGAGGGAATATTTCAGTGATACCTGATTTGAAATGACATTATGCTGGTAATTTAATAAATGTAAAAGGGGAAAAAAGTGGTGCTTTTCCCTCCAGGGTAGGCTATGTGGGATATTTTTGAGTTTTTCTTTTAGTTATTGTAAGCAAAATAACTCATCTAGCCTTTTACCTTTCAGGGTTTTGGGGTTTTTTTTGCAGATATTATTAAAATGTAGGCTTACAAAGTCTCCAGCAATTAACTGGAGTTAATTAACGAATTAACTGCATTAAACCCAAAAGGTTCTCGATATCGCTTTTCACTGAAATGGAGAGCTACTGGTGTTTTGGAGAGGAATAAAGCTAAATGCTACTTTTTCTATTTCCTTGCACAAATTTCACATTTTTGAGCCAAGTTTCAAATGTGCTTCAGCACCAAGAAATCACAAGCTGTATCTCAGCTTTCAAAGCTTGAACATCCTGTGATGCTTTTGACACACATCAGAACAAAAATTAAAAAAACAAAAAAGCAAAACTTAAGAGAGGATATGTAACTAACCTTCTGCCACAAAAGAGAGCTCTAGAAATTTAAGAGAATGGCATAAAACTGGAGACATGATATAGTTTGACTTGTCTGGTTTTGGGGATGGATTCATTCAGTGCTACCTTCTCATGGCTCTTAATCATCAAGCTTCCAGATAAAGATAGTAGCTCCAGTGTTTGAAGACGCAAAAGTTCCAAAGGTGCTTCTGAGGGTGGATCCAGTGTCTTCTAATACCTTTTTCAATAGAAAGACCTGATTTTGGGGAGGAGATTTGGATTTCTTGAGTACCTCATATGAAATAGAGTCTCTATCATTTGGAGAGTGACGGTAACTGCTGAAATCAAAGTCACTTACAAACTGGCAGGATGGAAGCTATCCCTCATCTCTGCTTTAAGCAGCAGTAGAAGCTGGGAAGAAGAAAGGAACCTATAAACACTTTGCAAATCTGAACTGGTTTTTTATATACATGTTTTATGATGTCTGATTTTTCTTTTTCTTCCATAAACTTGAAAAGATGAAGTTTTTGTATGACTTCATGCATAGCTTTCTGTCAACGTTAAAAGATACATCTCGGAGAGAAGCCTAGCCAAGGTAAGAAGGTACTCCTAGGTAAGAAGGGCTGATTTTAAGTCACAGTTCAGTCTCTGGTGTAACAGCAAAGTAGCACTGAAATGCTGGTCGAGGACGGTGCGTAATCCTAACAGCTGAGAGGAGAGATGCAGCTGGTCCTACAAGCATCGCATGGGATGTGTTTCATACTAGAAAAGCTTCTGAATTTGGGGAGGAGGATAATTTTGAGGAGCCAGTCAGTAGTCCAAATTGATTAAACTACTTATTCCATAAAGGGATTTGAATAATAGATTGACAAGCATGTAAATATGAAAATAGACTTCATGGGTTTCCCCCCTGGAATTGCATGGACTATTGACAAACACTGAAAAAATTAAACTGTCTACATAATAAAACACTGTTCTGTTACAAATACCAACTTCTAGGAGATGCAGAACTCGCACCACCTCACACTTCATCTTTAAACTGCAATAGAAGTAACTTGTCTGGCTGCAGCCAGCAAGTGGAGAGAAAGCAGGTGTGGATGGTATTATTCAGAACCGCCTTACCAAAAGATGTGCCAATTCCCTGACATGGAAATCACCCTGGACAACTTTGCCAACTATTCATTCCCTGCCAGATTGAAGGCACTTTGCTTTTTGGAACAGTTTTATCCGTGCTCACAGCAAAATGCGAGAACCAAAGGTTTTTTTTTTTGCTTCGTTGGCTGTGAAAATGCATGTGTAATATGGGGAAATGAAGAAACAGAATCTGATGTGTGTTTTCCAAAGTGTCTCTTGAGAACACAAAACAACATTTGAAGAGGAAAATATCTTCTTGTTCTGTTAATGAGTCCTTAATTTTTTTTTCTTCCATTTGTCCCGTAAATTCCTGAGGGCAAAAACCTGGATTTCAAATGCTAATTCATGTTTGGAACACGAAAGCAGACTGGGTAAGGAGAGGAAAGGAAACGACAGTTGGTTTTCAAGTTTAATAAGGAAAACAAAAAGAAAGTTGGGAAGTTCTCTTACATTTCCTCCTCCAAAACAGTTCTAAATTTACCTCTTTGAAAACCTTAAATCAGGCTAATGAACTCTAAGGACACTTCTTCTTAGAAGTGTATGGAACCACAATAATAGAGCACAGTCTGCTGGCATGGGATAAGAGGGTGCACAAACTAATTAGCTCCCGTCTTCCATTAACACCCACAGTAGGTATCCTAGAGTTTAAGCCACATATAACTGGAATTCGAAAGCCCAAAACTTTTAAACACATTGTGCCATGGAAACGCCCAGACTGACGCTTCTCACAAAACAAAATAAAAATGCTAATGACTGCATGGTAAGACCCTAATGACACAAAATATCTGTAAACTGCATCGGTTATTGTCACATAGGGGAAATAAAGCCAAGCCTAGACTTTTCTTCATGTAAGTTACTTCCCCCGTCAGGTTGCTGTACCACGTTGTCTTTGCTAGCTGCAAAGTGTCGTGAATGGTAACTACTGCGTCGCATACTTCAGGGAGCCTTTAAGACCTGGGAAAATAGTGGTTTTGTTGCTCTTTCTTATGCTCGGTTTTAAGATATTTATTTAGAACCTGGCAGCCCCACTTCCAACATCCATTTCTTGCTGTGTTTGGCTTTCAAATAAAGACACAGAATATGAGGTACTTCTTGTTTCATTTCCACATCTGACCTTAGGGGAAGGAAAGCAAAATGTCTCTCTCCAGTGATGAAAACAAGATTGATTTTTTATTCTCTAATTACACATCTTCATATAGCATTTTCTGCCACGTGGGTCTTGATTTCCTTCAGTTTGGGACATCTGACCCGTAATATTTTATCATGGTCGGTTTTGACTGAGGAAGAGGAAATACAATGCATTTAAAAGTCATTAGCTGGAAGAACTTAATGTTTTTAAAAAATTACTCAGTTGTTGTTAGATTGACATCTAATCAGAGTACTTTCAGTATTAGTGCCAGTATGAAGTTAATTATCATATTCTTGAAGCTGTAGGATGTAAAGTGTTCCCTCTTACCCTCCTAGATCTGAGCATAACTAGCCTTCAAAAACTAAAGTACTTAGGCAGACAAGAAGCCCCACGGAAGATGTAAGTATTCACTTTATTTCATCTCGAACTCAACTTGTCAGTGGTGCGCCAGTCCTGTGGGTACAGATGCTGTCACTCAGATATTGTGACCCATGTATTTAGCATATGATACAGCGAGCCATGGGGGGTGTATGCAAATAATGGATTTATAAGCTCGGCTGTTGCCAGGCGCTTACAAATTGGCTGATAAATTTGATATGCTTGAAGTCTGAAGTGTGGCATTTATAATGCGGCAGAGCTGCAGGCCCCGGTCTCACAAGGTGTTTCTTCTCTGTCGCTGCTGGGCAATCCTTCTCCTGCCCTTCCGCCATTGCCTCACAAGGCAGACTCACCCAAGAAGATTTCTGGCTCTGAACGACAAGGGTTATGCTCAGTTTCATCCTCCTAATTTCCCTCCCTTCCCCTTTACCTTCTTTAATTATAAGTCAGGCTGTACCTGTGACATATTACATTACCATTGAATATGAACTTCACTCAATAAACCAGCCCTTTATATTGACATTATTCTGGAGTTCACTAATACCTAAAGAAAATACCACTGCAGGTTTTTTTCCCCACCTTTTGAGTTAGAGGTTCAATTTTAAAGTGTTTGCATCTGATTAACTATTTTCGTTAATAAAATCAAGGGATGCTGTTAAACGAAATGATTGTAAAACCGAGTGCCTGATGAACAACAGGAGCCTGTTTCTTTCCACAGGTCAGAGTGCTTGTAATGAAGATACAATGGTCAGTCCTGAAGAATCAAAGGATCTTTCTAGAGATGAAAGGAATCAACACCAAGGCCAGCATGCCACGTTTTTTTTATCAGCAGGGAACTACGCAAATGAGACACCGGACTCTTCCTTCAGGTCCTGGAGAATTTTTCTAACAGATCCCATGTCACTGCATCATGTGCAGAAAGCTTCAGCGCATCTTCTTGAGTTTCCGTGCAAGTACTTATGTCTTTTTGTCTGTTCTACATGCAGTTTCTGAGTGTGTTTTCTCATAGCTTATTAATTCTGTATCAGCTGGCACAGCCCCGGCTTGCTGCCGTGGTTCTGGATGGCAGGGCTGCTGAAGTCTGTCTACCTTTTCACCCTGATAGAGCAGGAGAGGTCTTGTTGGTGGTGGGTGCTGTAGCACTGGCTCCTGTGCCAGGCTGGGATTTGTGCTGGATTAATCTCTGTCTGCAGAAAATCTCTTACAGTTTGTATGTCAATATTCAGGGGCTGGAACATTGGCTTTGCAATGCTCTTTTTCAGGAGGTGCAATTCACAAGTACTAATGGACAATGAGGCAAGGGTTACTTGGGTTTGGTTACTACCAACAAAGAGAGATTTGTTGCTGTCTTGGGCCCTTCCTGTACGTTCTGCAATCAACATATGCCCACATCAAGCATCGTACCCTGGTATAGTGGCCATGATGCTCATGGATGCTTAGAAAACTTTAGTGTCTGTCTTCGTTGATTTCAGATTACACTGGGTCTCTTAGGGAATTTGAAAAATATTCTAGCTCCTGGCTATATAACCCCTCTGCAACTGGATTATTGTAGAGGTACAGATACTTGAACCTACTAAATACAGCTTCGCCCCGTCCTCATGTTTATGCTTACCTTAGTGTTACCTAGCCTCTTTGTAAGCATTAGTTGCCGTGCGCTGTGCAAGGTTATACACTCTCTCACTCCGTAAAAGTGGGATTTGACCCCATGGAAAATACACTGACAAATCAAAATTTATAATCGGTTTAAAGTTCAAGGGTGCAGCCAAGTCCTGAGCCAGTGTAATTTGACCTAGATTCGCTGAAGTAAGTAGAGCTGCAATGAACTACATAAAGAGAAGAACCATTCCGCTGTGGTTGCCCTCAAATGGTGAGGATGACAAGGAAATGTTTAAAGCCTAATGAAGTTTCAAATCACTTGTTTCCTTACGCTACCTGCTACAATTAATAGTGGCTTAACACCCAGGATGCTGAGGAAACTCTCTCAGTTGAGTTGAAGGGACACTAGCCACGTACTCCTTATTTGTATGGCACTAGAGAAGGGAGCACTAAAATACTGTTCCCACTAATTGGGCCAAAAATCTGTGTTTGTCATTCATTTGCTCCTGATATCTTTGGTAGTATCTTCCCATGTCTGTGTGTGTGTCTCCAACCTCCATGTCCCCTTAGACATTGATGGACTGTAAATTTTAACCCTGCATTACTGTCATTGCAGCAGTTTTCATCAAAAGTTCAATTTTACTTTCGGTAGCTAATACTCTGAGGACTTGCTTTAAAAACTTTTAGAGCCAAAGCAAACTTCAGCCTTATACCACTTTAAGGATTTTCCAAAATTGGCCATTCTACCCCCAGAATGTACATGTAAGTAATAAGGCTTGTGAAATCTCAGCAATTTTTCAACACTAAGGTTATTGGAGAGACAGAAGAGCAAAACTTGCTGATAGAAACCCATGGGTAGTTCTGAATGGTGATTTCTGGATATGGCTGCCAGCTGTTTGAAGAATAGTTTCAGGTTAATTAAACAGCTTTAAGAACCAGAAATAGGTTAGTGATAGGTGTCAGCTCTATCATTTCTGTTAGTACAAATACAGAGCTGCCAATGCCTATGCTACCAATTATTTTTTCTTGATTTGCACCAGTAAAACTGGCTTAACCTCAGCCCTGGAAGGAGTCAAAATTAAATATTTCAATTGGTTCAGGCAATTTTAACTTTCTTCCCAGTTGACTCCGCACTTCTGAGCGCCTGGATGTTAGCTGTACCCGTTACTTATAAATAATGCACGTTACCTTCTGCAGCACCGGGTGTCTTTGTAACTGCCTTCACTGCATCGTTAGGAATACATTATCAGTGGCTGGTATTAACTTAGGTTTTATGCAGTTATGGGAATTTGATCATATATTTTGTATTTATGTCCCACTCTACATGATAAGAAGTAGGAGTTCAACAACATAGTGGAAAGTCATTCTGCGGGTCCCAGGTAGCATAAAGTACTGCACCATTTCTGGTCTGTTTCAATAGGGTCTTTTCCTATTTATCATCCCAAGTCTGAGTTGATTGCAGACGCGTTAAATAGGAGATAGAGATTCAAGCTGACAGGATACACGACTGTTAGGAAGAGTACTCAAGTTAATTCATGGAGAGACGATTTGAATATTATTCATATTTGAACCAGACAGGTGAAGGAGGGAATCCAAATTGGTTTTCATGCGAGGAAGGAAGAATTTACTATATTGGATATAAAGACATTTGAAAAAAAAAAAAAATTCTTAAATCATATGAAGGAAAAACTAGGTTCTGTTGTCAATCAGGTCCCAAGCTTTCAGCCCCACTGTACCTCAGACTTTAAGGCTGCAAAATACCTGTGTGATACTGTCCCACTTTGTAAGGTCAGCGTTACACTCAACGCACTACTGGCTATAAACAGGATGAGCTCCTTTGGGGAAGTTACTATGACTGCAAAGCCACCATGCGCTACGGGGAAATGGTCCTACTCCCTAAATAGGTGACTTCATTGTTCCACTTGAACTCTCTTAAATGCTAAACTGGAATCTAAAACTCTATTGTTCATTCATTATGTGGAAAAAAAAAAACAAACCCAAGAAAGCGTTCCACTACAGATTGCATAATTAACACAAGAGCTTCTATTAACACACCGCCAGGAATAATCTGTTTATGTAACGTGCTCAAGCACACCTCGAAATAGAGAAGCAGCCACCTGCTTCTCTGTAAGATTGGGGAAGGGCCGTGGGCACCCTGCAGGCTCCGCACGCCGCCTGGGGAGCTGCACCCACGGGTGAACACGGGGGGAACACATGGCTGGCTCCTTCCCCCCCCCCCGCTCTTCCATCTGCCCCCCCCCCTACCCCGGCACGCCTCTAGGCTCCCTCCCGACCCTCCGCCGTGGGGTGGGGGGGCAGATGAAG